>JAPXFY010000021.1:13793692-13796192 GCA_030674185.1 Monoplex corrugatus | reverse complement strand
AAAAAAAAAAAAGACGAGTTTAGTGTACACAATATGTTTCAACTACCAAGAGCCTATCTGTACAATTTGTGCCAATTGTACGTGCAGTTTATCTTATCTCTATGCCCCGTTGATAAAAAGGAAAGAGTGAATTAGCAAGAAGTAGAAGTGACTGCAGACATCTGGAACGAATGGAGATCTTTGTTTTACGGTGCCAGGCTGTTTCCTTTCAGCATGTCGGTAGTTTGTGAGCGAAAACGATCTTCATTCACTTTGTGTGTGGGAACTATCATGTGGTAATCCAGAACAACTTTGACTGGAACCAGAAAAACACGAAAAAAAAATAAGAACGCGTATTTAGTACAATCAGACAAGACAGGCGTATTTTTTTTGCGAACTGGTCTTTGTCAAGCGTAAGATCACAAACAAACAAACAAACACCAGATACAAAAATTAGGAGAAAAAGACTGAAACTTCCCTGCTGGTAAGTGTGTGATGTGGTAAGTCGTACTTCACTTTGGTGGATAAATTTTATTGATAATTCTCATCTCTGTCTTTTGTATTTAGTAAAGTGGGATTATTTCTTGATTTGATGATTCACACTAATTTGTTGTAAATTCTTTGAAAAGAAAGATTGTGTTCCTTTGTTGTTTTAACTGTTAAGGTTTATAACTTTGAATAAAACTTCTTTGAAAATGATTTCACCAATTTGTTTTTTTTTGTGTTTTTAGTATGCATACTGCACTGTACCAGTCTGTTTGCTTTTAACATGTTTGTAGTTTGTGAGTGAAAACGATCTTCAGTCCCTCTGCGAGTGGGCACTATGTAGTGGTAAGTCATGTTTCGTTTTAGGTGGATAGATTCTTGTTGATAACTCTCATCTGTCTCTTTTATTTAGTAATGTGAGATTGTTCTTGATTTGATGAGTCACACTAATTTGCTGTAAATTCCTGAAAAGAAAGATTGCGTCTCTTTGTTGTTTGACTGCTTAGGTATATAACTTTGAAAAAAACTTCTTGAAAATGATTTCAGCAATTTGTTTTTGTTGTGTTTTAGTATGCATACTGCACTGTGCCAGTCTGTTTGCTTTTAAACATGTTGGTAGTTTGTGAGTGAAAACGATCTTCATTCCTCTGCGTGTGTGAACTATCAGATAGTAAGTCATGTTTCATCTTGGTGGATAGATTCTTGTTGATGATTTTCGTCTCTGTCTCTTTTATCTAGTAATGTGGAATTGATTCTTTATTTGATGAGATTCAGAGTAATTTGCTGAAAGTTCTTTTAGATGCGTGTCTTTGTTGTTTGACTGCTAAGGAATACCATTTTGAATAAAACTTGTTTGAAAATGATTTCAGCAATTTGTATTTGTATTGGTTTTAGTATCCATACTGCGTTCTCTCAGTCTTGTTTCCTTTTAGTATGTTGATAGTTTGTGAGTGAAAACGATCTTCATTCCCTCTGAGTGTGGTTGCTCATCATCATCATGTGCCCTGCCGCGTGGCGTTGGCGATCATGGTCCTCTATACGAATCTATCCCTTGTCACTGCAAGTACATCTCCTGCCTTCTCTGTCCTCAACCACTCTACAAGTCCGTCCAATATTTTCTCCCTGGGTCGTATATTCGCAAGATGAACATGGCCAGCCAAACAAGCAACATTTATAGGACATTTTATGAGGCAAGAGAAATTAGAGCACCTAGTCACAACAGGAAAGCTGGAGGGAAAAAAGAGCACCAGGTAGACCCAGGGAGAAAATATTGGTGTGGGCACCATCAGGTGGTAAGTCCTGGAGATCATGGCACAAGCCTTAAGCCTGCGCATAAACCCATGAGCTGGCCCAGGTCCTGAGGCCCTACCTAGACTATGCTTCACCTAGTCTATATTTTATAGATGAACAGAGAACAAAAGAGCTCTCTCTTGCCCTATTCTAGGCCTTCGTCTCTCTTTCGAGCAGTCCACCAGCTCGCACAGCTGTCAGCTCTGTTCCCCTTACTATAGTCTCGACAGTTAGTGGTCGCAAGCATTTTGTTGTTTGACTGTTAGAAGATATTAGTGTGAATAGAAACGGTTTGGAATGTTGTAAAGTCCTTGAAAATAAAGATTGAAACTTGTTTGTTGTTTGACTTCTAGGGGAGATCATTTTGGATAGAATTGGTTTGAAAATAATTCTAGGTGTTTGTTTTTATTCTATTTCTAGTTTCGGTGTTGCACTTCATGAGACTGTTTTCTTTCTTAATTTGATGAATACCTGTGCTCTAGAAGACAGACACACACACATTCACATGCACACACACATTTTCACATACAAACACATATACACATACACATACACACACACACACACACACACACACACACACAAACACACGCACTCACATGCACACACATACTCTCACAAACATAAACATACACACTTACACCACTTTACTCACACCACACACACACACACACACACACACACACACACACACACACACACACACACACACACACACACACACACCACACACACTCAAACACAC
>JAPXFY010000021.1:13783692-13788692 GCA_030674185.1 Monoplex corrugatus | reverse complement strand
AGACAAACAGACGGACAGACAGACAGACAGACATAGATTTTGACAGAGAGTAAAATAACTTTAAAAACAGAACCCGAAAAAATTGAATTATGAACTTGACAAAATATTTCCATAAGCACAAACTCTCTGTTGAAATGTGAATAAACTCATTTTCATTCATAGCTGTTGACAGTAGAACGCTGATCCAGAATCAAGACATCAGCAGGTCTGTCTAAAAATCAGCAAACCAACGCTTAAGTATTACCACTTTTTGACGTGGTGTTAGCCCTGATATGGCTCCAGTAGTCGGCTGTGCCATGAGCAAATATGAGGCCTTGCCAACGAATTGCATTCCCCTGGTAATGTCAAAACCAAATCTTGTAGTGTACATTGCTAGCTTAGCAAGCCCACGCGTTGAAGCTGTGAGATTGTAAACTATCAGCACGTTGTACTCTTTTATTTTGGGAAAGGGGGATAATCGGTGGAGGGCGGGGGGTGGGGGGAGGGTTGCGGGGGTTTAGGAGTGCAGTCTGTAACTTTGTAGGAGAGGAATCTCAAGTTAGATTTTCCTTTATTCATTTGTTTGTTTGTTTATCTTATTTATTTATTTATTTGTTTGTTTATTTATTTGTTTATGTATTTGTTTATTTATTATTTATCTATTGTTTATTTTGTTTGTTTATTTCATTTATTTATTTATTTGTTTGTTTGTTTGCTTGTTTGTTTGTTTATTCTTTTTTTTAATTTTTAGGATCATCGCATTTAGGCACTTTCCTTTCTGAATCAAAATGACTGCCAGCGTTCAAACAAATATGAACCATAAATGAATAAAAATAGAAGTAGAACGTGTATTTAATATAACAAAACAAGACAGACCAACTTGCCTTTGTCAAGCGTATACAAAAAAAAAAAAAAGAAAAAAAAAAAAGAAAAGAAAAGCACAACATTCAGCAAAAAAAAAAAAAAAAAAAAAAAAAAAAAAAAAAAAACCTCCAATCAACAACAAAAACCCCGAAAAACAAACAAGCAAACAAACAAAAACAAACAAAAAACACACAAAAAACAAAAACAAAAAACAAAACAAAACAACAACAACAAAACCACCGCCACCACAACAACGAAGGGAGACAACATCCCGATTGCAGCGTTCTGGCCGGAGGAAATGCTAAGTGTTGTGTTGTGCATTTATTATTTATCTATCTGCTTATTTTTTTTTTTTTTTTTTTTTTTTAATTTATTTATTTATTTATATTTGTATATTTATTGATTTATTCATTATTTATTTATTCATTTATTATTTATTTATTTATTTATTTATCTATTTATTTATTTATTTATTTATGGCCTTTTGCATACGCTTAACAAAGGTCACTTCCCGAAATTTGTGCCTGTCTTCTGTTGTTATATTAAATTTACGTTCTACTTCTATTTTTGTGTTTTTCTGGTTCGAGTTTCCTTTCTATTCACCTTTTTTTGGGTGTTTTCTTTTTTGTTGTTTTGTTTTGTTTTGTTTTGGTCCCTTTCTCCATTCCACCTTCATGGCCACAGGTGCTGGGACAGTTTTTACAATGCGATGATGATGATGAAGATGAAGATGTTAACCACGACGCTGCGGAGGTCCATCTATGATTGAAAGTGCGTGACAGGTCTGCAGTCTACACTGACCATTATGATATATCCTGGCACCGACCAGGCCCGAGAGACACTGACACCTGCGGTACTGGTCAAGAAATTTGAGCAACACCTTCTGTGAAGTGGATGAGACTCGACCGTATGGTCCCAGTCTTCCCAATGAGCCCGTAGCACCTCTCAACTCTGGGTAGGAGCCGATTAGGGCCGAATAATCCCACAAAGAGTTTAAAAGGACTGATGGGGATTCGAACCCACGATCTTCCAATCTGTAAACCGTTGCGTTAAGCACTATACCATGGCCACTGGTGATCATGTCAGAAGTTAATATTACGGATAGATGTGTAGAAAGTGATGATGAAACGCCAAAACTGGGACATGTTCATGTCCACTCGTCTCTTTGATAAAGGTGTTGTGTCCGTTTGAAGCGTTTTTCTGACATATTTCATCCATGCTTATTTTTCTCCCTTCATATATTGATCGATTGCCCGAACTTGCATTTTGCTGATCAAAGGCCTGAATTTTTAGGATGTCACACGATTCGCTTAACTCTTTGAATCCCGCAGCCTGTCCACCGGCATCCATCATTGTCAACCATGCTAACAAAGCAAAAGCTTAACCCTTTGACTCCCCCTCGCCCTATCCTTCAGCTTCCCACAGGAAGCTGGTGAATAGGTGAGGGAGTCAAAGGGTAAAGGAAGCTGGTGGAAATGATGAAGGAGTCAAAGGTTAAGGAAGCTGGTAGATAGGGTGAGGGAGTCAAAGGGTTAAGGAAGCTGGTAGATAGGGTGAGGGAGTCAAAGGGTTAAGGAAACTGGTGGATAGGGTGAGGGAATCAAACGGTTATGGAAGCTGGTGAACAAGTGAGGGAGTCAAAGGGTTAAGGAAGCTGGTGGATAGGGTGAGGGAGTCAAAGGGTTAGGAAGCTGGTAGATAGGGTGAGGGAGTCAAAGGGTTAAGTAAGCTGGTAGATAGGGTGAGGGAGTCAAAGGGTTACGGAAGCTGGTAGATAGGGTGAGGGAGTCAAAGGGTTAAAAAAAAGCTGGTGGAATACGGGATGGAGTCAAAGGGTTAAGTTTTTGCAGTTGATGGGTGCGGGAGTCAAAGGGTTAAATTCATTTCGCCTTTGATCTTTACCTCTTCTCTTCGCCTCGAATGTTGCCGGTTATTATTCAAGGTCGTTTTGTCTAATAAACACGCTCGTTTCACCTAAACAACACTGTAGTTCGGCCTAGTATTCTGCATCAACAAGCAGGTCTCTGTAGATGCTTTTAAATCATCATGATGACAAGTCTACAATCATCATCATCATCATCATCATCATCATCATCATCATCATCATCATCATCATCATCAAGTGCCCTGCCGCATGGCGTTGGCGATCATAGCCACCCAAATGTATCTATCCCTTGTTGCCGCAAGCACATCTTCCACCCTCTCTGTCCTCAGCCACCCTGAGAGTCCGTCCAATATTTTCTCCCTGGGTCTACCTGGTTTTCTCTTTCCCTCCAGCTTTCCTGTTGTGACCAGTTGCTCTAATTCCCCTTTTCCTCATAAAATGGCCTATAAATGTTGCCTGTCTTTTCCTGATCTTCCTTATGAATGATGATCTTCTTGTGTTGATTCTAAATCTGTGTTACGTAGCTTGAAACAAGCAGAACATGTAATACGAAATGACATTATCTTTGAAATCAAACATTTGATACATTGTATTTCATCCAGCGGTGTTGGTGTAAATTTTTGCTGGGTTCCGTCACATTGCGGACTTCATTGGAATGAAGTTTCAGACCAGTTAGCAAGAAACGGAGCATCCAAAAATGCCAATACCGTAACATGCCAAAATATACGACTTTCAGTTCATGAACTTGGTTCTGTGCTAGACCGTTCAGTTTATACAAATTTCTCCAATACCCATAGCCTGATACCTTACTGCCCCAGACAGCTAGCGTCCTTGGTATACAAACTAAGGCTTAACTCTTGGAAAACGAAATATACACAGAATGTGTTATTTGTTCAAAAACATTATCAGTCCACCATCTACTCTTTGAATGTCCTATCTTACTTACGACATGTAGAAATAACAATCTTGATTTTTCATGTACTGACGCTAGAGATATTCTTTACAACAAAAATAATGATATTATCCTGCTAGTCCAGCTGATTCTCAGATCCCCTGTTGGGAGATTGTTATGAAGAGTTAATTAATTGTTGTATGTTATTATTTGACACTGTTAATTCATTGTTCTGAATTATTAATTGCACTTGTTCCCCTTCTTACATTCAAACTTCTATTACCCTTCCCCATACTCATCCTCCACCCCATCTTTGTGTGTGTGTGTGTGCTGTGTGTGTGTGTGTGTGTGTGTGTGTGTGTGTGTGTGTGTGTGTGTGTGTGTGTGTGTGTGTGTGTGTGTGTGGGGCGTGCGTGCGTGTGTGTCTAAAATCACTATTGTGAACAGACATTAAATAAAAGATTCATTCATTCTCCATCAAAACTGTCTCGTTTGTTTTCTTTGCTGTCCATGGAACTCTCAGCATTGTTCTTAGAAACCACATCTCGGCTGCCTCAATCTTGTTCTGGCTTTGCTTAAGGACCAACAATTCCGTTGATTCCTGGCACTGAGGTCTGAAATTATTAATCGGTGTATCTCACCCAACATCATCATCATCATCATGTGCCCTGCCGCATGGCGTTGGCGATCAATAGCCCTCCATACGAATCTATCCTTTGTCGCGGCAAGTACTCAATACTTCAATACATAAAAAGAGAAAAGAAAATTAAGTACACGTATCAATGCATTCGCGAACGTAATCTGAGGAGATTACCCTGGCAATGACCAGTCTATCCAATTCATCACACAGGGGATTTGAAAAAAACCCAAAAATCCTGGATACAGATTTAAACATTGCTAAGGACACTAAAATATATATAAAAACGGGCCTAGATTACCTTAAATTGCTTCCGCATATCTCATTTCCCTAGAGCCAAAAATGCATTTAATACATGTACCCAATTGTCAATCCTAAGAGAAAGTACTTAAGACTTTGTCGAGCACATGTATGTGAATGGACCAGCAAGACAGAAAATTATAGAAAAAAAAAATGACAGAAAGAAAAGGAACAAGGCAGAAACAAAGACAGTGACAGAAAAGAGGAAATTTCTTGTACAGAATTTTCAGAAGGTGGGAATACTATTTGTACTGAAAGGGCCCCCGGCATACAGGGTAAATCAAATTCATTTAATGTGTGCACTAATTGATTTATTTGTATCATTAGAACTAGGACCGAATTCATAGGTTGTGCCAGCTTATGCAATGGCAAGTTCTCTTTAGGTAGGATCTCCTGTCTAAATGTGGTAGTTTCAACGTAAACAGCATGAAAAACAACAGCAG
>JAPXFY010000021.1:13748692-13753692 GCA_030674185.1 Monoplex corrugatus | reverse complement strand
GTATCTATCTATCTATCAATCTATCTATCTATCTATCTATCTATCTATCAATCTATCTATCTATCTATCTATGTATCTATCTATCTATCTGTCTATGTATCTATCTATCAATCTATCTATCTGTCTATGTGTCTATCGTTCTGTCTAAAAAAAAAAAAAGTAAAGAAAGAGGTGGCGCTGTGGCGACGCGGTCTTCTCGGAGAGAGCAGCCCGAAGTTCACACGGCAAATCCGTAACGACAGATAGAAGAAGAAATGCAAAATGCAAATGATTCTCTGGCATACAGGATGAGAGCTTGCAGCGGTGCCCACCAATTCTGCCTTTAAATCAGTCGCCGTGGCGTAGTGGTTAGCGCAACGGACTACCGACTGGAAGGTTGCAGGTTCGAATCCCAATCAGTCCTATCAAAAATCATTGTGGATTTTTTTTTTTCAGCACTTCCTGGCGCTAACCCAGAGTTTGAATGAGTTTTAGGCACCTGGTCACAACGGGAAAGCTGGAGGGAAAGAGAGCACCAGGTAGACCCAGGGAGAGAATGCTGGACGGACTTGCGGAGTGGCTGGGGATGAGGAGGGTGGGGGAGATGCTGGGTGCAACGAGAGATAGAGATGGTTGGAAGTCCATGGTCGCCACGGCCATGCGGCAGGGCACCTGATGATGATGAAGAAAACTGTGACCACCGCACAGTCGAATCTCATCCATTTCGCGGATGCTTCAGTGAAGGTGTTGCTCAAATCTCCTGACCGTCACTGTAGGTGTCTGTATCTCTCGGGCCTGGTTGACGCCAGGGTGTATTTTGAAAGTAAACTTAAAGCATAGGTTTGTCATACAGTCTCAGTCCAGAATGGAAGTCCATAAGAGTCACCAATATCATCCCCATCGGCAAAATCAACTTAGCATTGTAAAAACACATGATGTAAGTCCCAGCTTTTTGTGGCCATTAATGTGGTGTGGGACATGGGACAAATAAAATACCTTAACATAACATAACATCACATCACACCACATAACATGAACTAAAATTAACTGAAATAGAATAAAATAAAATAAAATAAAATAAATAAAATAAAATAAAATAAAATAAAATAAAATAAATAAAATAAAATGAAATAAAATAAAATAAAATAAAATAAAATAAAATAAAATAAAATAAATAAAATAAAATAAATAAAGTAAATAAAATAAATAAAAATAAAACAAAATAAAACAAAATAAAATAAAATGAAATGAAATAAAATAAAATACCTTAACATAACATAACATAACATCACATAACACTACACAACACATCACATCACTACATCACATTACTAACAGACAAATTACAATAACATGAAATAAAATAAAATAAATAAAATAAAATAAAAAAATAAAATAAAATAAAATAAAATAAAATAAATAAATAAATAAAATAAAATAAAATAAAATAAAATAAATAAAATGAAATAAAATAAAATAAAATAAAATAAAATAAAATAAATAAAATGAAATAAAATAAAATAAAATAAAATAAAATAAAACGAATAAAAGAAAATGAAATGAAATAAACTAAAACAAAAGAAAAGAAAAGAAAAGAAAAGAAAAATGAAATTTATAAAATCAAAAGATAGAGAGAGACAGACAAACAGACAGACAGATACGCAGACAAAGAAACATGGAGAAAGAGAGAGAAAGAGAGAGAGAGAGAGAGAGAGAGAGAGAGAGAGAGAGAGAGAGAGAGAGAGAGCAGACAGACAGTCAGACAGACAGAGAAGGAGAAGGAGAGAGAGAGAGAGAGAGAGAGAGAGAGAAGAGAGAGAATCAGAGGGGAGGGGGGAGGGGGCAGCCAGAGAGAGAGAGAAATAGAGAGACTGACAGAGACAGAGACCCTTCGACCTTGACGTAGAGAATGACCTTGCTGATTTAAACAATGAGGCTAGAATGCAGTGTGAGTGTTGTGTTGTGTTCGAAGGTCGGCAAGGTAATAATAGCACAGATTCCTCTTGTTGTCATGATGATCGAATGCATGCTCACAGCTGACCGTCTGGAATGAACAGTAAAGAAAACGGCCACTCTGTGATGATGTTTTTATTAAGATGTATTCACACTAGAGGAAGACCCTGGATTAAAGGTTAGAGGAAAAATGATAAAGAACATTCGATACGCAGATGACACCGTGCTAATTGCAGATAAATGAAAGGGACCTACAAAACCTTGTGAATATACTAATATTAGAAAGCAAAGATAACGGGTTGGAACTTGGAACTAAACAGCAAGAAGACTGAAGTCATGGTGATCAGTAAAAAACATGAAATCCCCTCATGCAAAATAACAGCAAGCGGCACAACTTGAGACAGGTTGATAGGTTTAAATACCTGGGAACGATCATTTCACCAGACGGCAGATGCACATCAGAAATAGCCAGCAGAATCGGCCAAGCCAAAACAGCATTCAAGAAGATGGAAATTATTCTAACCAACAAATTCCTTTTAATCAACATCAGGAAGAGAGTTCTTGAATGTTATATAGAACCGATAATGCTATGCGGTTGTGAGGCGTGGATAGTCAACAAGCAAAGCCAGAACAAGATTGAGACAGCCGAGATGTGGTTTCTAAGAAGAATGTAGAGAGTTCCATGGACAGCAAAGAAAACAAACGAGACAGTCTTGATGGAGGCAGACACAAGAAGATCATTGATAAGGAAGATTAGGAAAAGACAGGCAACATTTATAGGCCATTTTATGAGGAAAGGGGAATTGGAACACCTGGTCACAACAGGAAAGCTGGGGGGAAAGAGAGCACCAGGTAAACCCAGGGAGAAGACATTGGACGGACTTGCAGAGTGGCTGAAGACAAAGAGGGTGGAAGAGATGCTTGAGGCAACAAGGGATAGAAACAGAAGGCCATGATCGCCAACGCCATGTGGCAAGGCACCTGATGATGATGATGTATTCACACTGGACGGAGTAACAAGGAAGTTTCAGGCTTTTCCCCCCAATTTTTGTATCTGGTGTTTGTTTGTGATCTCACACTTGACAAAGGCCAGTTGGCCGAAAATGTGCGCCTGTCTTGTTTTGTTGTATTAAATACGCTTTCTTGTTCTTTTTTCGTGTTTTTTTTCTGGTTCCTGTTTGCTTGAACGCGGGCAGTCACACTTGTTTTGAAAAGGAGAACGGGTTTTACCACCTCAACTGCTGCTGCTGCTGTTATTATTGCTCGTTATTAGTATTGCTGCTGTTATTATTATTGCTGTTGTTATTATTATTGCTCGTTATTATTATTGCTGTTGTTATTTTATTATTGCTTGTTGTTATTATTATTGCTGCTGTTATTATTATTACTGCTGCTGTTATTATTATTGCTGCTGCTGTTATTATTATTGCTGTTGTTATTATTATTGCTCGTTATTAGTATTGCTGCTGTTATTATTATTGCTGTTGTTATTATTATTGCTCGTTATTAGTATTGCTGCTGTTATTAGTATTGCTGATGTTATTATTATTGCTGCTGTTATTATTATTACTGCTGCTGTTATTATTATTGCTGCTGCTGTTATTATTATTGCTGCTGCTGTTATTATTATTGCTGCTGCTGTTATTATTATTGCTGTTGTTATTATTATTGCTGTTGTTATTATTATTGCTGCTGTTATTATTATTGCTGCTGCTGTTATTATTATTGCTGCTGCTGTTATTATTATTGCTGTTGTTATTATTATTGCTGTTGTTATTATTATTGCTGCTGTTATTATTGCTGTTGTTATTATTGCTGCTGCTGTTATTATTATTGCTGCTGTTATTATTATTGCTGCTGCTGTTATTATTATTGCTGTTGTTATTATTATTGCTGTTGTTATTATTATTGCTGCTGTTATTATTGCTGTTGTTATTATTATTACTGCTGTTATTGCTGCTGCTGTTATTATTATTGCTGCTGCTGTTATTATTATTGCTGCTGCTGTTATTATTATTGCTGTTGTTATTATTATTATTGCTGTTGTTATTATTATTACTGCTGCTGTTATTATTATTACTGCTGCTGTTATTATTATTACTGCTGCCGCTGTTATTATTGCTGCTGTTATTGTTATTACTGCTGTTATTATTATTATTACTGTTGCTATTATTATTATTACTGCTGTTATTATTATTACTGCTGTTATTATTATTGCTGCTGCTGTTATTATTATTGCTGCTGCTGTGTTATTATTATTACTGCTGTTATTATTATTGCTGCTGTTATTATTATTATACTGCTGTTATTATTATTGCTGCTGTTTATTATTATTACTATTATTATTACTGCTGTTATTATTATTATTGCTGTTATTATTAATTTTACTGCTGTTTATTATTATATTACTGCTGTTATTTATTATTGCTGCTGCTGTTATTATTACTGCTGCTGCTGTTATTATTATTGCTGCTGCTGCTGTTATTATTATTGCTGCTGTTATTATTATTACTGCTGCTGCTGTTATTATTATTGCTGCTGCTGTTATTATTATTACTGCTGCTGTTGTTATTATTGCTGCTGCTGTTATTATTATTACTGATGCTGTTATTATTGTTTCTGCTGCTGTTATTATTATTACTGCTGCTGTTGTTATTATTTCTGCTGCTGTTATTATTATTGCTGATGCTGTTATTATTGTTTCTGCTGCTGCTATCCATCCACACATACACACACGTTCACACATACAGACACACATACACACGCACACTCACACACACAAACACTCACAGTTACACACACATGCGCACACACATACACACGCATACTCATACACAGACACAAACACACACATCAACATACACACAGACACACACACACACACACCACACACACACATCAACACACACACACACACATCAACACACACACACAAACACACATCAACACACATACACAGACAGACAGACAGACAGCCCACACACACACACACACACACACACACACACACACACACACACACACACACACACACACACACACACACACAACTAAACGCATTGAAAACA
>JAPXFY010000021.1:13728692-13743692 GCA_030674185.1 Monoplex corrugatus | reverse complement strand
GCATAGCTATTACGAAGTTATGCTAGAAAGAAGACTGAAAAAAAGATAAAACGTCACGGCACACGAGAGTGAGAGAGGGAGGGAGAGAGGGAGGGAGGTAGGGAGAGAGGTTGGTGCTGGGTTGAAGTAAGGAGAGTGGGAGAGGGAGAGAGGTTAAGAAGGAGAGAGGGAGAGAGGGAGGGAGGGAGAGAGGAGATTACAAAAGAGTCACAGGCTTGCAAAAAAACACCAGCTATTGTGGCAAAGTGGTTTGAGCTTCGGAATGATGATTGGAAGGCTGAAGTTCAAATTCCCATCGGCTCCATGATTGTGTGTTTTTCAGATATTGCTGGTTCTTATGCTCAGTTTCAGTTCCAGTTTCTCAAGATGACGTCTCCCCGCCCGGAAATGAATTCCATATGTACTAACGTCACAGGTGCCATGTGATGGAGAAGATCCAGAATGATCACGGCACAAGCCTTAAAGTCTGCACATAAACCCTTGAGCTGGTCAGGTCCTGACCTTGATAGTTCTATAACCCTGGGGTCCTACAGGAGTGAGGTGGCAGATACCTCAACTTTTCCCGGGGCCAACATCACGAGGGCGGCGCCCATCCCCTCTCCCTCGCTTCAAATTTATATTCACTTTTTCTTCCACCAAGACTTCAGAAAGGCAAGAAGGATAATTGGTCTTCAAGGGGTGGGACCTGGGAAATCAACCTGTTCCTCCGATGTTTTTTTTTTTTTTTACCAAGGCAGATGGGCAATGCCCTGCTCTTCACGATTTTCAACTGCCGTGGGATCTTTAACGTGCGCAGCCAGATGGCGCACGGGTTCAACTCGTTTTTCGTCCCCTTCTGAAGGACTAGACGTTCAGTTCGATTTTCCGGTCAAACTGAGGAGTAAAATTCAGGCCTCTACGGGGAGCGAACCCTGGAACCTGGAGTTAAGTTATTGGCAGACGAACGTCTGAACCATTCTGCCATTCTTCTCCTATGCTCAAAGATTTCAGATGGCCAAACCATTAGATCCGCTCTCGTGTAACCTCTCTAACACGATAGACAGCAGACATCGATGAATGGTACGAGCAGCACTTGGCGTCTTCTACCCAGACCGACTCTCGACAGACGAGCTCTACACCGGTCGAAGCTCTCTCGTCTCAGCGTCACACTACGCAAACGGAGACTTCGACTCATTGGCCACAACCTCCGGATGCAAAATAGGTCACAGTCGCCACTCGGCATGCTCCTGATCGACTTCGACGACAACGGATTCCACCTGCGACAAGGGCAAGCGAGAACGCTCACGTTGAGAGCCGATTTGAGCGATGACTTGAATTCGATCAGTATTAGTACCGTACAAACTGTGATAAATATGCCAAAGAGACAATATTCAAATTTGATTGATTCGTTTGATGCCTGATTTGCTATTATGCTATCTAATATTTGAACATCATTCGGGAAGATGACAGGCATTCTTACCAACAAATACCTATCAATTAACATCAGGAAGAGAGTTCTTGAATGCTATATAGAACCAATACTGTTGTACGGCATGGACAGTCAACAAACAAAGCCAGAACAAGATTGAGGCAGCCGAGATGTGGTTTCCAAGAAGAATGTTGAGAGTTCCATGGACAGCAAAGAAAACAAACGAGACAGTCTTGATGGAGGCAGGCACAAGTAGATCACTCATAAGGAAGATTAGGAAAAGACAAGCAACATTTATAGGCCATTTTGTGAGGAAGGGGGATTTGGAGCACTTGGTCGCAGCGGGAAAGCTGGAGGGAAGGAGAGCATCGGGTAGACCCGGGGAGAAAATGCTGGACGGACTTGCAGAGTGGCTGGGACTAGGGGGGTGAAAAGATGCTAGGGGCAACGAGAGATAGAGACAAATGGAAGTCCATGATCGCCAACGCCATGCGGCAGGGCACCTGATGATGGTGAATATTTGAACGTAAAATATATATCTCGTGTGATGTGATGGTAGACAGGTGTCGTCCCAGTTAAGGGTATCTCTCAGGTTACTGAAAAGAGGAACGATAACGTTGAAGTCAATTAAGGCCGTAAAGATAAAGATACACACATACACATGTCACTTACATGTAACCAAGATTATTCCAGTGGTAGGCTGATAAAATACCAGTATAAAATACAGACTAGGTAAAACATAGGGTAGGTAGGGCCTGAGGACATGGCCAGCTCATGGGTTTATGTGCAGGCTTATGGCGTGTGCCATGATCACCATACATGTGGCACCTGTGACGTTAGTGCATATGGAATTTGTTCCGAACGCGGAGACGTCATCTCGAGAAACTGAAACTTAGGCCCGTTTTTACATATGTTTTAGTGTCCTTAGTTATATTTCAGTCTGTATTCAGATGTGTTTTTTTTTTCAAGTCCCCTGTGTGATAAACCGGACAGAGTGGTCAACGCCAGGGGGCGTAACCTTAGATTGTGTGGGCGAATGCATTGATATGTGTAGTTAATTTTCTTTCCCTTTTTTCTTTAACTTGTTGAAATATTTGTATGTTTTGAAACGATTATAGTGATAATTATGGCTCTATGCAGTCGGTTGGGCTTTAAATAAAAATAACAATAACAAAAAAGTAGATGAAAAGGAGGACAATAAAATGCACTTAGTTTTCCAGATTCTGTGGCCCTTCGCCCTTGTTCTCACGGTGACATCAGTTTCAGTAGGACTTGAAGTGTCTTGGAGTGCCGAAATGAGCGGTTTGGGACTAGTGATACAATAATGTCATGATAAAAAGAAAGCAGCGCAGAAAATGATAATAAATGAATGAATGAATAAGTGAATACCAAAGAGAAAGAGAGAGAGATAGACAGACAGACAGACAGAGACAGACAGAGAGAGAGAGAGACAAACAGACAGAGAGACAGAGACAAAAAGAGAAAGAGAAAGAGAGAGAAGGAGAGAGAGAGAGAGAGAGAAACAGAGAGAAACAGAGACAGAGACAGAGACAGACAGAGAGACAAATAGAGACACAGAGAGACAAATAGAGACACAGAGAGACACAGAGAGAGAGAGGATACAAGGAGAGAGAGAGAGAGAGAAATAGCACAGAGAGAGAGAGAGAGAGGAAGAGAGAAAGAAGAGAGAGAGAGAAATAACAGAGAGAGAGAGAAAGAGAGAGAGAGAGAGAAAGAGAGAGAGAGAAAGACAGAGAGAAAGAGAGCGAGGAAGAGAGAGAGAGAGAGAGAGAGAGAGAGAGAGAGAGAGAGAGAAAGAGAGAGAGAGAGAAATCATGACTCTTTTTTAAATTACGCTTCTGGCAACTGCGAAACAACGCAACCAGTCGCTGTGGTGTAGTGGTTAACGCAACCGACTACCAACTGGAAGGTTGTGGGTTCGAATCCCCGTCAGTACCTTCAAAAATCATCATGGGATTTTTCGGCTCTAACCGGCTCCTACCCAGAGATGAGCGAGCTATGGGCTCATTGGGAAGACTGGGACCACACAGCCGAGTCTCATCCACTTCACGGATGCGTCATTGAGAGTGTTGCTTAAATCTTCTGACCAACATCGCAGGTGGCTGTATTTCTCCGGCTTGGCTGACGCCAAGATATATTACGATAGCAAGCGTAGAGTACAGCCCTGTCATGAAATCTCAATCCTAAACGGAACACCATATCATCACGATTATCATCCTCATCGTCGTCATCATTATCACATTGTAATAACTGTGTCAACTACTGTGGCCATTTAAGTGGCGTAGAAAATGAGACCAAACAAACACAGAAACAAACAAACACAGAAACAAACAAACACAGAAACAAACAAACAAACAACAAAGAAACAAAGAAAGAAACAAATAAACAAATAACAAAGAAAGAAACAAAGAAACAAAGAAAGAAACAAAGAAGGAAAGAAAGAAAGAGAGAAACAAAGAAACAAAGAAGAAACGAAGAAACGAAGAAACGAAGAAACGAAGAAAGAACGAAACAAAGAAAGAACGAAACAAAGAAAGAACGAAACAAAGAACGAAACAAAGAAATAAACAAAGAAAGAAACAAAGAAAAAGGCCAAAGGAAACAAAGAAAGGAACAAAGAAAGGAACAAAGAAAGGAACAAAGAAAGGAACGAAGAAACGAAGAAACGAAGAAACAACAAACAAACAAACAAACAAACAAACAAACAAACAAACAAACAAACAAACAAACAATAGAACAAAACAAAAACAAAAAACTAAAGAACAAAGAGAGAAATAAAGAAGAAAAAAAAGAAAACAAAGAAAAGGTGTGCACGAAGGTAATCTCCCTTAGTACGAGGATCCTAAAAAGAAAGTAGCCAAAAGAAAAACGAAGTGTGGAAACAATGCATGCGTACATGGTTTGGGTACGTCACCTACCGTGACACATCATCTTAAAACTATACTTCAGGGCATATATCCTGGAAGATTGCCGTCACAGAGGTCGACAGAGGAAGAAGAGCTTGTTGACCAACACCTGAAGCTTCCACCGACCAACCTCTGTATGCCTGAACTGCTTGTTGCTGCATGCATCCCAGTGACACAGACGGAAAATCCTGTTTGCTGCTGTATTCTAAGAGTTTCCCTCTAAACTGTCATGTGTGGTTACCGGACTAGATGATGATGACGACGACGATGACGACGATAATGATGACGACAATGACGGTAATGACGATTGATGATGATAACGATGATGTCGATGGTGATGATGATGATGATGACGGTGATGATGGTGGTGGTAATGATGACGGTGGTGGTAATGACAGTGGTGGTGATGATGGTGATGGAGGTGATGATGATGATGACGGTAGTGATGACGACAACGACGAATACGACGATGATGATGGTGATGGGGATTATGATAATGATAGTGGTAGTAATGATAATGATGGTAATGACGATGATGATGATAATGATAATGATGATGATGGTGATGATGATTATGTTGATGATGATGATGGTGGCGGTGGTGGTGGTAATGGTGGTGGTGGTGATAATGATGATGGTGGTGGTGGTGGTGATGATGATATGATGACGACGAGGATGAGGATGAGACGACGACGATAATGCTGACAATGATGATTATGATAATGATGATGTGATGTTGCTCATGATGATGGTGGTGGTGATAATGATGGTGGTGGTGGTAATGATGGTGGTGATGGTGGTGATGATGATGATAATGACGACGACGACAACGACGATGATGTTGGTGTTAATGGTGAATGCGACGACGACGACGCCCGACGACGACGACGACGAGATGATGATGATGATGATGATGATGATGATAAGATGGTGACGATGATCATGATGAATTCGTCGATCAGGATAAGGTGGTGAGTTAAGCAACTGGAAAGAAGGATTCCTGAGAGTCGGACATTCCATATGCGCTCCTCCCATTTTGCCAGTGATTAACCGGTAGACTCTTCAAACCTGCCCCAAAAAACCTATTCGCTGCCAGGGTGTTGCTTTATCTTTCAACGGTAAAAATTATTGACTTATAAATCCTTTTTTTTTTTTTTTTTTTTTTTTTTTTTTGTCGTTTATCGTTGATAATCTATATATTTGCTAGAACTGCAAACAAACCAAAGAGAATGATCAAAACAAACAGATAACCAAATGGACAAAGGGACAGGCAGACAGACACACAGTCCTTTTTCATCTTCTCCTCCTAATCATCATCATCATCATCATCATCGTCGTCGTGGTCGTGGTCGTCGTCATCATCATCGTCATCGTCATCGTCATCATCATCGTCGTCGTCGTCGTATTTTTCTTCGTCTTTTGCCTTTTTTTTTTTTTTTTTTTTTCGTTTTTTATATGTATTTATTTTCTACTTTTTAAAGTTCTCCGCCCCCCCCCCCCCTTTTTTTTTTCTTTCTCTTCCCTCTCCCTATCTTTCTCTCCTTCTCTCTCTCTCTTTCTTTCCTTTTGCCCAGCGCCTCTCTCCTACTCTCTCTCCCCCATCTCTCTCCTTTTGTCCCTCTCTTTCTTCCTCTCTGTCTGTCTGTCTCTGTCTCTGTCTCTCTGTCTGTGTCTCTGTCTCTGCTTCTGTTTCTGTCTCTCTGTCTCTGTCTGTCTGTCTGTCTCTCTCTCCTCTCTCTCCTCTCTCTCTCTCTCTCTCCTCTCTCTCTCTCTCTCTCTCTCTCTCTCTCTCTCTCTCTCTCTGTCTCTCGTTCAAATCTATATATAAAGGAATGACATTTCGAAGTTTGTTCCCAAGTAACATTCTGAGCTTGCACGGACGTCAAGAACACTACAGTACATTAACATTTCAAAACTCGTCATTAACCCTTAACATGTCATTCTATATTTAGAAAGAACGCCAATGACAGATGTACCCCCGTGGGGATGCCGGGGGCCCTTTCAGTATAAATAGTATCACCACCTTCTGGAAATTCTGTGCTAGAAATGTCCTCTTTCCTGTTACTCGCTTTTGTTTCTTTCTTTCTCCTTTGCTTTCTGTCATTTCTTCCTATCGTTTTCTGCCTTGCTGGTCCATTCACCTGTATGTGTTTCATGAAATGTCTTATATTTCAAAATATTCAATGAGTTTAGGCCTGTTTTTATACATGATTAAGTATCCTTAGTTACGTTTAATTTTGTATTAAGGCGTGTTTTCTAAATCCCCTGTTCGATAAACTGGACGGAGTGGTCAACGCTGGGGGCATGTTCTTAGATTATGTGCGCGAATGCATTGATATGTGTACTTATCGTTCTTTTCTTCTTTTTTGTTTTTGTTTTTGTTTTTTTTTCTGTTGAAGTGTTGTATATGTTTTGAAAAGGTTATTGCCCTGATACGATGTCCTCATATGGCTCTGCGTAGTCGGCTGGGCTTCAAACAAAAATAACAAATAACAAAGTAAAAATCTGTCTCTATAAAGAGTAGCAATTCGATCTTCTCCCACAATGCTGAAAGAAATCAATACACTTCTTTGATAACGGTTATTTTTGTCAAACAGTTTATGATTAAAAAAAAACAAAAAAAAACAAACAGGATAAAACATGGGTGGATAAGGTGAATGAGTACAGGGGTTTAGTTAGAGAGTGTAGGAGTTTATGTTTTAACAGCTGGTAGATAAGGTGAATGAGTACAGGGGTTTAGTTAGAGAGTGAGGAGTTTATGTTTTAACAGCTGGTAGATAAGGTGAATGAGTACAGGGGTTTAGTTAGAGAGTGTAGAAGTTTATGTTTTAACAGCTGGTAGATAGGGTGAATGAGTACAGGGGTTTAGTTAGAGAGTGTAGGAATTTATATGTTTTAACAGCTGGTAGATAGGGTGAATGAGTACAGGGGTTTAGTTAGAGAGTGTAGGAGTTTATGTTTTAACAGCTGGTAGATAGGTGAATGAGTACAGGGGTTTAGTTAGAGAGTGTAGAAGTTTATGTTTTAACAGCTGGTAGATAAGGTGAATGAGTACAGGGGTTTAGTTAGAGAGTGTAGAAGTTTATGTTTTAACAGCTGGTAGATAAGGTGAATGAGTACAGGGGTTTAGTTAGAGAGTGTAGGAGTTTATGTTTAACAGCTGGTAGATAAGGTGAATGAGTACAGGGGTTTAGTTAGAGAGTGTAGAAGTTTATGTTTTAACAGCTGGTAGATAGGTGAATGAGTACAGGGGTTTAGTTAGAGAGTGTAGGAAATTTATATGTTTTAACAGCTGGTAGATAGGGTGAATGAGTACAGGGGTTTAGTTAGAGAGTGTAGGAGTTTATGTTTTAACAGCTGGTAGATAGGGTGAATGAGTACAGGGTTTAGTTAGAGAGTGTAGGAATTTATATGTTTTAACAGCTGGTGGATAGGGTGATGGTACAGGGTAGTTAAGAGTGTAGGAATTTATGTTTTAACAGCTGGTGGATAGGGGAATGAGTACAGGTGGTTAGTTAGAGAGTGTAAAGGAATTTATAGTGTTTAAGTGTGTAGTGAATGAGTACAGGGTTTATTAGAGAGTGTGATTTATGTTTAACAGCTGGTAGATAAGGTGAATGAGTACAGGGGTTTAGTTAGAGAGTGTAGGAATTTATATGTTTTAACAGCTGGTAGATAGGGTGAATGAGTACAGGGGTTTAGTTAGAGAGTGTAGGAGTTTATGTTTTAACAGCTGGTAGATAGGGTGAATGAGTACAGGGGTTTAGTTAGAGAGTGTAGGAATTTATGTTTTAACAGCTGGTAGATAGGGTGAATGAGTACAGGGGTTTAGTTAGAGAGTGTAGGAATTTATGTTTTAACAGCTGGTAGATAAGGTGAATGAGTACAGGGGTTTAGTTAGAGAGTGTAGGAATTTATATGTTTTAACAGCTGGTAGATAGGGTGAATGAGTACAGGGGTTTAGTTAGAGAGTGTAGGAGTTTATGTTTTAACAGCTGGTAGATAGGGTGAATGAGTACAGGGGTTTAGTTAGAGAGTGTAGGAATTTATGTTTTAACAGCTGGTAGATAGGGTGAATGAGTACAGGGGTTTAGTTAGAGAGTGTAGGAATTTATGTTTTAACAGCTGGTAGATAAGGTGAATGAGTACAGGGGTTTAGTTAGAGAGTGTAGGAATTTATATGTTTTAACAGCTGGTAGATAGGGTGAATGAGTACAGGGGTTTAGTTAGAGAGTGTAGGAATTTATATGTTTTAACAGCTGGTAGATAGGGTGAATGAGTACAGGGGTTTAGTTAGAGAGTGTAGGAGTTTATGTTTTAACAGCTGGTAGATAAGGTGAATGAGTACAGGGGTTTAGTTAGACAGTGTAGGAGTTTATATGTTTTAACAGCTGGTGGATAGGGTGAGGGACAGACGAAAAGGTTAATGATGAAAAGGGAAAGTTTTGTTTTACTCACCTGGGAATCAGCGTGACGAAAATGGAACAGACAGCTGGAGAAAGGTGAAGGTTGTCACAGTGTTTGTTTGTTTGGTCGGTTGTTTTTTGTTTTTGTTTTTTGTTTTGTTTTTTTGCTTGTTTGTTTCTGGTTTGCTTGTTTGCCGTATATTGACTGTATGTCTGTGTTTGTCACCGTATCCGTCTGTTTTTGTTTTGTTTTGTTTTGTTTTGTTTTGTTTTGTTTTGTCTTCTTTTTCTATGTATTTGTGTGGGTTGATGTGTGTATATATCTATGTATCTATGTCTCTATTTACCTATCTATCTATGCATGGTTTTATATCAGCTTTGCCAGAACCAAGTCGACATTGACCACAAGGTGATTGTTGTATGACTGCGCTTGTCCAATTATATATATATATATATATATATATATATATATATATATATATATATATATATACATATATATATATATATATATATATATATATATATGTGTGTGTGTGTGTGTGTGTGTGTGTGTGTGTGTGTGTGTGTGTGTGTGTGTGTGTGTATTGTATAATGTAGTGGTCTGTGGACAGCTCAATAAAGTTCTGCAATGTAATTGTCATTAAACATTATATGTCTTGTCTTGTCTTGTCTTGTATCAAATACGCGTTCGTATTTTCTTTCGTGTTTTTTCTGGTTCCTGTTTGCTTGAACGCTGGCACTCACACTTGTTTTGGATTATATGACTATATATATTATACTGAACAACATTTTATGATGAACAGGAGCACAAAGTTTACTTAAAGCCTATATTATGCACCGTCCTAGATATTGATATTGTGTGTGTGATTTATGATCACCCCAATGTACAGTAAGAATGATGTTACACTGTTTGTGCAAACCTTGTCCGATTGGAAAAAAATTGGAAGAAAAAAAATGAGATTCACAGATACACATGTCATTACAATGTAGCCATGATTGTTCCAACAACAAACTGATACAAATACTAACATATAAGATATGAAACCCATACGCTGCGTAGGACTTCAGGACCTGCCAGCCCATGGGTTTATGTGCAGGCTTAAGGCTTATGCCAGTATCATTTTGGATCTTTTCCATCACATAACACCTTTGACAGTCAGTGCATACGGAATTCATTCCGAGCACGGAAACGTCATTTTGACAAAAGTGAACCTGAACCTGAAACTGAGAAACAATCTTGTTTCTGTAAGAACTCGAATGTCGTTATCATCATCATCATCATCATCATCATCATCATCATCATCATCATCATCATGTGCCCTGCCGCTTGGCGTTGGCAATCATGACCCTTCATATGCATCTATCCCTTGTTGCCGCAAGCACATCTTCCACCCTCTCTGTCCTCAACCACTCTGCAAGTCCGTCCAATATTTTTCCCTGGGTCTACCTGGTGCTCTCTTTCCCTCCAGCTTTCCCGTTTTGACCAGGAGCTCTAATTCCTCTTTCCTCATAAAAGGGCTATAAATGTTCCCTGTCTTTTCCTAATCTTCCTTATCAATGATCTTCTTGTGTCTGCCTCCATCAAGACTGTCTCGTTTGTTTTCTTTGCTGTCCATGGAACTCTCAACATTCCTCTTAGAAACCACATCTCGTGTCGTTATACAATGGCAAAAAGTCAGATTTTTTATCACCGAGCACAGACTGAATTAATTACTTGTTAATGAAGAAGAAGAGTGATTGCAGGTGAGATGAGAAATGTGTAATAAAAGAAAAACGTGATGTAAATGTCCTTTTCATTGCCTCTTGATGGCACCAGGCTTGGTTGTCTTAGATTAGAGGCAGAACTCACACACCTTGCAATCTGACTACATGAGTCTGAGTCTGATTGGAGGAAACAACAACAATGATGATGATGATGACGACGACGACGTCGATGAAGACGACAACGACGACAACAACAATAACAACAACAACAACAGCAGCAGTAACAACAGCAGCAGCAACAACAACAGCAGCAGCAAAAAGCAGCAGCAGCAGCAACAACAACAGCAACAACAACAACAACAACAACAGCAACAACAGCAATAACAACAACAACGGCAACAACAGCAACAACAACAACAGCAGCAACATCAACGACAACAACAGCAACAACAACAACATCAATAACAGCAACAACAACAACAACAACAACAACAACAGCAACAACAGCAACAAAAACAACAACAGCAGCAGCAACCAGCAGCAACA
The DNA here is from genome assembly GCA_030674185.1 of Monoplex corrugatus. Classification (NCBI taxonomy): domain Eukaryota; kingdom Metazoa; phylum Mollusca; class Gastropoda; order Littorinimorpha; family Ranellidae; genus Monoplex; species Monoplex corrugatus. Next base: position 13,732,698 of record JAPXFY010000021.1, on the reverse strand, counting down.
ACATGCTTAGCCTTCACTTCATCTATCCAGTAACATGACATTTCTAGCCTGTTCACTGCCCATCTTAACTCTTTGACTCCCACACTTAGTCCACCTGCATCCTGCATTGCCAACCATGCTGGCAAAGCAAACACTTAATCCTTTGATTCCCTCATCCTATTCACCAACTTCCTCCAGGATGCTGGTGGATAGAGTGAGGGAGTCAACGGGTTAAGTTTTTGCGGTTGGTAGATGGGGTGTGGGAGTCAAAGGGTTAATACTTCGAAAACAATGGTGGTGTCAGCTTCATGTTTCATAGGTCGCTGTCCCCCCTTGCTTATATCAAAATCCTACCAGCGCTTAGGGTTTTGCACAGGTTCAGGGAGGTCCGCCAGGTAAAGGCTGGCTAGATTTGAATGGAGCGCATATGGAATTGTCCAAATGCGATGATTCCCTCTGGAACTCCAAACTCAGAAAGACGAGAGAAAGGCGAATAGGCGAACAGGAAGGGCGGTAGGCGAAACGCAACTAAGAGTCAAACTCTCAAAGAACCACTGAGGAGTGGACGCGCCATCAAAGAGTAAGCGAAGCGGGAATAGGCAAATCGGACCTGCTCCATAAAGTTACTGCTCTGCTTCCCCCTCTCGCACCCCCCCCCCCCCCGCCTTTTCTTCATCACCATGTGCCCTGTCGTATGGTGCTGGCGATCATGGCCCTCTTTCGATTCTATCCCTTGTCGCTGTGAATACATCTCCCACCCTCTCTGTCCTCAGCCACCCTGCAAGTCCGTCCACTTTTCCGCCTTTATAGAACACGAAAACCTCTCTACAGCTTTTTTGCTGCCTATGAAAAACTCAGATGTCTAAAAATCTAATGACAACCTTACGCAAACACATTGCCGGTGAGTGGTTTGAGTGCAATTACCAAGAGCAGCAATACCTACGGCATGTGATGTATGTCTGTGACCGTATGTGTGTGAAATGCAATGCAATGCAAAAAGAAGAAGAAGAAGAAGAAGAAAACAACAACAACAACAACAACAAAACCAACAACAACAAATAAAAACAAAAAACAACAAGAAACACAAAAAAGAAGAAGAAAAAGAAGAAGAAGGAGAAGAAGAGCAAGAAGAAGCAGAAGAAGAAGAAGAAGAATTGCGAAGAAGAAGAAGAAGAAGAATTGCGAAGAAGAAGAAGAAGAATTGCGAAGAAGAAGAAGAAGAACAACAACAACAACAAAAACAAAAACAAAAAACAACAACAAGAAAAACAAAAAGAAGAAGAAGAACAACAACAACAACAAAAACAAAAACAACAGCAAGAAAGACATAAAGAAGAAGAAGAAGAAGAAAAGAGGAGGAGGAGGAAGAACAAGAACCAGAACAAGAAGAGACGAAAAAAAGAAGAAGAAGAAGAAAAAGAAGAAGAAGGAGAAGAAGAAGAAGAAGAAGTCTGAAAGAAGAAGAAGAAGAAGAAGAAGAAGTAGAAGAAGAAGAAGATGATGATGATGATGATGATGATGATGAACAAGAAGAAGAACAAGAAGAACAATGAGAACAAGAAGAACAAGAAGAAGAAGAAGATGATGATTAAGGTGATGTTGATGATAATGATTATATGTTGTTGTTGTTGTTGTTGTTGTTGTTGTTGTTGTGATCGCATCACTCTCAGTCCACCCACTGCTTCCCTTTGATTTCCGACAAACAACAACAAAATGACATACAACTCTTAATGCACCCTCCTCCGTGGAATGGTCTAATTCCATATTACGCGCTACAAACGAGGTAATAACAAGAGGAAATTATTTCCCTGCAGAAAGTCGTTTACGTGACTATGAGCCCTGCATGTCTGGAACTAATATGATGGGAAGAAAATCTGGAATCCAGATTATGTTATGGAAGTGACCAGACCAGACGTCAGAAGGAGAGGAAAGGAAAGGAAAAACAAAACCAGACATTAGGCCAAGACAGGGAAGGGTGGGGGGGTGAAGGGTGAGTGGTGGGGTGGGGTGGGGGATGGTGGTTAGGGAGAAGGGCGGGCACCCAGGGGCTCCGCTGATTGACAAACAACATAATAAACAGCAAGAAAGCTGCCAGACTTGCCCATCTAGCAAAGCCTCTTCTCCCAGACCCTGACTCTCTCTCCCTTGGTGAGCTCCCTTGCCGAGACTTCAGCCGAGGGGGGAAAAGTTTGATGAAATGAGGAAAATTAGCCCACAAAACGGCCCCCACCCTGACGAGCCTCATTCGGCCTCGCTGTCGGGATCTAATTAACATAGTCTCGATCGCAAGGCGTGCGCGTGCGTCTGCACCTTTTAGCTGGTAGATGTCCTGCCGCGCTTTTTGACGAACTCGGCTGGAGCGAGAGGACCAGCGACGAGGAAGGAATCCCACGGCAAAAGGGCGTAAAGGAGGAGATGATGATGATAAAGCTTGTCCCCTTTTAGAGTCAAGGGACGGGCAGTTGTGAACAGGAAACCCAGCATTTTGCAAAGCCCCCCTTCTCTCCTCACCCTGCCCGCAAAGCCTGTTGGTTTTCCAGCTTCTCAGTAGGGGACAAGTCTGGTTTCGGAGCTAAAAGTCGACAAAATAATCAGCCAGGCTCGGCAGACGACATCATCACTGCCTACACCCCTACCACGCGCCAAAGATGGGGGAACGACTTCGCTGTTCAACTGCAATTAGCACTTCTGTCATCAGCGCTGAAAGATCCATGGCCATATGAATAGACACGGGGCTGTTTTTCCTGTTCAGTAATTGACCTGTTTACCAAACCCTCGCCAGCGTCTCTGTTAAGTTTTGCTCTTGATTACAGTTGACAGCAACATATTGGGGGGTGGGGGTGGGGAGGAGGGGGTGGGATGGGGAGCGGAAGCAGCAGGGCTTACGTGCGTGATAAGAATCGTGCGAGTTTGAAGCAAAAGAGCGTGCGATCAGATTAGGTTGTTGATGGTTGGGGAAACACACGAACAGACATTCCTGGCTTTGCTGAATGGTCTTGTGTGGTGTATCGAATGAAGGGTTTGTTGTGGTGTAGGGAATGAAACGCCCTGTAGAGACGAAAGACAAGAGTCAATCGAAGGTTTTTGGCGTAGAGGTAGAACTCATATTCTTTATTCGCGGGCACCCCTGCACATGAAACCCTCTAGTAAAAGTTCGTTTCTACAATCTTTAGTTTGGGGATAAATTCTCCACAGTCCTCTAATACGCTGTGCTCCCCTGATACTGTTTCTCCCTGACACAGTCTCTACGGCCACAAAATTTCGTAGGTCGTAGCCTGCAGTGTTTCGTATTCGGGCAAAGCACGAGCAGTCACAAACACCGGTTCCACGAGTGTGGCGCGCGGCATTTTTGCCTGCCTTTGTCACCACTGTCGAATTTGTTTTCGCATTCACTATACTTGAAAAACACTGGCGATTAATAACGTAGCAAGTTTTACGACGGGCAGTCACATCAAGCATTCACTCAGACGATGGGGTGAAACGGTAGTCTCCTGACAACAAAATGAACACCAAAACACAGAGAGCGTACGAATAGTGGCCTACCGACGTCGGAGCCGACGGAACCCGTCCATATTCTTATTCTTAATTCTTAGTAGTTTAAAGGCCATAACCATTTCAAAACATATATACAACATATGGTTTGGAAAAAGAAATCTCGACAAGAATTCTGTCAATTCTGTCCCCTCACTTCTTTGTTTTATCCAAGGACAAGGTCCCATTACAGGTGGGGAACGGTATTCAAGACTCAGTTGGTTTGAGCGTCGGATTCCATGCTAATGGTTGTGGGTTCGAATCCCGGGGTGCGCCACATTAAAACTGGCCATCTCACTGTCCCATCTTAACATCATTGCTGTTCTGGTGGTGTCAGTATAGGATTAGATAGGTCCACCTTCCCCCACTTCCCTGGGATGGTTATCCCCGTCGGCCATATCACCTGAGATGGGCGTCGACGTAAAAACTGTACCAAATCAATCAATCAGTCAAACTTTGATACCTGGGGCTGTTTGAGACGTACGTTTACAATATC
>JAPXFY010000021.1:13718692-13723692 GCA_030674185.1 Monoplex corrugatus | reverse complement strand
GTTGCTGTGTGTGTTGTCGCTCTCTGTTCTTTGTGTTCTCTGTGTGTTCTGTGTGTGTTGTGTTTTCTGTGTTGTCGTTGTCTGTCTGCTGTCTGTCTTTTCTGCTGTGTGTGTATGTGTGATTGTATTGATAGTGTGACGTGTGCGTGCGTGTGTGTGTGATTCTGTGTGTGTATTGTGTGGTGGCGCGTGTGTGGTGTGTGATTAATGGGTAGTGTTGTGTGTTTGTTGTTGTGTGTGTGTGTGTGTGTGTTGCGTGCAGCGGGAGCGTAGAGTGAAGTAGAAAGTGAAGGTGGTGTAGTGGTTTGTGTGTGTATATGTCGTGTGTGTTGTGTTGTGTGTGTGTGTGTGTGTGTGTGTGTGTGTGTGTGCTGTGTGTGTGTGTGTGATGTGTGTGTATATATGTAGGGTGTGTGTGTGTTGTGTATGTGTGTGTTGTATGTGTGTGTGTGTATGTATAGTATGTGTGTATGTGTGTGTGCGCGGCTGCGAACATGTTGTGTATGCATTATATACCTTTGTAAGTTTTTGTCAGCGTTTGTTGTTGGTATTTTTATTGTAGTGTGGCTTTTGTTGTTCTGTCGAGAGGATGTCATGACGAGTATTTATCATTTCGTCGTGTTTTCCAACGTTCTTTCCACGCAACAATAGGTGAAATCAATATGAAATGTGTGCGTCTCTCTCTCTCTCTCGCTCTTTCAGTCCCCGTCTCTCTGTCTTTCTGTGTTTGTCTTTCTCTCTCTCTGTCTGTCTGTCTGTCTGTCTGTCTGTCTGTCTCTTTCTCTGCGTGTGTGTATGTGTGATTGTATATGATAGAGAAACAAAATGACGCGTGCGTGCGTGTGTGTGATTCTGTGTGTGTATATGTGTGTGCGCGCGCGTGTGTGCGTGTGATTAATGGGTATGTTGTTTGTTTGTTTGTTTGTGTGTATGTGTGTGTGTGCGTGCAAGCGGGCAAGCGTAAGAGAGAAAACAAAGACATAGAAACACAGTGAAGGTAGGTGTAAAAGTGCGTATATGTGTGTGTATATATGTCTGTGTATATGTGTATGTGTGTGTGTGTGTGTGTGTGTGTGTGTGTGTGTGTGTGTGTGTGTGTGTGTGTGTATGCATGTGTGTGTGTGTGTGAATGTGTGTGTATATATGTCTGTGTATATGTGTATGTGTGTGTGTGTGTGTGTGTGTGTGTGTGTGTGTGTGTGTGTGTGTGTGTGTGTAAGTGTGTGTGTGTGTATGCATGTGTGTGTGTGTGTGAATGTGTGTGTATATATGTATGTGTGTGTGTGTATGTGTATGTGTGTGTATGTATGTGTGTGTGTGTATGTATATATATGTGTGTGTGTGTGTGTTGTGCGCGCGCGCGAACATGTTTGTATATGCATTCACATCAATACACTCTCTCGTAACAGTTCTTATTCAGCGTTTTTGTTGGTACATTTTTATTCGTAGTCTGAGCATTTCCGTTTTCTGAAATCAAAGAGAAGGATAGATCATAAACGACGTATTTAAAATCATTCGTCGTTTTTCCAAAACGTTCTTTCAAAAACAAAACAAACAAAACAAAACAAAAAAACATAGAGTGCAAAATATCAATATAATGGCATAATTCGTTTCACAACGACAGCACCGCTGTCACCATCACCACCCTCACATAAGGAGACGCTCTATGCTTTTATGACGACTGGGTCCGAATACGACATGCAGCGCATGGACACACCCCACTCATCCCAGTTTTCAGTTCAGCGAAATTGCTACCGTGTATCGTATGGAACTCGGGGATGACTGTGCAGTCAGTGCTGAGGCAATGTTGCTCTGGATCCTATCCAACACCCTCGTTTCTTTGTGTGAGTGTGTGTGTGTGTGAGTGTGTGTGTGTGTGTGTGCGTGTGTGTGTGTGTGTGTGTGCCTGTGTGTGTGAGGAAAGGGGAATTAGAGCACCTGGTCACAACATTAACAGGAAAGCTGGAGGGAAAGAGAACACCAGGTAGACCCAGGGAGAAAATACTGGACAGATTTGCATAGTGGCTGAGGACAGACAGGGTGGAAGATGTACTTGCAACAACAAGGGATAGATACATATGGAGGGCCATGATTGCCAACGTCATGTGGCCGGGCACATGATGATGATGTGTGTGTTTTGTTTTGTTTTGTTTTTGGTTGTTCTTTTTTTAAATATTTTTATGAATGTGACATTAGAAAAGCAATTTTGTATGATCGAACTGGTCAGATTTGATTGGTCTGATTTTTTTAATGCGTCCGTTCACTTGTTTGTACTGGCGTCTGTTACATGAGTGCTTTTAGACAATTTCGAGTGCAACTTGTATGTATATATCATATGTTTTGTGTAATGTTATCATTGTGTTTTCTGTGGTGTTCGTTTTATTTATGAATGAATGGATGAATTTGTTTATGTGTTTATTTCATCTTCATAATGAACTCGTGGATGAATCCTCGGCGTGACCAATTTTGCAGCCTATTTATTGTTTGAATTTTAAAATTTCCCCCTGCTCGACGGCGACAAAAAACAGCAATAACGACGACAACAAAGAAACGACAACGACATATATCATCATCATCATCATCATCATCATCATATATCATCATCATCATCATCATCATCATCATCATCTATCATCATCATCACTCATCTATCATCATATCATCATCATCATCATCATCATCATCATCTCATCATCACATCATCATCACATCATTCATCATCATATCATTCATATCATCATCATATAATATATATATATATATATATATATATATATGTATATATATATATTGTGTGTGTGTGTGTGTATGCATAGATAGGTAGATAGATAGATATCTAGATATATATATATATAGATAGAAAGATAGACAGACAGATAGAAGATAGATAATGATTTAGACAGATAGACATATAGATATAGATATAGATATATATCTGTAGATATAGTTATACATAAGAATAAGAATGTAATAGCTGCATATTTTTTACATCAGATAATGCCAGTGTTCGCCTGTCTCATTTTTGGTTTTGTTTCGTTTTTCAGAGTCACGAGAGAGAGGTCTGTTTCACAACAAATGATTTCGAATACAGCGTTTTTAACATAATCTATATCTGTTTTACCTGCTGAAGCCTTTCTACAAGTGGTATTCATTGTAGCTGTGGAACCACGAGCATCAATAGGCGAGAGAGTAGGGAATGGGTTGGACGCTCTCTTCACAAATATTTTTTTTAAATGAATAAATAAATAAATGAATGAATGAATAAATAAATAAATAAATAATAAATAAAAATAAACAGATAAATAAATGAATAAATACATAAATAAATAAATAAATACACAATGCATGCATACATACATAGATACATACACACATATATACATACATACATAATACATATATGCATGCATACATACATACATACATACATACATACATACATACATACATACATACATACATACATACATACATAGATGAATAAATAAATGAATAAATAAAAATTAATAAAGACACAAATCTCTCTCTCTCTCCCTCTCTCCCTTTCTCTCCCTCTCTCTTTTCTCTCTCTCTCCTCTCTCTCCCCCCCCCCCGTCTCTCTCTCTCTCTCCCTCTCTCTCTCTCTCTGTTAATTTTTGCAATTGGTGGACAAGATGAGGGAATCAAAGGGGTTAAATGAATCGTGATGCGGGATTAACAAAAAAAAAACCCTGTGCTGGTTAGGCCTACAGGCCTCCTGGGTAGACATTGTCTGCTTCAGGCAAAGTAGTGCACACACGTCATACTCCCATTTGAACAGTGTTGAAAGAAAGTTGTTGTTTTTAACCCTTTGACTCCTGCACCCTATCCACCAACTGCAAAAAGTTTAATCGTTTGACTCCTCCCGAACCCTATCCATTGACTGCAAAAAAACTTAACCCTTTGTCTCCTCCCGTACCTTATCCACAACTGCAAAAACTTAACCCTTTGACTCCTCTCGCACCTTATCCACAACTGCAAAAACTTAACCCTTTGACTCCTCCCGCATCCTATCCACCAACTGCAAAAACTTAACCCTTTGACTCTCGCATCCTATCTATTGACTGCAAAACTTAACCCTTTGACCCCTCCCGCATCCTATCCACCAATTGCAAAAACAATTAACCTTTTGATTCCCGCACCCTATCCACTGACTGCAAAGCTTAACCCTTTGACTCCCGCACCCTATCCACTAACTGCAAAAACTTAACCCTTTGACTCCTCCCGCATCCTATCCACTGACTAGCAAAAACTTAACCCTTTGACTCCCGCACCCTATCCACTACTGCAAAAACTTAACCCTTTGACTCTCCCGCACCCTATCCAACTGCAAAAACTTAACCCTTTGACTCCTCCCGCATCCTATCCACTGACTGCAAAAAATTAACCCTTTGCACTCCTCTCGAACCTATCCACCAACTGCAAAAAAACTTTAACCCTTTGACTCCCGCACCCTATCCACCACTGCAAAAATTAACCCTTTGCTCTCCCGCACCTATCCACCAACTTACAAAAGTAACCATTTTCTGCAATCGAACCTGATACACGTGAACTTTGCAAAGACAGACAGACTTGACACCGCAGCAGACCACAGCACAACTGCAAAAAAACATGAACCTGTCTCAACACACGACAACACTATCAGCACAACAGCAACAGGTAGACAGTCGCAGAAGCAGACAGAGCTAGGAGACAGTACGACAGACAGACAGACGAGACAGGGCAGACAGACAGCAGACAGACACAGACAGACAGACAGACGACAGACAGATAGGCAGACAGACAGACAGACAGACAGACAGACAGATGGCAGACAGGCAGACAGAGACAGACAGACAGACAGACAGAAGGCAGACAGGCAGACAGGCAGACAGACAGGCAGATAGGCAGAACAGGCAGACAGGCAGAACAGACAGACAGACAGACAGACAGACAGACAGACAGGCAGACAGGCAGACAGGCAGACAGGCAGACAGGAGCAG
>JAPXFY010000021.1:13691192-13696192 GCA_030674185.1 Monoplex corrugatus | reverse complement strand
TCCACTCCCCTCCCGAAGACAGTAAGACAAGACAGTAGAGTGGCCCCCAAGGTGGCAGGGACAAGCGTTTTCCTCTTCGCTCCTACGTCTGGGGCCGAAAGTGACACGCGAGGTGTGGAAGCGAGCGCACGAGTTAGCGAGCATGTGTTAAACGACGCATTATTAAGCCGTGAAGGCCGCTGACACTCGTTCTATTCTTCCCAGACACACGATTGGTGTCAAAAGGCTTCACTTAACTCTATCCAGCCCTTATTTTGAGACAAGGATGCCATAGGCTTTAGCCACTACAAGAACCAGCAATTTCTTATGCCGACTAAACAGGAAGAAGGAATCTGAATTTTTGTTTTTATATAAAACATACAGTCAGCAAAATGTTAATAAAGTACCAATCAGCCAGTTGGTTATTATTAAACGGAACGATTGTCTGTTATTGTATAACATTTGTTATGCTTCTCTTCGTGGATTGACATAACAAAATCAGGGAATATTTTGTAATCTATTTGTCCTTAGTTGAGAAAAGGACGCCATGGGCTTAGCTTTACAGAACTAGCACTTTCTCGTGCCACATAGACAGGAAACCAACCAACCAACCAACCAACCAGACAACCGACCAACCAACCGACCAACCAACCAACCAACCAATCAACCAACCAAATCAATCAATCAACCTATCAACCAATCAATCGGTCGATCGATCAATCAATCAATCGATCAGTCAGATAATCAGCCGATGAAAATAAACTTTCAGAAAAATAAACGGGAAAGGGGTTAGGTGGGGATCAAGTGAAAGAAAACACTAATGAACTATCTGAAAATTCATTTTAGTTTCGTTTCGTTTATTTCATTTGTATTTTCAATTTTATTTCATTCTATTTCATTTTATTATCCTTTTCTTTTAGTTCATTCTATTTTTACTTTGTTTTCTTTCATTTCATCTCATTTTATTTGAAACGAACAAATTTGAAAGAAAACGAGAGAAAGATAACTACAATAAAAAAATTGAGAAAGGAAAAAGGAAATAATGATAAAATAACTATGTTTGTTTTATTTTATCTTGTTTTATTTTTCATTGCATTTTATTTTATTTTGTTTGATGTCTTTTTTGTTTGTTTATTTATTATGTTTCATGTTATTATATTTTATCTTTGGTTTGGTTTGGTTTAGTTTAGTTTAGTTTGGTTTAGTTTAGTTTAGTTTAGTTTAGTTTAGTTTAGTTTAGTTTAGTTTAGTTTAGTTTAGATCCAAAACAAGCTTGACTGCCCGCGCCCAAGCAAACACGAACCAGAAGAACAAGAAAACCAATGTGTAAGCGCGTATCCAACGAGACAAAACAAAATTAGCGCAAATTTTCGGCCAACTAGCCTTTGTCAAGCGCTTGACAAAGGCTAGTTGGCCGAAAATTTGCGCTTGTTTTGTTTACATTGGTTTTCTTGTTCTTCTGGTTTTAGTTTAGTTTAGTTTAGTTTAGTTTAGTTTAGTTTAGTTTAGTTTAGTTTAGTTTAGTTTAGTTTAGTTTAGTTTAGTTTAGTTTAGTTTAGTTTAGTAATATCGTATTTTCTTGTACTGCGATTCATTTGAAATGAAAGAAATCGGAAGGAAGAGAAAGATTGGAAAAAGAATAAAAAGAAGAAAAAAAAAGAAAAAAATCGATGAAGAAAAGAAATGGAAACAATGTGAAATAACAACTATATATCTATGCTATTTTATTTTGTTCATTTGATTACATAAAAAATTAATGACCATGATTGATCGTGATGTAGAGGCTCCCCCTCCCTCCCCCCTCAACACTTAAATGTTCATCGGCTAAGCGTGGGCCTTAGCCACAAACATATGTGACCAGCCAGCACGAAGTCAGTTTTAACTAGCATTTTGGGCATTTTGAGATATACATATCACTGGAAAGTGTACATTCTGCTGGTTATTTTGGTATTTGAATAAAGCTTGTACTAAAAAAAAATGTAGAAGTTATGTGTGTTTAAAGTCATTAAGTTGTATGACGGTCATTTTGAGAAAACGGCCTCTGAAGTTTTTATGCACTCTCCTACACATTTTCCTTACATTTCTTCATTTGGTGGCTTTGACCCAGTTTGTTTCTAATTTTAGCTGTTATTATCTGAAAGGTGCACCAAAGAGCTTTCTGTCAGTATATTACATGCGGGGGTACTGTACAGGTTACGGTTCATAATAAGAGACAAAAATAGGTACTTTTGGTAGGAAATTGTGTTCTTTCTGCTGCAATCAGTGCATTAAAATACCATTTTAAATTGAAAAATTTTTTTGTGGGAGATAGATTATAGTTTACAGAAATCAATTTTGAGAAAAAGTCAAAACACCCCAGATAGACCCTCAGTCACCTTTTCAGCTCCTAGTGCTGTTCGACTGACTGCGAGTTAAGACTGATTTGGTGGTGGGAGATCACATATTGACCTTACGTGCTTAAGCTTATAGGTCACTAAGCGCCCATAGCAACAACAACAACAACAGCAACAACAACAGCAAAATGTCGCTCAAGACTGTACAATATTATGATGTGAAAAATAAGACATTGATACTGACAGACACATTGCGTCACACAAACAAATGCATACACACACACGCACACACACGCATTCACAAACACAGGCACGCACGCATACAAACATATACACACACACTAACATACGCACGCACGAACGCACGCACACACGCATGCGAAGAATAATTGAAGATTTCGATTTGAATTCACGCAGACACAGACACAGAAAGACACAGACACCAGACACAAGACACACAGACACACAGACACACAGACAAACAGAGAGAGAGAGAGAGCAAGAGAAACAAACAGAGAGACAGAGAGAGAGAGGAGGGGGAAGAGGGAGAGAGACAGAGAGAGAGAGAGACAGACAGACAAACAGAGCAAGAGAAAGAGACAGATAGACAGGCATACAGACAGACAAACAATGAGATAGACAGACAACTGACAGAGAGAAAGAGAGAGAGAGAGAGAAGAGAGAGAGAGAAGAGACAGAGAGACAGAGAGACACAGAGAGAGAGAGAGTCAGAGAGAGACAGAGATAGAGAGAGAGAGAGCGAGCCAATACTTGAATGTTCCAATTTCTTTTGCTCTTTATGAATTTTACGTTAACATGGTATATATATATAGATATGTATATATATTGTATTCATGTAATGTATGTTCATCCCCCCCCACTCATGAATGGCCATGGCTTTTATAAAGAAATCATCATATGTATCTGAATCTGAATCTGGATTCTCACTAGGACTTCCAGACTTGCTGCCGACCATCAGCTTCATCTCTCCAAGATAGTATAATAAAAGAAGTCTGGTTATCAGAACTTTCTGTCTCCTCCTCTGGCACTTAGATGACATGGGACACGCATCAAGCATTACCATCTTAACGGGACTGGACCTTCACCCAAACAGAAGTGACAGTCCTCAATTTACCATCTGACCCTTGACCACTTGTTCTAAATAGCGTAGTGACATCTTTCCTCTCTCTCTTACTTATCTGCAGCTGATCTGGCTTGTCAAAACTTCGGTAGTGGCCCTGCAAAGAGACAGAAGACTTAATTAAGTATAATCGTTTCCTGGTTCGTGGCGTTGGCATCACTGTAGTGCTGGAAACTAAGGTGGGGCGGACAGAGATAATATTACAGAGACTTAGCTTGCTGTTGCATCCACCAAAGAAGATCGTGTTAAACAGCTTGCTAATTTCTTGTATGATGCCTGTAATTTCAAGAAGTTTATGCGAGCCAGTACTTGAATATTCCAAACTCTTTTGCTCTTTATGAAGCTTTCGCGAGCCAATACTTGAATATTCCAATTCTCTTTGCTCTTTGTGAAGCTTGGGCGAGCCATTACTTATATATTCCAATATCTTTTGCTCTTTATGAAGCTTATCCGGGCCAATATTTAAATATTCCAAGATCTTTTGCTCTTTATGAAGCTTATCCGAGCCAATATTTAAATATTCCAACATCTTTTGCTCTTTATGAAGCTTATCCGAGCCAATATTTAAATATTCCAAGATCTTTTGCTCATCATGAATTTTACGTTAACATGATACATACGAGTCGTATTCATGTAATGTATGTTCATTTCGCCCCCTCATGAATAACCATGGCTTTTATAAAATAAAAATCATCATATGTTTCTGAATCTGAATCTGGATTCTCTTCAGGCATTCCAGCTTGCTGCCATCCATCAACTTCATCTCTCCACAACATCCAAGATGGTATGATAAAAGAAGAAGTCTGGTTATCAGAACTTTCTGTCTCCTCCTCTGGCACTAAGGTGACAGGGAAACGCATCAACCTTACCATCTTAACGGGACTGGACCCTTCACCCAAACAGTAGTGACAGTCCTCAATTTACCATCTGGACCCTTGACCACTTGTTCTAATAGTGTAGTGACATTTTTCCTCTCTCCTACTTATCTAAGACTGATCTGGCTTGTCAAAACTTCGGTAGTGGCCCTGCAAAGAGACAGAAGACTTAATTAAGTATAATCGTTTCCTGCTTCGTGGCGTTGGCATCACAGTAGTGCTGGAAACTAAGAGTAGGGCGGACAGAGATAATATTATAGAGACTTAGCTTGCCTGTTGCATCACCAAGATTCGTGTTTAAACAGCTTGCCATTTTCTTGTATGATGCTGTAACTTCAAGAAGTTTATGCGAGCCAAGTACTTAAATAATAATATAAAAATTAATTACAATTTTTATATAGCGCAAATCTTGATAAAATCAATTCTAAGCGCTGAAACACACACAACACGCACACACGCAAAACACACGCACGCACGCACGCACACACACGCAACCCACGACACACACACCTCACAACACACAAACACCACACAACACACACACACGGCTTAAATGGGAGAAAGATAAAAACAATGGACAATTATAGAGAGATATATAATACAAATTAGATATATGCAATGTGATTCCCCTCCGAGCGGAGAACAGGCTGCAGAGGATTGAGTGACGGTCGG
>JAPXFY010000021.1:13673692-13681192 GCA_030674185.1 Monoplex corrugatus | reverse complement strand
GTTGCTTTTTGTTGATTCAATTGCCAGTGTCATTTGAAAAATAGTGCTTCTGTATAATATAACTGGGGAAATATTTTGATTGCTTCTTGTTGGCTGAATTGCCAATATCATTTGAAAAAAAATAGTACTTCTGTATGATATAACTAGGGAAATCTTTTTATTGTTTCTTGTTGGCTGAATTGCCATTGTCATTTGAAAAATATGCTTCTGTATGATATAACTAGGGAAATCTTTTTTATTGCTTCTTATAAACTATCGCACGTTTGAGTAAAGTTTTGTTTGGGCGTCTTTTCACACAATAAGAGCAAAATAAACACACAAGCGAACAAACAACAAAGAATCATGCAATTAAACAACGGATGAATTTTGATCTGTTAACGAACTCTCTTCTCCTCCACCCCCCTTTTTTTTGTTTTGTTTTGTTTTGTTTTGTTGTTTTTGACAACATGAACACATTTGCATGTAAAGTGTCTGTTTTTGTTCTTCTGTTTCTCTACTCTTTCAATGTAGAAATTTTAGCATTAACATGATCCTCCGTGGTGGTGGTGGTGGTGGTGGTGGTAGTGATGGTGGTAGTGGTGGTGATGGCGGTGGTGGTTGGTGGGTGTGGTGGGATGGTGGTGGTGGTCGTGTGGTGATGGTGGTGGTGGTGGTGGTGGTGTGATGGTGGTGGTGATGGTGATGGTGGTGGTGGTAATGGTGGTGGTGGTGATGGTGTTGGTGGTGTTGGTGTTGTTGTTGGTGATGAAGATGGTGTAGTAGTCGTGGTAGTGGTGGTGGTGGTGGCAGTGGTGGTGTTGATGGTGTGGTAGTGGTGGTAGTGGTTGTAGTGGTGGTGGTGGTGGTGATGCTGTTCCTGCTGGTGGTAGCGGTGGTGGTGGTGGTGGTATGGTGGTGGTGGTGGTGATTGTGACGGTGGTGGTGGTGGTGGTGATGGTGGTGAATATGGTAGTGGTGGTGGTGGTGGTGTGGTGATGAAGATGATGATAATGGTGGTGGTGGTGGTGGTAGTGGTGATAGTGGTGGTGGTAGTGATGGCGGCGGTGGTGGTGGTGGTGGTGTGATGATGATGATGATGATAACGATGATGATGATGGTGGTGTGTGGTGGGTGGTGGTGGTGGTGATGATGAAGAAGAAGAAGATGATGATGTGATGATGACGACGACGACGACATGATGATGGTGACGATGATTGTGATGAAGAAGAAAATGATGATGATAACGATGATGATGATGATGATGGTGGTGGTGGTGGTGATGATAGAAGAGAAGAAGAAGAAAGATGATGATGATGATGACGACGACGATGATGATGATGATGATGATATGGTGACGATGATTGTGATGAAGAAGAAGATGATGATGATACGATGATGATGATGATGATGGTGGTGGTTGTGGTAGTGATGGTTATGGTGGTGGTTGTTATAGTGGTGATGGTGGTGATGGTGGTGATGGTTTCTGCATGTGATCGTTGTTTTTTTGTTTTACTTGTTTGTTTTTTCTTTGTCTGTCTGTATACTCTTTGTTTCTTCGTCCGTTGTCTTTTCACATCACCATCCAGTCAAACCCCACCACGCAAAAATCAAACCAGACCCACTCCCCATCTTTCCACGATCTCTCCACCCTAGATGATAACACACACACATATTAAGTACACGCACTGACATATCACCACCACTACTACTACTATACAACCAGACACTACCATGCTATACCACACCACCAACACCACCAACACCACCAGCTTCCGCGCTAACGGAGATGAGGAGACGACGATAAAACACGAAAAAAAAAAAAAAAAAAAAAAAAAACCAGGCAGGAAGCTACTAAACATGCCAAAGCCAGACCTGCCGTTTAGTTCCAGACTCTTCCGAGGCCAGCATGATGAAAAAGCTCTTTCATCTTTATGGAGAGGCAGTTACAGACTTCTTGTTGTCAGACAATCTTGTCAACTTAATTGTCCCTCGCCAGCCAGCCAGCAAGTGCATAAATGTTCTCGTAGGCTAAGAGGAAGAGCAGTATCAGAACAAGCGGACAGCTAGCAGGGAGCAGCAGCAGCATCAGCATCATCATTATCAGCAGTAGTAGTAGTAGCAAGCAGTAGCAGCATCCTTTCGCTTGGTTATGTTGGCCCTTTTGGCCTTTTTTCTCTCGTCCTTTTTCTATTTCCTTTCTCATCAGCGTTTGGGGACTTAGCGACTCGAGTAATTGTTTTCTAATCTTGGTCTCTTTTATTAAGAGGTTCACTAACCCTTTTCTTTCTGTAATAGCTGGGTTTGATGGGACCAGTTAGATGATGAAGAGGTTTGGGGTTGGGAAGGAGGAGGCAAGAGGGGGGAGAGAGGGAGATAGGAGTTGGAAAAGACAGTCAGAAGAGAGAGAGATAGTAGACAGAGAGAGAGAAGAGAGATAGTAGACAAGACAGACAACAGAGAGAAGAGAGAAGAAGTAGACAAGACAGACAGACAGAGAGAGATATAGACAGAGACAGACAGACAGAAAAGACAGAGACACAGACAAGACAGAGAGCATTGAGAGACAGAGACAGAGAAAAACGGAGACAGACAGACAGAGACATAGAGACAGACACAGAGAGACAGAGAGACAGAGACAGAGAAAAACAGAGAGAGAGACAGAGAGACAAACAGACAGAGAGACAGAGCACAGAGAGAGACAGAGACACAGAGAGAGACAGAGACAGAGAGACAGAGAGAGAGACAGAGACAGAGACAGATAGAGAGACAGACAGACAGGCAGGCAGGCAGAAACAAAGATAAACAATGAGACATAAACAATGGCAGAGGAGGGAGAGAAGAGACAGAGAGGAGACGAGAGAGACACAGAGAGAGCGAAGAGAGAGAGAGAGAGACAGAAAGAGACAGACAGACTGACAGAGACAGACAGACAGAGAAGCTGATAAATAATGAGACGGAGCGATAGAGAGAGAGAGACAGAAACAAACGCATGCACACACACGCAAATGTGCTCACATACACATACACACACTCACACATTATATGCGCATGCACGCATGCATACACTCACTCTATCTCTCTCTCTATCTCTCTCTATCTCTCATACCCCCCCCCATCACACACACACACAAAAGAGATTCAGAATGATAGTGACAGAAACACAGAGAAACAGAAGCAGACACACACCAACAGGGACAGATTATCAGACCGATTAATCTGTGACAGCTCCTAGGACGAGAAGCTACCAAGACGTCCAGAAAACCTTGCTCTCTTTAAATCGTTGTAGCCTGGCCTAGCCGTCCACAGGGGGCGCCACAGTAGGGGAGACAGAGGGGAGGTAATTGTTGTAAGATGTGCCTTGACAGAACGATTTGTGTCAGAGATTAAACCTTGCAGGCTTAGTTTTGTTCGTTGTCACATCTGAAACGCATTTTGAACGATTCTGAGATCGACTAGAGTTGATTGATCAGTAGTCTTTGCTTTTGCTAGCTAACTAACCTTTGTATAATGTTGATTTCATCAGTAGTCAGTGCTTTTGCTAGCTAGCTAACCGTTGTATGATGTTGATTTGATCAGTAGTCTGTGCTTTTCATTAGTCTAGTTAACTAAATAGCCTTTCTATGATGTTGATTTGATCAGTAGTCTTTGCTTTTGCTAGCTAGTTAACCTTCGTATGATGTTGGCTCGATCAGTAGTCTATACTTTTACGAGCTAACTAATCTTTGTATGATGCTGACTTGATCGTTAGTCTGTGCTTTTTATTAGTTAACTAACTAACCTTCGTATGATGTTGATTTGATAAGTAGTCCTTACTTTTGCTAGTTAAGTAACCTTTGATGTTGACTGACTAGTACTCTATGCTTTTGCTAGCTAACCTTTGTATGATGCTGATTGATCAGTAGTCTTTGTTTTTGCAAACTAGCTACCCTTTGTATTATGCTGATTTGATCAGTAGTCTTTGCTTTTGCTAGCTAACTAACCTTTGTATGATGTTAAATGTTCAATTGTCTTTGCTTTTGTGCTAGCTAACTAATCTTTGTATGATGTTAAATGATCAATTGTCTTTGCTTTTGTGCTAGCTAACTAATCTTTGTATGATGTTAAATGATCAATTGTCTTTGCTTTTGTGCTAGCTAACTAATCTTTGTATGATGTAATTGTCTTTGCTTTTGTGCTAGCTAACTAATCTTTGTTTGATGTTGATTGATCAATAGTCTTTGCTTTTGCTAGCTAACTAACCTTTGTTTGATGTTGATTTGATCAGTAGTCTTTGCTTTTGCTAGCTAACTAACCTTTGTTTGATGTTGATTGATCAATAGTCTATGCTTTTGCTAGCTAACTAACCTTTGTTTGATGTTGATTTGATCAGTAGTCTATGCTTTTGCTAGCTAACTAACCTTTGTTTGATGTTGATTTGATCAGTAGTCCTTGCTTATGCTAGCTAACTAACCTTTGTATGATGTTAAATG
Source organism: Monoplex corrugatus (assembly GCA_030674185.1). Classification (NCBI taxonomy): domain Eukaryota; kingdom Metazoa; phylum Mollusca; class Gastropoda; order Littorinimorpha; family Ranellidae; genus Monoplex; species Monoplex corrugatus. The sequence goes on along the minus strand of JAPXFY010000021.1, from coordinate 13,676,744 downwards.
ATCAAGTGTCTTTGCTTTTGTGCTTGCTAACTAATCTTTGTATGATGTTAAATGATCAATTGTCTTTGCTTTTGTGCTAGCTAACTAACCTTTGTATTATGTTGATTCGATCAGTAGTCCTTATTTTTCCTAGCTAACTAACCTTTGATGTTGACTGACTAGTACTCTATGCTTTTGCTAGTTAACTAACCTTTGTATGATGTTAACTGACCGGTAATATGTGCTTTTGCTAGCTAAATAACCTTTGTATTATGTTGATTTGATCAGTAGTTTTTGCTTTTGCTAGCTAGTTAATCTTTGTATGATATTGACTTGATCAGTAGTCTATGCTTTTGCTAACTAACTAACCTTTGTATGATGTTGATTTGATCAGTAGTCTTTGTTTTGCTAGCTAGTTAACCTTTGTATGATGTTGATTTAATCAGTTGTCTGTGCTTTTGCTAGCTAACTAACCTTTGTATGATGTTGATTTAATCAGTTGTCTGTGCTTTTGCTAGCTAACTAACCCTTGTATTATGTTGATTTGATCAGTTGTCTGTGCTTTTGCTAACTAACTAACCCTTGTATTATGTTGATTTGATCAGTAGTCTTTGTTTTGCTAGCTAGTTAACCTTTGTATGATGTTGATTTAATCAGTTGTCTGTGCTTTTGCTAGCTAACTAACCTTTGTATGATGTTGATTTAATCAGTTGTCTGTGCTTTTGCTAACTAACTAACCCTTGTATTATGTTGATTTGATCAGTAGTCTTTGTTTTGCTAGCTAGTTAACCTTTGTATGATGTTGATTTAATCAGTTGTCTGTGCTTTTGCTAGCTAACTAACCTTTGTATGATGTTGATTTAATCAGTAGTCTTTGTTTTGCTAGCTAACTAACCTTTGTATGATGTTGATTTAATCAGTTGTCTGTGCTTTTGCTAGCTAACTAACCTTTGTATGATGTTGACTTGATCAGTTGTCTGTGCTTTTGCTAACTAACTAACCTTTGTTTGATGTTGACTTGATCAGTAGTCTTTGTTTTGCTAGCTAGTTAACCTTTGTATGATGTTGATTTAATCAGTTGTCTGTGCTTTTGCTAGCTAACTAACCTTTGTATGATGTTGACTTGATCAGTTGTCTGTGCTTTTGCTAGCTAACTAACCTTTGTTTGATGTTGACTTGATCAGTAGTCTATGCTTTTGCTAGCTAACTAACCTTTGATGTTGATTGATCAGTAGTCTGTGCTTTTTTTTTAATAGTTAACTAAATAGCCTTTGTATGATGTTGAATGATCAGTAGTGTATGTTTTTGCCAGCTAACTGACCTTCGTCGTCTGATGTCTGCGTTAGTCGGACGTGATAGCCAAAGTAGTAAGGATATCGGGCGTTCGATCAGAAGGTGTGCGTTGGAATTTTGCGTGATAGGGCGACTGAGTTTCAAAACCCGAGTGTCTTGCTACTCAGTCGATGTGTGTTACATTTGTATTTCATCGCTCGTTCTCTCTCTCTCTCTCTCTCTCTCTCTCTCTCTCTCTCTCTCTCTCTCTCTCTTTCGTGCACGCGCGCACATACACACACACACGCGCGCACACGCAAACACGCACACACGCACACACAACACACACACACGCACGCACGCACGCATACACACGCTGGAAAGCTCAAACCACTTCGTCCGAAACGTATTTCTACACGTAAACCGGAAATTAATTCGTTTCTTCCGTTTTAAAAACGGGAGACCGAGAAACAAACATAGAAACAAATAAACAAACAAACAAACAAACAAACAAATACAAAACAATGTAAAAACAAGATACAAATCTACCCCTAATGCTAACCCATACATACCCAACACCCGGTAATATTATTTTTCAAAAACGTGAGATTGAGAAAACAAACAAATACACGAACAAACAAACAAACAAACAAACAAACACAAACAAATCAATTTAAAAACAAGATACAAATCTGCCCCTAGCCCTATAACATTCATACCCTACACCTTTAACTAAGCAACATAACTCTTGAGAGTCACGGAGTTATCTCCCATGTAGAATTTCTCAAATCCAACAGTTTGCGCTACCCATTCAGCTAGCACAGACACAGCCACAAAGCATAAAGTGGTAAGCTCAGAACATTCCTCTGAACAATGTTCTGAGCTTACAACTTTATGCTTTGTGGCTGTGTTGGATTTGAGAAATTCTACATGGGAGATAACTCCGTGACTCTCAAGAGTTATGTTGCTTAGTTAATATTTAAAATTTTCCCGGCTTCCCTCTTATTTCCTTTGGTGTACCTACACTGGTAACATTTTTTTCAGAAACGGGAGACCGGAAAAACAAACAATCAAGGAAATCAATTTAAAAACAACATACAAATCTACCCCTAATCCTAATCCATGCATACCTAACACCCATTAACATTTTTTTTTTCAAAAACGTGAGACTGAAAAAACAAACAAAACAAACTATCAAACAAACAAACAAACAAAATTTAAAAACAATATACACATCTTCCCCTAACCCATACAACACCCGGTAACATTGTTTTTTCATAAACAGGAGACTGAAACAAACAAGCAAACAAACAAACAAACAGACAAACAAACAAGCAAACAAACAAACAAACAAAATTAAAAAACAATATACACATCTTCCCTGACCCATACAACACCCGGTAACATTGTTTTTTCATAAACAGGAGACTGAAACAAACAAGCAAACAAACAAACAAAACAAACAAACAAACAAACAAACAAACAAACAAACAACAAGCAAACAAACAAACAAACAGACAAACAAACAAGCAAACTTACAAACAAATAAAAAACAAGCAAACAAACAAATAAACAAACAAGCAAACAAACAATAAATAAACAAGCAAACAAACAAACAAACAAACAAAACAATTCAAAACAAGATACAAATCTACTCCTAATCCTAACCCATACACACCCAACACCGGTAACATTTTTTTTTCAAAAACAGAAGACTGAGACAAACAAACAAAAAACAAACAAACAAACAAACAAAACAATGAAAAAACAAGATATAAATCTACCCCTAATCCTAATCCAT
>JAPXFY010000021.1:13656192-13668692 GCA_030674185.1 Monoplex corrugatus | reverse complement strand
TCTACGAGCGGATTGTCTGAAGCATCGGAAATTGCGCGTTCACGAACCTACTGTTATCTATGGTCAGAGTGTCTCATTACATTAGGCATGTCAACGCGTTTGCCAGCTTGTTCGTCCATTTCGGATTCACGAACACATCTGGGGAGCGTCTGTTAGCATATCTCTGCTGATGCTTGTCACTTGAGATGCTAAATAAGGGGCAAGATGGTCTGGACATTTAGAAGCTTCTGTGTGTATGTCTGTCTGTTTCTCTGTCTGTCTGTCTGTCTGTCTCTCTCTCTCTCTGTGTCTCTTTCTCTCTTTTTTTTATTTCTTTCTTTCTCTCCTCTCTCCCTGTCTCTCTCTCTTCTTCTGTCTGTCTGTTTGTCTACCTCTCTCGCTCTCTCTTTCTCTTGCACGCTCTCTCTCTCTCTTTCTCTCTTTCTCTGTCTGTCTGTCTGTTTCTCTGTCTGCCTGTCTGTCTTTGTCTGTCTTTGTCTCTTTGTCTCTCTGTCTCTCTGTCTCTGTCTCCCTCTGTCTCCCTCTCTCTCTCTCTTTCTTTCTTTCTCTCTTTTTTTTCTCTCTCTCTTTCTCTGTTTCTGTTATCTTTTGGGGCAATCTCTGTCTTTGTGTCTCTGTTTGTGTCTCTGTCAATCTCTGTCTCTCTGTGTGTCTGCCTGTCTGTCTGTCTGTCTCTCTTTCTCTCTGTCTCCTCTCTCTCTCACTCTCTGTCTCTCTCTCTCTGTCTCTGTGTCTCGGTCTCTGTCTCTCTCTCTCTTTCGTTTTGTACCACATATTTATCAATTGCTGTTGATATTCATATATCTATCCATCTGTCTGTCTATGTCTATCTGTTTATCCGTCTATATGTCTGTCTGTCCATACGTAACGTCTGTATGTACGTAAGTCTGTGTCATTTTCGTGGCTTTGCATGTCGGGTATGAAAAAGGCTGGGTCTTAAATTTGACAAGCATCTTTGGTATGTTCGCTCACATGTATGTACACTCGAAAGGCGGCTCAGACAATAGTAATAGTTCAAGACAATGGAATGTTGATAAGGGAGATGGGAAAATACATGTACACAAATCTCTCTCTGTCTCTCTGTCTCTGTCTGTCTCTCTGTCTCTGTCACTGTCTGTGTCTATGTCTCTCTCTGTCTCTCTGTCTCTGTCTTTGTCTCTGTTTCTCTCTGTCTGTCTCTGCCTCTGTCTCTGTCTGTCTCCCTGTCTCCCTGTCTCTGTCTCTGTCTGTCTGTCTCTGTCTCTCTATCTCTGTCTCTCTCTGTCTCTCTCTCTCTGTCTCCCTGTCTCCCTGTCTCTGTCTCTGTCTCTCTTGTCTCTGTCTCTCTCTGTCTCTCATTCTCTGTCTCCCTGTCTCCCTGTCTCTCTGTCTCTGTCTCTCTGTCTCTGTCTCTCTCTGTCTCTCTCTATCTCTGTCTCTCTGTCTCTGTCTCCCTGTTTCTCTGTCTCTCTCTGTCTCTGTCTCAGTCTCTGTCTCTCTCTGTCTCTGTCTTTGTCTCTGTCTCTCTCTCTCTGTCTCTCTCTGTGTCTCTCTCTCTCTGTGTTTCTCTGTCTCTCTCTCTGTCTCTCTGTCTCTTTCTCTCTGTCTCCCTGTCTCTGTCTCTCTGTCTGTCTCTGTTTCTGTCTCTCTGTCTCTGTCTCTTAGGATCATCGCACTTACGGAAGTTAACTTTGTGCTGTCCTTTTTTTGGGTCCCATTTTCCACGTCATCATCAATGGACACAGAAGCTGGCACATTTTTGTTGTTTTTGTTTTGTTTGTTTTGTTTTTGTTTTTGTACAATGCGAGTGATGATGATGATGCCGATGAGGATGATAATCATGATGCTATGAAGTTCCATCTAGGACTGAGACTGCGTGACAGGGCTGTACGTTACTCTTACTATCATGATAGATCTATATCCTGGCGTCAACCAGGCCCAAGAGATACAGACACTTGCGGTGCTGGTCAGAAGATTTGAGCAAACACCCTCAATGATGCATCCGTGAAGTGGATGAGACTCGCCTGTGTGGTCCCAGTCTTCCCAATGAGCCCATAGCACGCCCAACTCTGGGTAGGAGCCGGTTAGAGCCGAAAAATTCCACAGTGATATAGTTTTGAAGGGACTGATGGGGATTGGAACCCACAACCTTCCAATCCGTAGTCCGTTGCGTTAACCACTACACCACGGCGACTGGCTGTACTCAAACCTCTGCCTATCATCCACCAGACGCTGGCTAACATTTCGAAGAGGCAGGACCGAACTCAGACCTCCCCGAATCTGCAAGTCCAACGGCCAGTCTTAAAACCATCTCGGTTTGTCGCACCTCGTCTCTGCACTGACTGACTAATTGGACCGGCAGGTTGCCCGAACTGGTCCTTGCTGGGCCCTATCTCATGGTTCCAGCTGGGCATCTCTGCTTCCCTGATTTACTGAGGTTTGTGAATTCGTTATTCCCTTCTAGAAGAAGTGAAATTGTTCGGTCGATTTCCAGAAGAGAGAGGGAATAAGGGAGAGAGAGGGGGAGGGGGAGAAACAGCGAGTTAGAGAGAGGTGGGAGAGAGAGAGAAAGATAGAGAGAGAGGAGGGTGGGACAGAGACAGAGAGAGAGGGAGAGAGAGAGACACAGAGAGAGACACACTCACACACAGAGACAGAGAGAGATACAGAGAGAGAGAGAGAGAGAGAGAGAGAGAGAGAGAGAGAGAGAGAGACGGGGAGGGAAGGACAGAGAGAGACAGAGAGAGACAAAGAGAGAGAGACAGGCAGACGAGCAGAGATACGTGTGTGTGTGTGTGTGTGTGTGTGTGCGTGTGTGCGTGTGTGTGTGTGTGTGTGTGTGTGTGTGTGTGTGTGTGTGTGTGTGTGTGTGTGCGTGTATATACACATATATGTGCATGTGTGTATATATAATATATATATTTATTATATATATAAGATCTATATATATATATATATATATATATATAATTTATATATGCATATGTGTATGATTTATTTTATATACATATATATGTGTGTGTGTACGTGTGTGTGAGTCTGTGTGTGCGTGTGCGTATGCGTGCGTGCGTGCGTGTGCGTGTGCGTGTGCGTGTGCGTGTGTGCGTGCGTGCGTGCGGTGTGTGTGTGTGTGTGTGTGTTGATTCTCTGACATAATTTTTGTACAAAAACGGGAGACTGATAGAAGGTTGTGACTGTCTTTTTTTCGGATTACTGGGGCTAAAAAAAAAAAGAGTGTAACCTTTTGACTCCAGCACCCCATTTATCAAATACAAAAACTTAACCCTGTGACTCCCTCACCCAATCCACCACCAGCTTTCTGCAGGAAGCTAGTGGATAGAGTAAGGGACTCAAAAGATTAAGTTTTTGCTTTGCTAGCATGGTTGACGATGCAGGATGCTGGTAGACAGAATGCGGGAGTCAAAGGGTTAAATTAGATTCCAGCGACGAAATTACAGCTCGCGGAAAGAAATGGGGCAAAGCTTTGTGTCTTTTCTGGGTTTATGTAGTTGCACTTGGTTTTAAATCGACGTTCACAGACGTTTTAGCGAGTTGGTTCGTTGGCTCTTTTAAATAGACGGATTCCAAATTTGACTTTGCTTGTTGAATAACTCTTATCATAGACATTCATAGGGAGACAGGCAACTAGCAGGGACGTCTCGTTTCGCCCTTTCCCATCTCGCCCTGTCTCATTTAACCCTGTCTCATTTTGCCTGTCCCATTTCGTCCTGTCTCATTTCGCCCTGACTCTTTTGTCCTTGTCCCATTTCGCCCTGTCCTATTTCTTCCCGTCTTATTTCGCTCTGTCCCATTTCGCCCTGTCCAGTTTCGCCATGTTGCCCGTTTCACCATGTTTCATTTCGCCGTTTCCTATTTCACTGCCCTTTTTGTCCTGTCCCATTTTGTCCTGTCTTATTTTGCCCTGTCCTATTTCTTCCCGTCGTATTTCTCCCTGGCCTGTTTCTCCATGTCCTATTTCGCTTTGTTCCATTTTGCCTGTCCAATCTCGCCCCGGTCCGTCTCGCCGTTTCTTATTTCACCCCGTCCTATCTCGTCCCGTTCCATTTCACCCTATTCTATTTCGACCTGTTCCATTTCGCAATGTCCAATTTTTCCCAGTTCCGTTTCACGCTGTCTCCTTTCGCATTGTTCTAGTTCACCCTGTCCTATTCCATTCTGTTCCATTTCCCCCTGTCCCGTACTCATTAGCTCTCACCATAGACATGGATAGGGAGACAATCAACTAGTGGGGACGTCCCGATTCGCCCTTTTTTATTTCACCCTTTTCCATTTCGCTCTGTCCTGTTTTCCCCTTTTCCATTTCGCCCTGTGCCATTTTGCCAATCCTATTTCACCCTGTCCTATTTCGCCCTGTGCCATTTTGCCTATCCTATTTCACCCTGTCCTATTTCGAAAATAACTCAAACATAAATCAGAAAAAAAATATTGTTCGCATATAAACAACATAATTGTAACATGTGGAAATATATAACAATATCTTCAACAGTGAAAGTTTCAATGATTATGTACATGAACATTTACATTTAGATAAGTTTCTCTCCTGTTGAGAAAATGTTGGCAAAGAATTGTTACACTGAGCTCATGTAAAAGTTTATTTTGGGATTATAGTGTTCAATTTTGAATATCTGATTAAGTAGTCTTTGGATAGCAGGTACATTCGGAACACGCTTGGCAATTTTGCATTTATAGATAAATGATTTTGCAAGCATCGTAACAAGACCATGGCGACTGGTTATTTTTTCTGTTGATGATGGAACCTGCTCCAAAGACATCAAAGTAAGAATTGGGATGGCAAAGCAAAGAAAAAAAATGATCCAACTCAACAACATCTGGAAAGACAGAGGCATACCAAATGGCCTGAAAATTAGGCTTTTAAAATGTTTGATCTGGCTAGTCATGATTTATGGCTGTGAAGCGTGGACTCTGAGAAAGGCTGATTGCAGAAACATTGAGGCAACAGAGATGTGGTTTTATCGGAGAATACTGGTAACGCGTCAAATGACAGACAGAAGAACTAATTAAAGTGTCCTGGAAGAACTTGATACCACCAGAAAACTACTAGCAGGCATCAACAAAAGAAGACTAAAATACACTGGCCATGTGTCACGCAACAAGAACACAGTTCTCATGGCAACCATCTTTCAAGGAAAAACAGTGGCAAAATAGGAAGAAAGGCAGACCTCCAGTCTCATACATCAAAAACATAACCAACATCAGTGGCCCAAATATTCAAGAAATTGTCCACAAAAATGAAGACATAGCGGCCTGGAGGTAGGTAGTGGTGTCAAAGGGTGCAGCCATCAACACTGAACCCTGTGATGCCGACAGGTGAGACAGGTGAGACTGTTTCTGTCCTCTTATGCCGTTAAGCGCTGAGGGGAGACGCAGCCAGATAGGTAGCGTCTGCCATAGTTAAGCTCAGTCTTTCAGTCGTTTCTTTCACACCTTCTATCCATATTTTCCTAGGACATCCCCTTTCTCTGGATCCATCCATGCCTTTTCATGTTGGTGACTGGTTATCTATGTTTTTTACGTCTATGGTACCAAGCCGACAGAATGAAAGTTAATTTTATGTTTGCTGCCGGCAAATTTCTATTTCAGTTGCATTTCATTTGAATGTGCCAGTCATTGTGGTGGCGTAACTGACAACAAAGAAAGTTCAAAAACCTTCTTAACTTACACAGACTTCACCTAAATTCAACAGTTCAATCCTCGGTGAAATATCTTGGGTAAGAGGGATGGAATTCTAAAATAGTAAACTTTTTTTTTCTCTCACGTATGTGCACCCGTGCCTTGGTGGAAACCATTCCATCTGTCTGTGTCTGTCTGTCTGTCTCTCTCTGAATCTCTGTCTTTTTAGTTCTCTGTCTGTTTGTCTCTGTCTGTCTGTTTGTTTGTCTGTCTCTCCCTCTTTTACTCTCTCTCTCTTTCTCTCTCCCTTTCCCTCTCACTCTCTCTCTTTTACTCTCTCTCTTTCTCTCTTTCTGTCCTTCTCTCTCTCTCTCTCTCACTCTCTCTTTCACTCTCTCTGTCCCTCTCTGTCTCTCTGTCTCTGTCTCTCACTCTCTCTTTCTCTCTCTTTCTCTCTCTCTCTCTCTCTCTTCTCTCTCTTTCTCTCTCTTTCTCTTTCTGTCTCTTTCTCTCTCTCTCTCTCTCTCTCTCTCTCTCTCTCTCTCTCTCTCTCCCTCCCTGTGCGTGCGTGTGCGTGTGCGTGTGCGTGTGCGTGTGTGCATGTATCTGTGTGTGCCTGTTCGTGTGGGCGTGCATGCGTGCGTGTGACTGTGTGTGTGTGCTTTTGTGTGTTAGTGTGCGTGTTGGTGTGTGTGCGTGTGTGTGTTTGTGTGTGCGTATGTATGTGTGTGTGTTCAAAGAAAAGAAAAATCCACCTCTGCAGGTTGCATGCAGGCTACTTTCTTTTATTTCACCCATCCGTTCCTCTTGAAATATCAGCCAGACGGAAGCTTCCTAGTCTATGACAATCCCACGAATATCACAAATACTTTTTTCTTGCGTACTGAATCCTATCCGACATCCCATAATTATCAAGGGGTCAAAAGGTCAGGTCAGATAGTGAATGACGAACATGATAGTCAAGTGGGTCCAACTCCACTAAAATGAGCAGAAATCATACCTCTGCATTCTGTTCTATCATTTTCCACCAGAAAAAGCAGAATCGCAGTGGGTCATTTTTCTGGCTTTTTTTTTTCACAGCTGCGAACCTGGCCATGGCGGCCATTTTATCACCAAAAAAGCGATAATTCGAACCTACCCTTGTGACAAATCTCATTAGGTTATTCTTTGGAAGTTCTGGATTTGGTCTTGCTTTGGATTTCTCATGCCTGATGGGTAAAAGTGTGCCGACTTTTTTTTCTGTTCTTCCGGGTCATGTGTGTAGACCTTCCGCCGAATATACTCCTGACGTTGGCCATTCTGCCGAACGTGCCCCTGACGTTGGCTATTCTGCCGAATGTGCCCCTGACGTTAGCTATTCTGCCGAATGTGCCCCTGACGTTGGCTATTCTGCCGAATGTGCCCCTGACGTTGGCTATTCTGCCGAATGTGCCCCTGACGTTGGCTATTCTGCCGAATGTGCCCCTGACGTTGGCTATTCTGCCGAATGTGCCCCTGACGTTGGTCATTCCGCAAGATATGCCCCTGACGTTGACCATTCAGCCGAATATGCCCCTGACGTTGGCCATTCCGTAGGATGTGCCCCTGACGTTGGCCATTCCATAGGATATGCCCCTGACGTTGGCCATTCCGCAGAATATGTCCCTGACGTTGGCCATTCCGCAGGATATGCCCCTGACGTTGGCCATTCCGCAGAATATGTCCCTGACGTTGGCCATTCTGCAGGATATGCCCCTGACGTTGGCCATTCTGCAGGATATGCCCCTGACGTAGGCCATTCTGCAGGATATGCCCCTGACGTTGGCTATTCTGCAGGATATGCCCCTGATATTGGCTATTCTGCAGGATATGCCCCTGACGTTGGCTATTCTGCAGGATATGCCCCTGACGTTGGCTATTCTGCAGGATATGCCCCTGACGTTGGCCATTCCATAGGATATGCCCCTGACATTGGCTATTCTGCAGGATATGCCCTGACGTTGGCTATTCTGCAGGATATGCCCCTGACGTTGACCATTCTGCAGGATATGCCCCTGACGTTGGCTATTCTGCAGGATATGCCCCTGACGTTGGCCATTCCATATGATTTGCCCCTGACGTTGACCATTCCGCTGAGTATGCCCCTGACGTTGGCCATTCCGTAGGACATGCCCCTGACGTTGGCCGTTCCGCAGGATATGCCCCTGACGTTGGCCATTCCGAAGGATATGCCCCTGACGTTGGCCATTCCATAGTATATGCCCCTGACGTTGGCCATTCCGCAGGATGTGCCCCTGACGTTGGCCATTCTACAGGATATGCCCCTTGACTTTGGCCATTCCGCCGAATATGCCCCTGACGTTGGCCATTCCATAGGATATGCCCCTGACGTTGATCATTCCGCTGAATATGCCCCTGACGTTGGCCATTCCGCCGAGTATGCCCCTGACGTTGGCCATTCCATAGGATATGCCCCTGACGTTGGTAAATCCGCCAAATATGCCCTTGACGTTGGCTATTCTACAGGATATGCCCCTGACGTTGGCCATTCCGCAGGATGTGCCCCTGACGTTGGCCATTCCGCAGGATGTGCCCCTGACGTTGGCCATTTTGCAGGATGTGGCCCTTACGTTGGCCATTCCATAGTATATGCCCCTGACGTTGGCCATTCCATAGTATATGCCCCTGACGTTGGCCATTCCGCAGGATATGCTCCTGACGTTGGCCATTCCATAGGATATGCCTCTGACGTTGGCCATTCCATAGGATATGCCTCTGACGTTGGCCATTCCATAGTATATGTCCCTGACGTTGGCTATTCTGCAGGATATGCCCCTGACGTTGGCTATTCTGCAGGATATGCCCCTGACGTTGGCCATTCTGCAGGATATGCCCTTGACGTTGGCCATTCTGCAGGATATGCCCCTGACGTTGGCTATTCTGCAGGATATGCCCCTGACGTTGGACATTCGATAGGATATGCCCCTGACGTTGGACATTCGATAGGATATGCCCCTGACGTTGGCCATTCCATTGTATATGCCCCTGACGTTGGCCATTCCATAGTATATACCCCTGCCGTTGGCCATTCCATAGTATATGCCCCTGACGTTGGCCATTCCATTGTATATGCCCCTGACGTTGGCCATTCCATAGTATATGCCCCTGACGTTGGCCATTCCATAGTATATGCCCCTGACGTTGGCCATTCCATTGGATATGCCCCTGACGTTGGCCATACCGCAGGATGTGCCCCTGACGTTGGCCATTCCATAGGATATGCCCCTGACGTTGGCTATTCCATAGGATATGTCCCTGACGTTGTTGGCCATTCCATAGTATATGTCCCTGACGTTGGCCATTCCATAGTATATGTCCCTGACGTTGTTGGCCATTCTGCAGGATATGCCCCTGACGTTGGCCATTCCGTTGGCCATTCTGCAGGATATGCCCCTGACGTTGGCCATTCCGTTGGATACGCCCATGGCGTTGGTCAGTCTGTTGGCCATCCACGCAAATAATGCCCCTGGTTGTAGGTCATTCCACAGGATATGTCCAGACGTTGGCCATTCCGTTGGCCTTTCCGTTGGCCATTCCGTCGGCCATTCCGTAGGCCATTCCGTAGGCCATTCCGTTGGCCTTTCCGTGTACCATTCCGTCGGCCATTCCGTTGGCCATTCCGTTGGCCTTTCCGTTGGCCATTCCGTTGGCCATTCCGTCGGCCATTCCGTAGGCCATTCCGTAGGCCATTCCGTTAGCCATTCCGTTGGCCATTCCGTTGGCCTTTCCGTTGGCCTTTCCGTTGGCCATTCCGTTGGCCTTTCCGTGTACCATTCCGCCGGCCATTCCGTTGGCCATGCCGTTGGCCATTCCGTTGGCCTTTCCGTTGGCCATTCCGTCGGCCATTCCGTAGGATGTCCCCCAGCCATTGGCCATTCTGCCGAATCTATCACCAGGAGGATTTAATTCTTTTATTGTTGTTTAAAGCCCAGCCGACTGCACAGAGCCATATCAGGGCTATAACCGCTTCAAAACACACAAAACTTCAACAGGAAAAAAAAAAGAAAAAGAAAATTAAGTACACATATCAATGCATTCGCGCACATAATCTAAGGACATGCCCCCGGCGTAGGACCATTCCATCCGATTGATCGCACAGGGGAGATTTAAAAAACACACCTGAATACAAATATAAGCATACATAAGGACACCAAAACATATATAAAAACGGGCATAAATTATCTAAAACTGCTTCCGCATATCTCACCTCATTAGAGCCAAAAATGCATTTAATACATGTACCCAATTATCAATCCGAAGAAAAAGTACGTAAGACTTAATCGAAAAGATACAGGTGAATGGACCATTAAGGCAGAAAATAAGTAGAAATGACAGAAAGCAAGGCAACAAGGCAGAAACAAAGAGAGTGACAGAAAAGAGGAAATTTCTAGCACATAATTTCCAGAAGGTGGGGGATACTATTTATACTGAAAAAGCGGGGTTTGCCCTTTGGGCCCCCGTCTCATTGGGTCCCCGTCTCATTGGGCCCCTGTCTCATTGGGCCCCCACACTTTTCTGTAGTAATAAGAAAACGTGTCATTGGGCCCCCGTCTCTTTGGGCCCCCGTCCCTTTGAGCCCCCATCTCTTTGAGCCCCCGTATCATTGGGTCCCCGTCTCATTGGGCCCCCACACTTTTCTGTAGTAATAAAGAAAACGTGTCATTGGGCCCCCGTCTCTTTGGGCCCCCAGCATAATAAACAAGATAATTATGTTCCCTGCTGCTGCAAATGTGTGTGTGTGTGTGTGTGTGTGTGTGTGTGTGTGTGTGTGTGTGTGTGTGTGTGTGTGTGTGTGTGTGTGTGTGTGTGTGTGTGTGTGTGTGTGTGTATGTGTTTGATTGATTAAAAATGTGTGGAATAGCACCCAGAGAAAACTGCTAGGCAATTTTATTAAAACTTATTATGTTTAGTAGAGGCCCAAAATATCGCATCGACCCAAAATGTCGCACCAACTCAAAATGACCACATTTGTGCATTCCAGCTACCATATAGTTAGAGTTTTGAGTATAGGTAAAACTCCATAAACAATATGCGTTTTGCGTGTGAGCTTGAAACGAGCCCGTCAGTCTGTCAGTATGTATGAATGTAGATGTATGTATGTGTATATGTATGTATGTATGTATGTATGTATGTATGTATGTATGTATGTATGTATGTATGTATGTATGTATGTATGTATGCATTGATCATTTTGGCCTATTTAGCTGTCAAACAGTGAAATAGACCTAACTGACCACTGGTCGGGCATATACATCAATACATTTTGGACCGGCCCGGTGCGACATTTTCGGCCTTGTAACGGAGGCCCAAAATGTCGCAGTGTCTCAAAATGTCCACCGGACCACAGTTGCGTATTCCAGGCTACCGCATAGTCTGTGAATGTATGTGATCAAAAATGTGTGGAACAGCGCTTAGAGGAAATTGCTAGCCGATGTTTTCATTTTTGTTTTCAAGTTAGTGCGACATTTTGGGCAGGTGCGACATTTTGGGCTTGCTCTACGTAGAGGCCCAAAATGTCGCACCGGCCCAAATTGTCGCAACAACGATCGGGGATCGGGAATAGAGACCTAAAATGTCGTGATAACGTATATGCTTGTCTCTGTCTTTGTCTCTCTATGCACTACTTAGCAGTAAACCAGTGAAATAAACCAAATTGAAACTGAAAAATGACAATGACCACTGTACATAACATCATAAATTATTCACGTGAAGTCCTACTACACTAGACAGCGGTAAAACTGGTCCAGAATGACATCTGGAGCTGGTGCGACGTTTTGGGCCTTTATCCCCGATCCAAAACGTCGTTGCGACATTTTGGGTCAGTGCGACATTTTGGGGGCCCAATGAGACGGGGGCCCAATGAGACGGGGGCCCAAAGAGACGGGGGCTCAAAGACACGGGGACCCAAAGAGACAGGGGCCCAACGAGACGGGGGCTCAAAGACACGGGGACCCAAAGAGACGGGGGCCCAATGAGACGGGGGCCCAATGAGACGGGGCTCAAAGACATCATCCCGAAAAAGCCCCCGGCAACCCAACGGGGGATAAAAGATACCGAAAACAAATGCATAAATATCACTCAGTACACAAAAACATACTTTTTTTTTTGAGGATCATTGCACTCAGGGAGGTTACCTTTGTGCTCACCTTTTTTTTCTTGTTCTTTTTTTTTTTTTCTTTTTCGTCCCATTTTCAACGCCAATTTAATGGCCAAGGAAGCTGAAACAGTTTTTACTATGCGATAATGACAATGTCGATGTGGGTGATAATCATGATGCTATGGAGTTCCATCTAGGATTGAGACTGCGTGACAGGGCTGTACTCTACGCTTTCTATCACAATATAGCCTGGCGTCAATCAGGCCCGAAAGATACAGACACCTGCGGTGTTGGTCAGAAGATCTGAGCATCACCCTCAATGACGCATCCCCCAAGTGGATGAGACTCGACTGTGTGGTTCCAGTCTTCCCAATAAGCCCATAGCACGCCCAACTCTCTGGATAGGAGCCGGTTAGAGCCGAAAAAACCCACAATGATTTTTGAAAGAAGTGATGGGGATTCGAACCCACAACCTTCCAGTCGGTAGTCCGTTGCGTTAACCACTACACCAAATACATAACACTGGCCTACAGTACCTAACCTCAAATTGCCACAAAGAAATGAAAATATTATAAATATTAAAAGAAGTCCCTCAAAAAGAACTTCTATACGCTTTCCACCAGATGTGGTGATTTCAGACATGTTTCTTTGTTCCTGGGACCTTGATTTTGTCGTCCTAATTTATATACATTTGCGATTTGTCAATGCTCCACAACTTTGATTCTAAGTTGGT
>JAPXFY010000021.1:13643692-13651192 GCA_030674185.1 Monoplex corrugatus | reverse complement strand
ACACACACACATTTCTCTCTCTCTCTCTCTCTAGATAGACAGATAGATAGATAGATAGATAGGATAGATAGATAGATATATAGAAAGATAAATCGATAGATAGATAGATAGATAGAAGATAAACAGACAGATAGACAGACAGATAGATAGACAGACAGACAGACAGATAGATAGATAGATAGACAGACAGACAGATAGATACATAGATACATAGATAGATACATAGAAAGACAAACAGATAGACAGATAGATAAATAGATAGATAGATAGATAGATAGATAGATAGATAGATAGAGAGATAGAGAGATAGATAGACAAACAGACAGACAGACAGATAGATACATAGATACATAGATACATACATGCGTACATACATACACATATACATACATACATGCATACATACATACATACGTACATACATACATACATACATACATACATACATACATACATACATATACATACATACATACATACATACATACATACATACATACATACATACATACATATATATATATATACATACATGCATGTATACATAAACACAGATATGATATCAACGAAATCCGAACCAAAGTGATTGCTGGTGTTGAAGCAAATCGAACGATGAAAACAAAAAGCTTTCTTACTTTATTTTTGTTTGTTTGTTTGTTTGTTTGTTTGTTTGTTATTTCCTGGTTCATAGTACCAAGGGGAAATTCAGTTCGTTCAACATTAATAGAGAGAGAAAGAAAAAGAGAGAGAGAGGGAAGAGAGAGAGAAAGAGAGACAGAGAGAGAGAGAGAGACAGACAGACAAACAGACAGACAGACAAACAGGCAAGCAGAAAGACACATAGACGGAGAAGAGAGAGAGGAGAAAGAGAGAGAGAGAGAAAGAAAGAGAAAGAGAGAGAGAAAGAGAGACAGACAGACAGACAGATAGACAAACAGAAAGACAGAGGGAGAAGAGAGGAGAGAGACAAGACAGACAGACAGACAGACAGAGACAGACAGACGATGGGATAGATAGAGAAAGAGAGAGAGAATGATGGAGATGAGGACAAGTGCAAATTGCTATCGCTTACGATACTACATCAAATACTATATTTTACTGCACATAATGAGAGCGAAAACTTAGGAATAGATGGATGTGAGCATGATACCAGCACAAACATACGTACGGTTTTAGAAACTAACCGCTAAAACGGAGAAAGTTTAGAAATGAACAAATGCACAATTGATCAGTTGACGATTTGCTGCAATGTTCACAACAATCTCATGTTCGTTCGCCATCGCACTTAGGTTATGATGATGATGATGATGATGATGATGATGATGATGATGATGATCACTGTTATTATTGTTATTATTGTTGTTATTATCTATCTATCTATCTATCTATCTATCTATCTATCTATCTATCTATCTATCTATCTATCTATCTATCTATCGATCTATCTATCTATCTATCTATCTATCTACCTGTCTGTCTGTCTATCTATCTATCTATCTCTATCTATCTATCTATCAATTATCTATCTATCTGTCTATCTATCTATCTATCTATCTATCTATCTCCCTATTTATCTATTATCTATCTATGCATATCTATCTGTCCGTCTATCTATCTATCTATCTTCTATCTATCTATCTATTTACAACAACAACAACAATACTTTATTTTGTATAGCGCAAAATCTTGATAAAGTCAAATCTAAGCGCTAAAACAGACACACACGCACGCACGCACACACACACACACACACACACACACACACACACACACACACACACACACACACACACACACGCACACGCACACGCACACGGCTAAAATGGGGAGAAAGAATAAAAGCAATGGAAAATTATAGAGAGCATATTATAAACAATTATATATTACAATGTGATTCCCCTCCGAGTGGAGACAGGCTGCAGAGGGGATTGAGTGAGGTCAGGATTTTATGCAGAGGAGAAAATGTGAGTTTTGAGATCGGATTTGAAGGAGACAATTTATCTATCTATATGCATATCTATCTATCTATCCATCTATCTATCTCTCTATGTATCTATCTATCTCTCTCTATCTACCTACCCATCTATTATCTATCTATCTGTCTATCTATCTACTATCTATCTATCTACCTAACTATCTATCTATCTACCTATTTATCTATTATCTATCTATGTATATCTATCTGTTCGTCTATCTATCTATCTATCTATCTATCTATCTATCTGTCTGTCTTCTATCTATCTATCTATCTGTCTTCTATCTATCTATCTATCTATCTATCTATCTATCTATCCCTTCCCTCCCCTCCGTATTTCAAGACCATACCTGTATATAAGAGTTTTGCTCAGGCTGAAAGGAGTTCGCCAAACAACTGTTGGCAGGTTTGGGTGGAGCGTATACGGGATTGCCCGAGTGCTATGAAAAATCCCTCTCGAACAAAATCCCGACCCAAATCCATACTCCCATCACAGACTCGGCAGTTTAAAACCTGCTCAGCAGAATCCCTACCTAGTGTGAGGCCAGTGTGCGCCTTGGAGATCAATTCCCCAGAGGTGGTCTCAAGACGATTAAGAATGACTACTGAGCATGACTTGGCCAGCATGGCATCGCTAATCAGGCTAATGTTTCTATAATTCTGGCATCGTCCGGCGTTTTCCGTTCTTTTGGGAATGGTGCCCTGCAAGTGACCATGTCCATTCTTTGAGCTATATTGTTTAGGGTCTCACATCTTCTGGATGCCTACAAAAACTGGGCTGGAACAGTGGGTCAATTTGGCACAGGGGAAACTAATGACAGGGGACTTCGCCTTCTGGAGTTTGCCTGCACCCAACGGCTCACCATTGCCAACACCCTCTACCCCCACAAACTGTCAAGAAGAACAACCTGGCATGCGCCGAACGGAAAGACTCACAACCAGATCGACTTTGTCCTCACACCGCGGCGCTTCAAATCAAGCATTAATAAAGCAAAGACGAGGACATACCCTGGAGCTGATATAGGCAGCGACCACGACCTCGTGCTGCTCACAATGAAGATCAAATTGAAAAAGAAGTACCAAGCTGCGCAGCCACGCATCAAGTTTGACCTGGAAAAGCTAAAAGATCCAGAGATAGAAGAGGCATTCCAGGCACAGCTCGGGGGGCGGTTCGCGGCACTCAACTTCCTGGACAGCGACATCAACGACCTCACAAACAACTTTGGTGAGGCAGTCCGCGAAACAGCAGAGGAGGTACTGGGGCGACAGAGGAAGAAACACCAAGCATGGATCTCAAATGACATCCTTGACCTCTGCGACAACAGAAGATCACTGAAGAAGACGAAAAACTCCAGCCCTGAAGAAGCCGCACAGTATCGTAAAACCAACAACCTTGTAAAGAAGAAAATGATTGAAGCCAAAGAACAATGGATCAACAACCAGTGTGAGAACATCGAGAAAGGCATGAAAAAAGGAAACAGCAAACATGCCTTCACCACACTGAAAAACCTTACCAAGACGCAGCAAAACAGATCGTCAGTCATCGAGGATACCTCAGGCGAGCTGCTGACAGAAAGCTCCGCTGTTCTGAACAGATGGACGCAGTACTGCCAAGAACTATACAACTACCCAACACAGCCAGATGACAGTTTGTTTCAGGGGGACTCAACACCATTGAGGGAATCCTCACCGCTACCAGTGATGAGAGAAGAAGTGGAAGAAGCCATCCGCAGCCTACCAGCAGGGAAATCACCTGGAGCAGACAATATCCCAGCAGAGCTGCTCAAACATGGAGGGAATGATTTGGTCACTCGTGTAACATCGATTTGTCAGAAGATCTGGGAGACAAACAGTGGCCCACAGAATGGACTCAATCACTCATCATCCCCCTGCCCAAAAAGGGAAATATGCGCCAATGCCAGAACTACAGAACAATAAGTCTCATTAGCCACACCAGCAAGATCATGCTCAGAGTCTATTGAATCGACTGAAGAAAGAAGCGGAAGAACACCTTGCGGAAGAACAAGCTGGATTTAGGGCGGGCAGAAGCACAGTAGAACAGATCTTCACCTGCCGGATAATGATGGAGAAACATCTGCAGCATCAGAGAGACCTGTTCCACAACTTCATAGACTTTAAAAAAGCATTCGACAGGGTGTGGCATAAGGGTTTGTGGCAGGTGCTAAGAAAGTTTGGCATTGAGGAAGGTCTCGTCCAAACCATCCAGGCGCTGTATAACACTGCCAGCAGCGCAGTTCTCCTCAACAACCAGATAGGGGACTACTTCAAGACCACAGTTGGAGTCCGTCAAGGCTGCCTACTCTCTCCCGTGCTGTTCAATCTCTTCCTGGAGAACATCATGCGTGAAGCCCTCCATGACTTCCACTCCACTGTCTCCATCGGAGGAAGAACCATCAACAACCTGAGGTTCGCAGATGACATCGACCTGATGGGAGGCAGCAACGAAGAACTACAAGACCTGACCATGAGACTGGAAGAAAGTGCAGGTGCACACGGAATGGAAGTGAGCACAGAAAAAAGCAAAGTCCTGGTCAACAGCACAACCAACACCCATGCTGAAATCTACATGAACGGGCAACAGCTTGAAGAAGTGGACGCTTTCAATACCTTGGCGCCACTCTCACCAAAGACGGTCGCTCTACAACAGAAATCAAGACCAGACTAGCGATCGCAACAGCAGCGATGGTAAAGCTAAACAAGATCTGGAAGAGCAGAGAGATCGGCTTTCCATCGAAGATGAAGCTGTACAAGTCCCTGGTGCTCCCCATCCTGCTGTATGGATGCGAGAGCTGGACCATGACAGCAGAGACCACCAAGAGAATCCAGACGTTTGAAACTAAATGCTTCAGGCGCTTGCTCGGGATCTCTTGGCAAGATCGGAAGACAAACGACTTTGTGTGGAGCCAAATAACAACACTCGCAGGCCCACAAGAACCCCTCCTGGCAACAGTCAAGAACAGGAAGCTGTCGTGGTTCGGGCATGTCACACGCCACAACTCACTGCCCAAAACGGTCCTCCAGGGTACACTGGGAGGCGGCAGACGAAGGGGACGACAAGCCAAATGCTGGATGGACAACATCAAAGAATGGACCAGGTTGGATGGCCCCACGCTGGTGCGACAGGCGGAGGACAGGACCGGTTGGCGACGGCTGGCTTCAAGAGTGTCTCTCATCTCTCCTCTACGCCATCCGTGCAAGTGAATGATTTGAGCTGATGATGTTTAGGTCTCACATCTTCTGGATGTGAGCTGTGTACGAAGACTTTTCGTTGTTACTTTTCCCACTTCACTTAACCCTTTGACTCCGGCACCCTGTCCACCAGCATCCTGCATTGCCAGCCATGCTAGCAAAGCAAAAACTTAACCCTTTGATTCCCTCAAACTACCTACCAACTTCCTGCAGGAAGGTGGTGGATAGGGTGAAGGAATCAAAGGTTAAGTTTTTGCGGTTGGTGTATAGGGTGCGGGAGTCAAAGGGTTAAACATCTCGGAAGATTGCTGTCTGTAGTACTATTATACTTTTGGGTATCATCGTAACGGATTCGAAAACTATCCGCTGACCGTAAGTTTGTAGACATGTTTGTTTCTGATAAGCTGGTTATTTTTCCATCACTTAGTCCTGGCATTCTCTTTCTTTTCAGTCTTCGATGAATCATAACGCGTATTAGAGACAGACAAGACATAAAAAAGACAAGACTGATAAAGAGAAGGCAAGACAATACAAAACAAGACAATGCAAGGCAAGGCAAGGCAAGGCAAGACAAGACAAACAAGACAAAACAAGGCAAGGCAACATAAGACATGATAATAAAAGACAAGACAGGACGAGACAAGACAGGAGAACTCCTCTGATGCGTCTGCCTTGTCCTGTCTTGTCTTGTCTGGTCTTGACCTGAAAAGTGCTTAGAAACAGCAGCTGTGTGTACAGAACGTACAGAACATTTTCCAGCATTTCTGACAATATCTATATCATGTTTTCACTGTTGTGACAGTCTATGTATCACTGTCCTCGCTACACGTCAAATCTTTATGACTTGAAAAATCATTAGGGTTCTGATTTTATCTATCTATCTATCTATCTATCTATCTATCTATCTATCTATCTATCTATCTATCTATCTATCTATCTATCTATCTATCTATCTATCTGTCTATCTATCTATCTATCTATCTGTCTGTCTGTCTGTCTATGTCTATCTATCTATCTATCTATCTGTCTGTCTGTCTGGCTTGCTGGCTTACTGGCTGTCTGTCTGTCTGTCTGCTGTCTGTCTACCCACCTAACTATCGATTCATTCATCCATCGATAGATAGATAGATAGATAGATAGATAGACAGACAGATAGATAGATAGATAGATAGAAAATAGATAGGAAAGATAGATAGAAGATAGATAGATAGATAATATGATAGATCCCTTATCTATCCAGCTAGTTACTCCAAAGTGAATGGTGTAGATCAACTTCTCTACCAGCAAGAACCTTCGAAATTAATTGGCAAAAGAAAAATGGCAGCGCTGGACCAAAAACGCAGGTTCGAATCCCAGCGAAAATAAATAAATGTACACGTTTGCACTCAGTTCTGTTTCCATCAGAGTTTCTAATCCCAGCCCAACCATACTACACACTCTCCATTTCGCCACATTCTTGTAATGTATCGTAGAGTTTTGGTGCACCGAAGCCCCCTTACACCCATTCTGCCATTTTCAATGAATGCACATAAATCAATATTACATGTCGTATATTGTTGTTTGGTGAGTCTCCCTTAGTTCAATTTGTGGCGGCTGGGGGCTGTCTTAGTGTCTCTCAAATGAAATGACTATCATATTACTACAATCTATCTACTCTATGTCCACCTCAATTATTATCTCCTTAGTTCTATCTTCTATCTAGTTTCATATTATTATTATCGTCTGCTGTTTATGCTTCAATGTTTATGACTATCTATCTATCTATCTATATATCTATCTATCTATCTATCTATCTATCCATACTATTATCTATCTATCTACTACTATCTATCTATCTATCTATCTATCTGTCTGTCTATCTATCTATCTATCTATCTGTCTACTATCTATCTGTCTATCTATCTATCTATCTGTCTTTCTGTCTTCCCTTCTGTCTGATCTGTCTATCTATCTTCTGTGTCTGTCTCTTGTCTGTCTGTCTGTTATGCTGTCTGTCTGTCTATCTATCTGTCTGTCTGCTATCCTGTCCTGTCTTCTATCTATCTATCTGTCTATCTGTCTGTCTGTCTATCTATCTGTCTGTTTCTGTCTGTCTATCTATCTGTCTGTACTGTCTGTCTATCTATCTGTCTGTCTGTCTGATCTGTCTGTCTGTAGCTTTTCTTCCAAGCAGATGTTGTTCGCTTTGAAATCTTGTGGTTTTAGCCCTGATATGGCTCTATGCAATCAGCTTGGCTTTAAACAAGAAGAAGAACAAGAAAGGACAAGGAACAAGAACAAGAACAAGAACAAGAACAACAAGAACAACAAGAACA
>JAPXFY010000021.1:13628692-13633692 GCA_030674185.1 Monoplex corrugatus | reverse complement strand
CTCTCGTTGCCCCTAGCATTTCCCCCACCCTCCTCGTCCCCAGCTACTCCGCAAGTCCGTCCAGCATTTTCTCTCTGGGTCTACCCGGTGCTCTCTTTCCCTCCAGCTTTCCCGTTGTGACCAGGTGCTCCAAATCCCCCTTCCTCATAAAATGGCCTATAAATGTTGCTTGTCTTTTCCTAATCTTCCTTATGAGTGATCTACTTGTGTTTGCCTCCATCAAGACTGTCTCGTTTGTTTTCTTTGCTGTCCATGGAACCCCAACATTCTTCTTAGAAACCACATCTCGGCTGCCTCAATCTTGTTCTGGCTTTGTTTGTTGACTGTCCACGCCTCGCATCCGTACAACAGTATTGGTTCCATATAACATTCAAGAACTCTCTTCCTGATGTTAATTGATAGGCATTTGTTGGTAAGAAAGCTTGTCATCTTCTTGAATGCTGTTTTGGCTTGGCCGATTCTGCCGGCTATTTCTGATGTGTATCTGCCGTCTGATGAAATGATCGATCATGGTATTTAAATTTATCAACCTGCAACAGATATAATGTGAAAACATCTCGTCAATATCGTCTCTGGTTTTCATTGTTTCGTCTCCAGCTTGAAGGTGTGCGTCAGTCTACAGGACATTTCAGGATATCTAGTATTGACCCCTCTGGTGTCTAAGGATCAGCTGGTTTCAATATCACAACTGATACAATAACACACTGACACAATAACACACTGATACAATAACACACTGACACAATAACACACTGACACAATAACACACTGATACAATAACACTGATACAATAACACACTAACACAATAACACACTGACACAATAACACACTGATACAATAACACACTAACACAATAACACACTAACACAATAACACACTGATACAATAACACTGATACAATAACACACTGATATAATAACACACTGATACAATAACACACTGATACAATAACACACTGACACAATAACACACTGACACAATAACACACTGATACAATAACACACTGATACAATAACACACTGACACAATAACACACTGATACAATAACACTGATACAATAACACACTGATACAATAACACACTGATACAATAACACACTGATACAATAACACACTGATACAATAACACTGATACAATAACACACTGATACAATAACACACTGACACAATAACACACTGATACAATAACACACTGACACAATAGCACACTGATACAATAACACACTGATACAATAACACACTGATACAATAACACACTGATACAATAACACACTGATACAATAACACACTGACACAATAACACACTGACACAATAACACACTGATACAATAACACACTGATACAATAACACACTGATACAATAACACACTGACACAATAACACACTGACACAATAACACACTGATACAATAACACACTGATACAATAACACACTGACACAATGACACACTGATACAATAAACACACTGATACAATAACACACTGATGCAATAACACACTGACACAATAACACACTGACACAATAACACACTGGTACAATAACACACTGACACAATAACACACTAACACAATAACACACTGATACAATAACAATAACACACTGATACTTTAACACACTGATGCAATAACACACCGACACAATAACACACTGACACAATAACACTCTGACACAATAATACAATAACACAATGACACACTGATACAATAACACACTGATACAATAACACACTGATACAATAACACTGATACAATAACACACTGATACAATAACACATTGATACAATAACACACTGACACAATAATACAATAACACAATAACACACTGATACAATAACACACTGATACAATAACACACTGACACAATAATACAATAACACAATTCCACACTCACACAATAACACACTGATACAATAACACACTGATACAATAACACACTGATACATTAACACACTGATACAATAACACACTGATACACTAACATACTGATACAATAACACACTGATACAATAACACACTGATACAATAACACACTGATACATTAACACACTGATACAATAACACACTGATACACTAACATACTGACACAATAACACACTGATACAATAACACACTGATACATTAACACACTGATACAATAATAGACTGATACAATAACACACTGATACAATAACACTGATACAATAACACACCGATACAATAACACACTGATTCAATAACAATAACACACTCATACAATAACAATAACACACTGACACAATAACACACTGACACAATAACACACTGACACAATAACACACTGACACAATAACACACTGACACAATAACACACTGATACAATAACACACTGATACAATAACACACTGATACAATAACACACTGATACAATAACACTGATACAATAACAATAACACACTGATACAATAACAATAACACTGATACAATAACAATAACACACTGATACAATGACACACTGATACAATAACACACTGATACAATAACACACTGATACAATAACACTGATACAATAACACACTGACACAATAACACACTGATACAATAACACACTGATACAATAACACACTGACACAATAACACACTGACACAATAACACTCTGACACAATAACACACTGATACAATAACACACTGACACAATAAACACACTGATACAATAACACACTGATACAATAACACACTGACACAATAACACATTGACACAATAACACACTGATACAATAAACACACTGACACAATAACACACTGACACAATAACACACTGATACAATAACACACTGACACAATAACACACTGACACAATAACACACTGATACAATAACACTGATAAACACACTGATACAATAACACACTGACACAATAATACACTGATACAATAACACACTGACACAATAACACACTGATACAATAATACACTGATACAATAACACACTGATACACTAACACACTGACACAATAACACACTGATACAATAACACACTGACACAATAACACACTGACACAATAATACATTGACACAATACAACACACTGATACAATAATACACTGACACAATAACACACTGACACAATAACACACTGACACAATAACACACTGACACAATAAACACACTGACACAATAACACACTGACACAATAACACACTGATACAATAACACACTGACACAATAACACACTGATACAATAACACACTGATACAATAATACACTGATACAATAACACTGATACAATAACACACTGACACAATAACACACTGATACAATAACACACTGACACAATAACACACTGATACAATAACACATTGATACAATAACACACTGATACAATAACACATGACACAATAACACATTGACACAATAACACACTGATACAATAACACACTGATACAATAACACACTGATACAATAACACACTGATACAATAACACACTGACACAATAACACACTGACACAATAACACACTGATACAATAACACATTGATACAATAACACACTGATACAATAACACATTGATGCAATAACACACTGATACAATAACACACTGATACAATAACACACTGATACAATAACACACTGATACAATAACACACTGATACAATAAACAACACTGATACAATAACACACTGATACAATAACACACTGATACAATAACACACTGATACAATAACACACTGATACAATAACACACTGATACAATAACACACTGATACAATAACACACTGATACAATAACACACTGATAACACACTGACACAATAACACACTGATATAATAACACACTGATACAATAACACACTGACACAATAACATACTGATACAATAACACACTGATACAATAACACACTGATACAATAACACACTGACACAATAACACACTGACACAATAACACACTGATACAATAACATACTGATACAATAACACACTGATACAATAACACACTGACACAATAACACACTGACACAATAACATACTGATACAATAACACACTGATACAATAACACACTGATACAATAACACACTGATACAATAACATACTGATACAATAACACACTGATACAATAACACACTGACACAATAACACACTGATACAATAACACACTGACACAATAACACACTGATACAATAACACACTGACACAATAACACACTGACACAATAACACACTGATACAATAACACACTGACACAATAACACACTGATACAATAACACACTGACACAATAACACACTGATACAATAACACACTGACACAATAACATAATGACACAATAACACACTTTCACAATAACACACTGACACAATAACACACTGACACAATAACACACTGACACAATAACACACTGATACAATAACACACTGACACAATAACACACTGATACAATAACACACTGATACAATAACACACTGACACAATAACACACTGATACAATAACACACTGACACAATAACACACTGATACAATAACACACTGACACAATAACACACTGATACAATAACACACTGACACAACATACTGATACAATAACACACTGATAACACACTGATACAATAACACACTGATATAATAACACACTGACACAATAACACACTGATACAATAACACACTGATAACACACTGATACAATAACACACTGACACAATAATACACTGATACAATAACACACTGATACAATAACACACTGACACAATAACACACTGATACAATAACACACTGATAACACACTGATACAATAACACACTGACACAATAATACACTGATACAATAACACACTGACACAATAACACACTGATACAATAACACACTGATAACACACTGATACAATAACACACTGACACAATAATACACTGATACAATAACACAACTTATGGGTCAGGTTGGAGATTTCTCCAATCTCCTTGGTGAGATTGCAGATATCCCTAATCCTCAGAGTCAGGTTGGTGATTTCTTCAATCCCCTAGGTCATATTGGAGGAATATCCAATTCTCCAGATC
>JAPXFY010000021.1:13616192-13621192 GCA_030674185.1 Monoplex corrugatus | reverse complement strand
ACACACACAACTAACACACACACACACACACACACACACACACACACACACAACACACACACACACACACACACACACACATACAGAACTGTCACCGGTACAAGAATCAATCCTGAAATACTCTCTCTTCCTGTTAACACACAACTTTTTCCTCAACAAAAGTCAACAAAAGATGAGAAAAGTACAAAGACAAAGACCACTCCACTCTGCACAACACAACAATAATGACAAATGACACAAAGATACCCCTAGAGGGGGTACGTTCCGAAACGATACTGGACCCCTGCTGGGCACCTTTCTGTACAGACCGTGGCTAAGGACTTGAAGAACCCGTAATGCCCACGCAGGGGGGCTTGGTGCTTAGCTAAAAGGGGCTTCCGGGGACCAGACAGTCTCTGAATAAACTTTCAGCCAACCAACAATATCAGTCAATCAGTAGACGGTCTGAAAGAGACAAGATGACACGGAGTAGGTCCTGAATGGACAATAGTCGGAAGACTAGCGACAGCGTATTGAGGATTATCGGACTATATACCTCGGGTGACCTACCTGGCCGAGCTCTTTTTTTAAACCGCCGCTGTGTTTGTGTAGCAAGGTGTTAAAGTGTGTGATTTTTATAAGTGACGTGTTTCGTGTTTCTTGGTTGATGACGTATAGGAGAGTGAACCAGAAAAACAAACAAACAAACAAACAAACAAGCAAAAAAACACGAGAATAGAATCAGAACGCGTATTTAATACAAGACAAGACAGGCGCAACTTTTCACCAACTGGCCTTCGTCAAGCGTAAACGTAAGATTACAAACGAGCAAACAACAAATACAAAAATTAGGAGAAAAGGGCTAAAACTTTGGAGAGTATTTCTGTGGTGTTTCGTGTAAAAAATCCCGGAAAACTGGGCTGTTTGGACGAAGATATACATGGATCGTGGTTTGTGGTGCTCTGGTGTTCGTGCGTGTTCATTCATGAAAGTTTGTACTGCCAAGATTAGTTCATAACAGAACGTAACTAAATAATAACAAGAAACTTATGATATATTGTTCACAAGTTAGAACAGTATCATATGCATGTACTTCATGCTGGCATAGTTCCCAAAATTAGTATGAAACAGCGAAAAGGGAGGTTTGTGTTGTATTGATTTTCGCGATCTTGGTTGCATGACAATTTGTGATGTTTGATTCTTTGGTGGTGGAGTGTGTGTACAATGCAAGACATGACTGTGAATGTGATTCAAAGGTTGTTGGATTTGTGGCAAGACGTAGCTGTGTATGTGATCTGGAGTTTGTGTGACTTGTGGCACAGGTGACTGACACTTAGCCGGCTTTGTTAAGGTAAGTCTGGCATGTGTATGTCTGTTTTTTTATGGTACCGTTTCTACGTGTCGTGTGCTGTTTGGGTTATAGCTATTTCTGAGACATGGGATGATTATGACGTTGCCATTAACTAACATAGCGTGTGACATGCCCGTTTCACAAAAAGATGAGAACATCGTTCCACTTTGTTTGTTTGTTTGTTTAGGTTAGTTGATTTGTAGATGGCCTGCTGGCTTAGTTGTTTACAGTGTCGTTCTGACGACTTAGGGATCGTGGGTTAATAATAATGATAATGATAATAATAATAATAGATTAATAATAACATAATAATAATAATAATAATGATAACAACAACAATAATAATAATGATAATAAAAGTAACAATAACAATGATGATGATGATGATGATGATGATGACGATGACGACGACGATGACGATGATGATATGATAATAATAATGATAATAATAATAAATATAATAATAATAATAACAATAATAATAATAACTACAGTATTCATACGGGGCCAGCTCTTGAGAATCCAAATCAAAGCGTACTGGTGAAGGCTCGACCCTCTGGAGGGCCAGAACTTTTCATAGTCTAGGTAGGGCCTCAGGACCTGGCCAGCTCATGGGTTTATGTGCAGGCTTAAGGCTTGTGCCGTGATCACCATACACATGGAACCTGTGACGTTAGTGCGTATGGAATTTGTTCCGAGCGCGGAGACGTCGTCTTGAGAAACTGAAACTGGTTTGGTTTTGTTTGGTTTGATTTGGTTTGGTTTGGTTTAGTTTTGCTTTGCTTTGCTTTGCTTTGCTTTGCTTTGCTTTGTTTTGTGGTTTGCTTTGCTTTGCTTTGCTTTGTTTTGTGGTTTGCTTTGCTTTGCTTTGTGTTGTGGTTTGCTTTGCTTTGTTTTGTGGTTTGCTTTGCTTTGCTTTGCTTTGTTTTGTGGTTTGCTTTGCTTTGCTTTGCTTTGCTTTGTTTTGTGGTTTGCTTTGCTTTGCTTTGCTTTGCGTTTGCTTTGTTTGTTTGTTTGTCTGTTTATTTCGTGTTTTGTTCTAGTTGGATCTGTCTGTCTATCTGTCTGCTTGTTAGTTTTGAATCCTGATGTTGTTGTTTTTATGGTTGGCGATATCAAGAAATGACTGCCAGGCGACGCTTATCAAAGAAAACATAACAACAATTTTTTCCACCAGTCAGCCTCCACACAAGAACGATAATCCACATAACACAAACTCTTCTGTTTTTGTGTGGTTGAATATTGCAAGCCCTTGTTATCTTTCTTTGTTACCATCCAGGTAAGTTTTCGATGTTTTCATTTTTCTTATCTCCGCTTTTACATCTCGTTGGCAATTCTGATTTGCATACTGCCTGTGTATAGAGCCGTCTCGTCTTGTTGGTAATTCTGACGCTCATAATTTTCCATTGCTTTAATTCTTTCTCCCCATTTATAGCCATGTGCGTGTGTGTTGTGTGTGTGGTCCGTGCTGGGTGTGGTGCGTGCGTGGTGTGTGTCTGTTTCAGCGCTTAGATTTTATTTTATCAAGATTTGCGCTATAAATATTGTATAATTTAATATTATTATTACTACTGTATAATGCATGTGTATACAACTTTGTACGAGAAATAGTGGAAGTTAGACATTCGTTACTAGACTAAGTCCCAGCACTGACTGATAACACAATTTGCCGCTAATTTGTGATACTGATAGCTATCTTATTTTCACAATGGCATCTTTCCGAAGTTGGTGGGCGTAACATTGAACGATTCATTTTACTTTGTCTTGCCGCTTTCGTGTGTTACTTTATAAGGCTCGTTGTGTGTTGTTGTGTTGTGTTGCGTTGTGTTGTGTGTTTTGGTTGTGTGTGTGTTGTGTTGTGTTGTGTTGTGTTGTGTTGTGTGTGTTGTGTTTGTGTGTGTAGTGTGTGTGTGTGTTGTGTGTGTGTTGTGTTGTGTGTGTGTTGTGTAGTTGTTGTAGTGTGTAGTGTAGTGTAGTGTAGTGTAGTGTGTGTGGTGTGTGTAGTGTAGTGTAGTGTAGTGTAGTGTAGTGTAGTGTAGTGTAGTGTTAGTTTTAGTGTATTTGTAGTGTAGTGTAGTGTAGTGCTGTGTTGCGTCGCGTTATATTGTATCGAGTTATCGTATCGTGTCGCATTGTGTCGTATCGTATTGTTTTGTATTGTTTTGTATTGTATTGTATTGCATTGTATCCATCGTATCGTATCGTATCATATATCGTATCATATCGTACTTATCGCATCGTTTCGTTTAGTATCGTATCGTTCTGTATTGTATTGTATTGTATTGCATTGTATTATATTGTATTGTATTGTGTTGTGTTGTGTTGTGTTCTGTTGTGTTGTGTTGTGTTGTGTGTTGTGTTGTGTTGTGTTGTGTGTTGTATTGTATTGTATTGTATTGTATTGTATTGTATTGCTGTACTTGCATGTGTGTGTGTATGGTTCGGACTTTGACTATTCGTGAGTCACTGGAGCCTAGACAGTCGTTGATACAAAATATATATATCCCTGTGTGTGTTGTGTGTGTGTGTGTGTTGTGTGTGCGCGCGCGCGCGTGTGTGTGTGTGTGTGTGTGTGTGTGTGTGTTTGTGTGTGTGTGTGTGCGTGTGTGTTTGTGTGTGTGTGTGTGTGTGTGTGTGTGTGTGTGTGTGTGTGTGTGTCGCTCTCTGTCTACTCTGTCCCTCTGTTTCTGTCTCCTTCTCTCTCTCTCTCTACCTCTGTCTCTCTCTCTATCTCTGTCTCTCTCTCTATCTCTCTCTCTCTCCCCCTGTCTCTCTATCTCTGTCTCTCTCTTTCTCCCTGTCCGTCTCTCTGTCTTGTCTATCCGTCTGTTCTCCTCTCTCTCTCCGTCTCTCCCTCTGTCTGTCTGTCTGTCTCTCTCTGTGTCTCTGTCTCTCTCCCTCCCTATCTCTCTCTCCCTCCTTCCCTCCCTCCCCCCTCCCTCCTCTCCTCTTCTCTCTCTCACGCACACACACAAAACAGTCGGTAGTTCAAGCACATCCAATACTTTGATTTCGAAAACAACACTCACTTTTGTGTTAACTGCCTACCCAGCCTCAATAAAATAAGATGACTGGGTTTTTTATCCATCAGTGCACACAACCTGTCCTTGTGTGTTAAATTCTTTGATCGTTTCATATTCCTTCCTTTATTGATATTTTATTTACTTATTCTTTTTCGGTCCCGTTTCCAAACGCCACATTAATGTTGTTTATGATCCTATAAAGCGCCCGTTCTCTATTGAGACTGTGTGACACTACTGTATTTCCACGCTTACTTTCAGCATATATTATCCTGGCGTCAACCAGGCTCGAGAGAAACAGACACCTGCGGTGTTGGTCAGAAGATTTGAGTAACATGACGGTTCAAAGACGCATCCGTGATATGGGCTGAGGCTCGACTGAGTGGTCCCAGTCTTCCCATTGAGTCCGTAGCTCATTCAAATGTGGGTTCTCCTAGGAGCCAGATGGGAGTCGAAAAATCCCACAATGATTTTGACTGGACCGATTGGAGTGGATTTTCCCCAAGTCGTAACAATCCCACAATGAATTTTGAAAGAAGAGACTGCTGTGGATTTCCCCAAGTCGTCCACTGCCTCTGTTAGCCTTGCTGGAATGCTTTCTAGAGTCTTATGGCATCCTCTTCTTTCTTCATCTCTTGTATTATCTTACC
>JAPXFY010000021.1:13603692-13606192 GCA_030674185.1 Monoplex corrugatus | reverse complement strand
ATGGATAGACAAAGAGGTAACATACAGGCAGACAGATAACAAATGGATAGACAAAGAGGTAACAGACAGGCAAACAGATAACAAATGGATAGACAAAGAGGTAACAGACAGGTAACAAATGGATAGACAAAGAGGTAACAGACAGGCAGACAGATAACAAATGGATAGACAAAAAGGTAACAGACAGGCAGACAGATAACAAATGGATAGACAAAGAGGTAACAGACAGGCAGACAGATAACAAATGGATAGACAAAGAGGTAACAGACAGGCAGACAGATAACAAATGGACAGACAAAGAGGTAACAGACAGGCAGACAGATAACAAATGGATAGACAAAGAGGTAACATACAGGCAGACAGATAACAAATGGATAGACAAAGAGGTAACAGACAGGCAAACAGATAACAAATGGATAGACAAAGAGGTAACAGACAGGTAACAAATGGATAGACAAAGAGGTAACAGACAGGCAGACAGATAACAAATGGATAGACAAAAAGGTAACAGACAGGCAGACAGATAACAAATGGATAGACAAAGAGGTAACAGACAGGCAGACAGATAACAAATGGATAGACAAAGAGGTAACAGACAGGCAGACAGATAACAAATGGACAGACAAAGAGGTAACAGACAGGCAGACAGATAACAAATGGATAGACAAAGAGGTAACAGACAGGCAGACAGATAACAAATGGATAGACAAAGAGGTAACAGACAGGCAGACAGATAACAAATGGATAGACAAAGAGGTAACAGACAGGCAGACAGATAACAAATGGAAAGACAAAGAGGTAACAGACAGTCAGACAGAAAACAAGTGGATAGACAAAGAGGTAACAGACAGACCGACAGATAACAAATGGATAGACAAAGAGGTGACAGACAGGCAGACAGATAACAAATGGATAGACAAAGAGGTAACATACAGGCAGACAGATAACAAATGGATAGACAAAGAGGTAACAGACAGGCAGACAGATAACAAATGGATAGACAAAGAGGTAACAGACAGATAACAAATGGATAGACAAAGAGGTAACAGACAGGCAGACAGATAACAAATGGATAGACAAAGAGGTAACAGACAGGCAGACAGAAAACAAATGGATAGACAAAGAGGTAACAGACAGGCAGACAGATAAGAAATGGATAGACAAAGAGGTAACAGACAGGCAGACAGAAAACAAATGGATAGACAAAGAGGTAACAGACAGGCAAACAGATAACAAATGTATAGACAAAGAGGTAACAGACAGGCAGACAAATAACAAATGGATAGACAAAGAGGTAACAGACAGGCAGACAGAAAACAAATGGATAGACAAAGAGGTAACAGACAGGCAGACATGTAACAAATGTATAGACAAAGAGGTAACAGACAGGCAGACAGAAAACAAATGGATAGACAAAGAGGTAACAGACAGGCAGATAAATAACAAATGGATAGAAAAAGAGGTAACAGACAGGCAGACAGAAAACAAATGGATAGACAAAAAGGTAACAGACAGGCAGACAGATAACAAATGGATAGACAAAGAGGTGACAGACAGGCAGACAGATAACAAATGGATAGACAAAGAGGTAACAGACAGGCAGACAGATAACAAATGGATAGACAAAAAGATAACAGACAGGCAGACAGATAACAGACAGGCAAACAGACAACAGGCAAGCAGGCAGGCAGACAGACAGGCAAGCAGACAACAGGCAGGCAGGCAGGCAGGCAGGCAGACAGACAGGCAGACAGACAACAGGCAGGCAGACAGGCAGACAGCATACAGACAGTCAGGTAACAGACAAGCAGACAGATAACAGACAGGCAGACGGATAACAGACAGTCAAACAGATAACAGACAGGCAAACAGATAACAGACAGGTAGACAGACAACAGACAGAGAAGTAGGCAAACAAGAGACAACAGACATATATGAGACAACAGACAGACAGAGGGACAGACAGGCAGGCAGACAGCATATGACACACATGACAAACAAGCAGGCAGACAGGCAGACAGGCAGAAAATAAAATTCCGGGTGGAGCGCATCTGGATTCGTTCGAGTGCGATGACTTTCATCAGAACAAACTAAACTCCAGAGTACAGACTCCTTACTCATTCATTCCAAGCGCGTGGCTTATTTGCATAATTTACGTCATGGGTGACCGCCTCTTCACCCACAGTTTCGCCGCTTTACCACCACCACCCCTTCCACCCTCCCCTCCGTCTCTCTGTGTCTCTCTTCATCTACTCATCTCTTTTCGCCACCGTGTGAATAATGAATAAATAAACCCATCAACTGTCCACAGAACGACACTCGATCCCGAACGGGACTGAATCCAGAAATAGAGAGGGGGGAGGAGGGGTAAGGAGAGAGGGAGGGAGAGAGAGGGAGAGAAAGCGAGAGAGGGGTGAGAGGGTATGTGTTTGTTAGTGTGTATGTGAGAGCGAGAGTTAGAGAGAGACAGACAGAGACAGAGTGAGATACAGACACAGAA
>JAPXFY010000021.1:13596192-13598692 GCA_030674185.1 Monoplex corrugatus | reverse complement strand
TAGAAAGACAGAAACGAAAGAAAGTTTAAAAACAGGAAGGTTGTCTTTATAACTAAACAATCGAATTAACCAATCAATCAACAGACGAATAAAATAAAGAAGAAAGTTGTCCTTATAACTAAAAAAACTAATCAATCAATCAATCAATCAATAAACGAATAAAACAAAGAAAAAGTTATTCTTATAACTAAACAAAAACAAATCAATCAATCAATAAACTGAATAAAGAAAGATGAAGTTGTCAAGATAAAATAATCGAACAAATCATTCAATCAATAAATAAATAATAAAATAAAAAAGAAAGTTGTCCTGATAACTAAACAAACAAATGAATCAATCAATAAACGAATAATAACAATGATGATGATGTGATGATGATGATGATGATGAATGATGATGATGATGATGATGATAATGATAATGATAATAACGATAATAATGATAAACACAAGTTGTTCTAAAATAATTAACAAACGAATGAATTAATCAACAAATGAATAAATAGATACACTGGAAAACTTATTGGAAGGAAGAAAGAAAAAGAAGAAAACACAATTTTAAAAGAAAGTTGTCATGTGATGCTTAGGTAAAAGTGAGTCCTGCTCTCTTGAGCATCGTTACAACACACAAACTTCATATGCAAACACACAACACACACACACACACACACACACACACACTCACGCATGCACCGCGACACCACAACACACACACACACACACACACACAAACCACACACACAACACACTTACACACACACACACACACTTACGCACACACACACACACACACAGCACACCACACACACACACACACCACGCACGCACACACGCACGCACGCACACACATAGCCACACACCACACACACACAAACACACGCACGCACATACACACACGCACACATACCCACACGCACACACACAAAACACACACACACACACAAAAACACACACACACACAAACACACACACACACACACGCACATACACACACACACTTACGCACGCACACACATACATATACACACACACACTCACAAACACACACACATACACACACACACACACACACCACACACACACACACACACACACCTCACATGCGCACACAGCTGAGTTGTGATCAGAGTTGAAACTATCTGTTTACTGGTATTATTGCATGATGAACCCATATAACACAAAAGTGGTTTTAAACTTCACTGTGTTATTGTTACTGCGGAACTGGTTTAGTGACTTAAGTTTCTGCCATTAATTTTTACTGCCATGGAGATTACCCACAGCAAAATCGGTGTCAGGAAACTCTGCCATGCTGGTTTTATGTACTCCAAGCACTCTATTCGTACAACCACAATATGGTGGAAGTGTGTCAAAGGTCAAGTGCCCCGTGCCAGAACAGCTTGAAAACAAGACTTGGAAAGAGAGAATCCAGAGGTTGGACAAGGTCATAGCTACGCTTCTGAAGAAAGTCAAGCCCGTCTTGCCAAAGTGGGGATCATTGTGAAGCATCAGGCTGCAGAGACCAGAGATACCCCAGCTTAGACGTTCGCACAAGATGTCATTGATTGTAATGGCTACCTGGCTGAACCTGTCTCTCAGTGAAAAACGCTACTTACTGCGTAGCTTTCATCGGTGATCCGGCCGACTTCTTCAGCGCAACTGTTGGGTTGAGAACTGGCTTCAGTGCGCACCGCCGTGAGCGAACTCACGACAGTGCGACTGAATAAGTGAGGAGTACACCGATGGCAGGTTGTGTCGGCCCCAGTCACGGTTGAGGGTGGGGTTCCTTGCGGCGATGTAAACTGCCTCCTTTACTCCCCTCTGGAACCATCTTGCTTCTTTGTCGAGAACTTGCACACTGTCCTTTTCAAAGTGGTGTTGGGTGTGGGTCAGATGTTCCCCCACTGGAGAGGACTCACGTTTGTGTTCTTTTAATCTTTTGTGCAAGTTGCGCTCAGTTTCGCCAATATAACATTGATTGATTGATTTGGTTCAGATTTTACGTCGATACCCACCTCAAGTGATATGGCCGACGGAGATAACTATCCCCGGGAAGTGGGGAAAAGGGGGACTTATCTAACCCTATACTGACACCACCAGAACAACAATGATGTTAAGATAGGACAGTGAGAAGGCCAGTTTTGATGTAGCGCACCACGGGATTCGAACACACAACCGTTAGCATGTGAATCCGATGCTCATACCAACTGAGCTGCTGGGGCCCACACGAGGTGTCAGTCAGTGTGACGATGAGGTAAGAGCCCTACTACCTGCAGTTGACACCTGCAAGAGAACTACACGGAACCAGCGTCCAACATGTCCTGTGCCTCATCGCCTGGTCGACCTTGGGGAGTTTTCCTATGAGTTCTTCTTCTTCTTCAGTGTTGAGGGCCCACAATCAAACTTGATTATTCTGGCGCCGATAACTGGGGGGGGGGGGGGGTTTCCAGCAGATAAATCTGGGGCAGTGGACATGTCTTAAGAGTTCAGTTTTAATCATGATG
>JAPXFY010000021.1:13576192-13591192 GCA_030674185.1 Monoplex corrugatus | reverse complement strand
TATGTTTAGTGTTCTTATTACGTTTTATTTAGGCCTTTTTATATATGTTTAGTGTCCTTAGTTACGTTTATACTTAGGCCTTTTTATATATGTTTAGTGTCCTTAGTTACGTTTATACTTAGGCCTTTTTATATATGTTGTAGTGTCCTTAGTTACGTTTATATTTAGGCCTTTTTATATATGTTTAGTGTCCTTAGTTACGTTTATACTTAGGCCTTTTATATATGTTTAGTGTCCTTATTTACGTTTATATTTAGGCCTTTTTATATAGTTTAGTGTCCTTAGTTACGTTTATACTTAGGCCCTTTTTATATATGTTTAGTGTCCTTAGTTATGTTTATATTTAGGCCCTTTGTTGTATGTTTAGTGTCCTTAGTTACGTTTATACTTAGGCCCTTTGTTGTATGTTTAGTGTCCTTAGTTACGTTTATACTTGTATTTGAATTTTTTAAATCTCTCCTGGTAAACTGGACGGAGTGGTCAACGCCAGGAGCATATCCTTAGATTATGTGCGCGAATGTATTGATGTGTGTACTTAATTTTCTTTTTCCTGTTTCGTTTTCTTCTCTCCATTGAAGTATGGTGTACATGTTGAGATGGTTATAGCCCTGATAGGGCTCTGCGCAGTCGGCTGGGCTTTAAACAAAAATGACGATAACGATACTACTTTGCATACGTGTACACACACTCTCACTCTCACACACAGAGCCACACACACATACACACAGACACCACACACACACTACACACACACACACACATCACACACCCACACCAACATACACACACACAACACCACACACACACACACACATAACACACACACAACACACACATACACACACACACACACACAACACATACACACACACACACAACATACACACACAGACACACACACACACAACACACACACAACACACACACACACAACACACACACACACACACACACACACACACACACACACACAAAACACACACACACACACACACACACACACACACACAAACACAGGTGATTCAGGCACTAGAACATGTCTGCACACATGTTGATTTGGGAGATCGGAAAAAATCTCTACCCGTTATCCCACAGTCGGAGGTAACCAGGCTAGGATAAACCCAGACCTTCAGGTTTGAAGTCCTAGTGTCTTACCCATTTGATCAACACGACCATCGCTAGTCTTTAGGTGTCGTCTGCTAGGTCGTCGTCATTTTCTAGTCTGCTAGTGGTCTTCTAGGTCGTCTAGCTATCTACGGTTGGTCTTCTAGATCGTCTTTGCTAGTCTGCTTGGTGGTCTTCAAGGTCGTCTTGCTAGTCTGTAGTGGTCTTCTAGGTCCTCTTTTTGATAGTCTGGCGAGGTAGTGTCTTCAGGTCGTCTTGCTAGTCTGCGAGATGGTCTTCTAGGTGTCCTTTTACTAGTCTGTAGGTGGTCTCTAGGTGTCCTTGCTAGTCTGTAGGTGGTCCTTTTGCTAGTCTGTAAGGTGGTCTTCTAGGTCCGTCCTTTGCTAGTCTGTAGGGGTCTTCTAGGTCGTCCTTTTCTAAGTCTGCTAGGTGGTCTTCTAGGTCGTCTTGACTAGTCTGCTAGGTGGTCTTCTAGTCGTCCTTTTGCTAGTCTGCTAGGTGGTCTTCTAGGTCTCCTTTTGCTAGTCTGCTAGGTGGTCTTCTAGGTCGTCTTTGCTAGTCTGTAGGTAGTCTTCTAGGTCGTCTTGCTAGTCTGCTAGGTGGTCTTCTAGGTCGTCCTTTTGCTAGTCTGCTAGGTGGTCTTCTAGTCGTCCTTTTGCTAGTCTGCAGGTGGTCTTCTAGGTCGTCCTTTTGCTAGTCTGCTAGGTGGTCTTCTAGGTCGTCTTTTCTAGTCTGGAGGTGGTCTTCTAGGTCGTCTTGCTAGTCTGCTAGATGGTCTTCTAGGTTCGTCTTTGCTAGTCTGCCCAGGTGTCTTCTAGGTCGTCGTTTTGCTAGTCTGCTAGGTGGTCTTCTAGGTCGTCCTTTTACTAGTCTGCGAGGTGGTCTTCTAGTCGTCTTTTTCTAGTTGCTAGGTGATCTTCTAGGTTGTCCTATTGCTAGTCTGCTAGGTGGTCTTCTAGTCGTCCTTTTGCTAGTCTGCTAGGTGGTCTTCTAGGTCGTCTTTTGCTAGTCTGTAGGTGTCTTCTAGTCGTCTTTGCTAGTCTGTAGGTGGTCTTCTAGGTCGTCCTTTTACTAGTCTGCTAGGTGTCTTAGATCGTCTCGTAGTTGCTAGATGGTCTTCTAGGTCGTCTTTACTAGTCTGCTAGATGGTCTTCTAGGTCCTCCTTTTGCTATTGCTAGGTGTTTCTAGTTCGTCTTGCTAGTCTACGAGTGGTTTTCGAGGTTGTCCTATTGCTAGTCTGCTAGGTGATCTTCTAGGTCGTCCTTTTGCTAGTCTGCGAGGTGGTCATTTTGCTAGTCTGCTATGGTGGTCTTCTAGATAGTCCTTTTGCTAGTCTGCTAGGTGGTCTTCTAGGTCGTCCTTTTGCTACGTAGTTGATCTTCTAAGTCTTTGCTAGTCTGCTAGTTGTCTTCTAGGTGTCTTTTGCTAGTCTGTTAGGTGGTCTTCTAGGTCGTCTTCTTGCTAGTCTGCTAGTCATCCTCTTGTAGTCTGTGAGTCGTCATCTTGCTATGTCTGCAGGTCATATCTTGCAATCAGCTAGGTCGTTGTCTTGCTAGTCAGCGAGGTATTCCTCTTGCTAATCTGCGAGATCATCTTGCTAGTCTGCTAGGTTTTCCTTTTCCTGATCTGCGAGGTCGTCGTCCTTATAGTCTGCTGGGTCGTTGTCTTGCTAGTCTGCTAGGTTGTCCTTTTGCCAGTCCACACAAACACACACACGTGCACACACACACACAACACAGCACACACACACACACACACACACACACACACACACACACACACACACACCAAACACAACACACACACATTTGGACTAAGACTTCAGAAAGGTAAAAAGGCTAATTTGAGTTTCAAAGGGAGGAACCTAGAAAATAAACCTCTCTCCAATACATTTTTTAATGACAAGACAGCCGGCGAATGCCCAGCTCTTCACACGATTTTGAACTGCCGTGGGATCTTTACGGCGTGCGCAAACCAGAAGGCACACGAGTCCGACTCGATGTTTTCATCCCCTTCAGAAGGACTAGACGTTCAGTTCGATTTTCCGGTCGAACTGAGGAGAAA
Source organism: Monoplex corrugatus (assembly GCA_030674185.1). Classification (NCBI taxonomy): domain Eukaryota; kingdom Metazoa; phylum Mollusca; class Gastropoda; order Littorinimorpha; family Ranellidae; genus Monoplex; species Monoplex corrugatus. The sequence continues at coordinate 13,588,002 of JAPXFY010000021.1, read as the reverse complement.
GTGGAGCCTCAACGGGAAACGAACACTGGAACTTGAGTTTGCTTGTGGCACAAGAAACATCTGAAACCATTCTGCCACTTTCCTTTTCTGTCCAATACCTTAACATCTCACACACTCACACATACACATACACAGAGACACACACACAGACACAGACAGAAACAGACAACACACACACACACAACACACACACACACACACACACACACACACACACTCTCACACATACACATACACAGAGACACACACACACCAGACAGACAGACAGACAGACAGACAGACACACACACACACACACACACACACCTCTCTCTCTCTCACACATACACATACACAGAGACACACACACACACACACACACAGACAGACGACAACACACACACACACACACACACACACACACACACACACACACACACACCACACACATAAAAGCTTACGGTTTTTTGTGCTTTGTAGCTGCTTCTATGCTAGCTGAATGGGTAGCGCAAACTGTGTTAGATTTGAGAAGTTCTACAACATGGGAGATAATTCCTACGTGACTCTCAAGAGTTTATGTTCTTTGGTTGATATTAAAAATTCTCCCTGCTTCCCTCTTATTTCCTTTGATATATACTATTTAAAGTTCAGATACTGAAGTATGTTACACATCATGATATTTGCTTTCAAATATTTTTCCCCTGTCCGTATAATTATCTACGCAGCTTATTAATTTTCTCTGCTTGCGGTCCCTCTCAACGTTAAGCCCCTGTAACAAGAATTTTAATGAGACGATTCTCAAATCTGAAGATCAATGTATTGTTCGAGACTGCAATTTATGTTGTTGTTGTCGTTTTTTTCAATCCTCACCACCTGCCATTTTAAAGGGAGACTAATCTTCTGTGTGTGTGTGTGTGTGATGAGAGAGAGAGAGAGAGAGAGAGAGAGAGAGGTAGATCTAATCCATGTGCGTGTGTATTTGTGTGTGTGTGTGTGTGTGTGTGACTTGTGTGTGTGTGTGTGTGTGTGTGTGTGTTGTTGTGACTAATCCGTGTGTGTGTGTGCGTGTGTGTGTGCACATCATATACTGTATAGATAGATATTTACATATGTGTGTGTTATGCTGATGTGAGAGAATGTGATGTATGTGGAGTTGTGTGGTGTGTGTGTTGTGTGTGTGTGATGGTGTGTGTGTGTGTGCGTGCGCACGCGCGGTGGTGTGTGTGTGTGCATTTTGTATACGTATGTCCGTGAATATGCACACGCACGCGCTCGCGCAGTCATGCAATCACACACACACGTGCATGGGTGCGGACGCGGGTGTGAAACGTGCACCGCTTCAACGGAACAGTAGGGAAGGTGATGTTAATTACTCGGGTGAACAAACCATTGTGCTCGACACAGCAGTCAAACTCAGCACGAAGCTAACAGAACTAGAACTAAAGAACAGAGGAAGGAGGAGGAGGAAGCGAAAGTCAAAGGAAGAATAAAAAATGGCTTGCATCAAGGTTTGAAAAAAACCTCTGAGGAGTTCTTGTGGCTTTAACTGTATGTTGTAAGTAGACCATGACATTTTAATGAATCGGCCCCAGCTCCCCTGAATCCAGGTGGCTTGCTTGTGTGTGTGCAAAGCGAAACCCCTTTTCTTTCATCCATCTCCCCCTCCCCCCACCCCCGGGTCTGACTCCTCCGTGGTCCCCTCATCAAGCACAAAATCACAGAGGAGGTGCTCAGACTGAGCGAAAAAAAGACCGTTTTGTGGAGCCCTGCAACTGACAAGCTCTTGTCATCCACCTGCCAGACGACAGGCCCGCCCGGCGCGCGCGCAAACTACCCGCTACATGTCAGTTTCCTTCTCGCCTGCTGCGCGCGCTTCTGTCTATCAACGCCTTCGGCGTCAAAGTTTTTGTCTTCTTACTATAAACAGTACGGTCTTTTGTATTATAAAGTCAAATCCGGATGTACGTACGTGCTGGCTGCGAAACTAAACACAGATTAGCTCTTCTTCTTCTTCTGCGTGAGGTTGGAAGTTTCCGTTTCCTTTACTAAAGCTTTGCTTCTGTTTTTGGTGTGGTACATGATGTTAGATAATTATGATCCTGGGTTTTCATTTCTACCCCCCGGGCAATTCATGTTTGCATGTTAGTTGGCTTCAGATGATGAGCTTTGGTGCGGATGGGCAAAGATGCACCAGATGATAATAATGAAAATAATATAACAGCAACAACAATAATAATAGTGTTGATAATATAATAATAATAATAATGATAATAATAATAATAATAATAATAATAATAATAATAATAATAATATAATAATAATAAAAATAACAATAATAATAATTACAGTATTTATGCGGCGCCAAATCTTGACAATTCAAATCAAAGCGCACCGACGCACCAGGCATACGCGTACAATCGACAAAGACCACCTTACAATATTTAATCCACAGACTAGGGGAAGGAAGCAGTTATAGAATTCAATTTTGGGTGTTTTTTTTAAATTGGATTTAAAAGCAGAAAGGGTAGGTGTTAGGTAAGGCAGAGCGGAAGTCTATTCCAGGCTGACGGTCCTGAGACAGTAAAAGAACTCTGGCCAACACTTGATAGTAGATCAAGATCAATAGTATGGAAAAAAGCCCCGTCTGTCTAAATACGTGGACAAATAACACACCAGCAGTAGCTCAAGTCTAGTGACTTGATTCAATGATGCTGATTATACACACAAAATAAATACGTATGCAGGGACAAAAAAGAACAAGAGACATTACTTACTACAGATCAGAAGTTTATGGTCCCACCCGCATCTTAATACCTGACGTAACCCCCCCCGAACATGGAGTATGGCTGCTTTCATGACGATTGAAAATATAAACAAAACAACTACAACGACAACAAAACAACAACAAACAAAACAAAACAAAAGACCGTACACGTAAAAGCCTACTCATATATTCGACTGCACAGGGAAATTAATAAAAAAAAACATAAATAAATAGATAAATAAATAAATAAATAAGTAAATAACAAATAAGTGAATAAATAATAAATGAATAAATAAACAAACAAATAAATAAATAGATAGATGAATAAATAAACAAACAAATAAATAGATAAATAAATAAATAAATAAACAAACAAATAAATAGATAAATAAATAAATAGATTATTAAATAGATAAACAAATACAAAAATTTTAATTAAATTTTCGAAGGGAGAATACTTGTGATGTTCCACGACACACCTGATTTATGACACCTGTCACCCCCATCTCCTTATACAATATTCCCCTCCATCCCCCAACCCAATCCCCAACCCGCACCCTCCCCCCGTCCTCCCCGGGACTGCTGCGAACGGTCAGCAACATATGGCTCGGAGGTCTAAACTTGACGCTCCGCAGAACCACATCGTCAGCTTCGCCCCAGAAAATGACAGACATTTGGAACTTTAAAAAGGACCTTCTGGTTGACCGTCTGGTAGTGTCAGTCAGTACAGGATTAGATAAGTCTCCCTCCCTCCGCCCCCCTCCCCCCACTTTCCTGGGATGGTTATCCCCGTCGGCCACATCTCCTGAGGTTAGGTGTCGACGTAAAAACTTGAACCAAATCAATCAGTCAATCAATCAATCAATCGCCGAGCATGCGAACGATCGGTTAACGAGGCGCTTGATTGTAGTGAGAGGGGGAGGGGGTCTCAGAGGTCAATGACTAACCACAGGTTATAGTGACCAAAAGAGAGTGGACAGAACAGACTGTGGGGGTCAAGCATTTCGCTCTCTGTCTCTCTCTTGTTCTTTTTCAACAGGGGCCAAGTGTCAAGAGCCATGGCAGGCTGTGAGAGTTGGCGTGATCTCCTGTGGCGGGGTGGCGGTTAATGATGATGATAATGTTGGTTTGTGCTGGTGTTTGAATCTCACTTTGATTGTTTGGCTGTTTTTAAAGGGGAGGATGGATGGATGGATGGATTCATTCTGTGTCGTTCGTTTAATTTAACCCTTTGACTCTTGCACCTTGTCCATCAGCATCCTTGCGTAGCCAACCATGCTAGCAAAGCAAAAACTTAACCCTTTGATTCCTTCAGGAAACCGTAAGAAAGAGACAGTGTTATGTAGGTTACGCACGGGTCACACATCCTACCTTCACTCGTACCTTTCGAAAAATGAAGAAGCACCATGGTGTATACCGTGTGATGAGCCGTTAAGCATCCGACACCTCCTCCTCGATTGCTGGGACTTGTACGATGTGAGACAAAAGCACTACACGGCGGACTCCTTAAAGAAGCTCTTCCGAGACGTCCCTCCTGATGCAATTTTCAAGTTTTTAAAAGAGATCAGTAGATTTCGCTTGACGTGATTTTACGTGTTTTTCTTTAATAGCATTTTAGATTTGCAAGGTTGACGGTGAGCATGGTTTTTATCTGTTGTTTTTTATCTTATCGGGTTGTTCTTTTCTTTTTGACGTGGTGTTAGCCCTGATATGGCTCTAGTGGTCGGCTGGGCTATAAACAATATGAATTGAATTGAATTGAAGGTGGCTGGTGAGAATAGGGTGATGGAGTCAAAGGGTTAAGTTTTTGCAGTTGGTGGATAGGGTGAGGGAGTCAAAGGGTTAAGTTTTTGCAGTTTGTGGATAGGGTGAGGGAGTCAAAGTGTTAAGTTTTTGCAGTTGGTGGATTAGGGTGCGGGAGTCAAAGAGTTAAATCAAAGTTGTTACTGGAGGGGCAATTATCCCAAACCTACTATAGATTGAAGACATACCTTTTTGCCCAGAGGCGATTCTCTCCCCTCCCGGTCCCTTGCATGTACATTCTTTCGCCACACTATCCTCGTGTTCTCTCCCTTGGTTGTTGCGTGTGCTTCGTTCGTGCCCTGGATTTTGGTTGTTTTTGGGTGACTGCTTTGGTGAATGATGAGAGTGCGCGCTTTGGTTTGATTTTTGTATCAAGATCTGGCACCTTATAAATGTCAATATTATTATTTTTGTTGTCATTACTACTATTATTATTATTATTACTATCATTATTGTTGTTGTTGTTGTTATATGATTATGATTATTATTGTTATTGTTATTACCATTATCATTATTATTATCATCATTATCATTATCATCATCATTGTTGTTATTTTTTATTGTGTTGTTATTATTATTATTGTTGTTGTTGTTATTGTCATTGTTATTATTATTGTTATTCTTTATTATGTTACTATTATTATTATTACTACTCTTCTTCTTATTATTATTTTTGGTGTTGTTGCTGTTGTTGTTGTTTTTATTCTTATTGTTATTTTTGTTATTATTATTATTATTCATTGTTATCATCATTATTATTATTCTTGGTGTTGTTGCTGTTGTTATCTTTATCATTAGTAGTAGTAGTAGTAGTAGTAGTAGTAGTACTATTCAGTAACGATGGGGGAAGGAGGGAACGAGGGAGCAGACGGGGGGGGGGGGGGGGATCCATTGAAAATAAATATTTATTTATTGGCGTGTTCAAGCGTTAATTCGTTCATTCATTCATTCATTCATTCATTCATTCATTCGTTCGTTCGTTCGTTCGTTCATTCATTCGTTCATTCGTTCATTCATTCATTCATTCATTCATTCATTCGTTCATTCATTCGTTCATTCATTCATTCATTCATTCGTCCATTCATCAATATTTCTATCATCGATATCTATGTTGCACTGATGTATTGTCGCGAGTTTTTGACTGTGTGTGTACTTCTCCTCACCATGCCATTCGGCTTGTAAACAAGGTAGGGTGAAGGATTCAAAGAGTTAAGTTTTTGCTTTGATAGCATGGTTGACTGTACAGGATGCTGATCGACAGGCTGTGGGACTCGAAGGGTTAAGTATCTCAATCAAACAGACCTTAGAACGTGAAATGTAGGTGTTATATTTCAATGTGAATGAAAAATATCTACAATCGTCACTTACCATACCTGTTTGACAGGAGAAGCTGCAAAAGTGTTAAGTATCTCAATCAATCGGACCTTAGAACGTCAAATGTGGATGATATATTTCATTGTGAATGAAATATATTTACAACCCTCGCTCAACACACCCGTTTTTGACAGCAGATGCATTAAAAGTTTAACCCTTTGACCCCCGCACCCTATCTACCAACTGCAAAAACTTAACCCTTTGACTCCCTCACCCTATCCCACCAGCTTCCAGCACAATGCGGCAAACTAAAGTGCAATACAGGCAACTGAGAAAGCCATAATAAGTCTGAATCACCTTCTTCTAAAACCAAACCATAGGGTGAGGGAGTCAAAGGGTTAAGTTTTTGCTTTGCTCGCATGGTTGACAATACAGGATGCTGGTGGACAGGTTGAGGGAGTCAAAGGGTTAAAGTTTTGCATTGTTAGCATGGTTGACAATGCAGGATGCTGGTGGACAGGGTGCGGGAGTCAAAAGGTTAAGTATCTCAATAAAACAGACCTTAGAACGTCAAATGTGGACGATATATTTCAATGTGAATGAAAAATATTCAGTCCTCAACACGCCCGTTTTTGACAGCAGATGCTACAAATGTTTAACCCTTTCGCATTTGCACTGCTAGGTGTAAAGCTAGCTCCTAGTATTCGCATTCGAATGTAACACAGCGTCAGTACAAAGTCTTTCAGTAGTGAATGGAAAGTTCCTTGCATCCCAGAATGCTCGTACTATTTTTAGAACATTCAACACGAGACTGACCAAGATTCTAACCACATGTGCGATAAGACAGCAAGGCCAGTAGTGATGGAAATTCCCCACACATGTGCTGGAAAAGGTTGGGCGATCTCAACCGCTACGAACGGATCGGCACATTCTCCCGCAGGGCGGTTACCGGCCTTGTGAACAGCTAAGGGTTAACCCTTTGACCCCTGCACCCTATCCACCAACTGCAAAAACTTAACCCTTTGACTCCCTCACCCTATCCACCAGCTTCCTGCATAATGTGGGAAAACTAAAGTACAATACTCACAACTAAGAAAGCCATAATAAGTTTGAATCACCTTCTTCTAAAACCAAACCATAGGATGAGGAAGTCAAAGTGTTTAATTTTTGCTTTGTTAGCATGATTGACAATACAGGATGCTGGTGGAAAGGTGTGGAAGTCAAAGGGTTAAGTATCTCAATCAATCAGACCTTAGAACGTCAAATGTGGATGATAATTATATTTCAATGTGAACGAAAAATATCTACAACCCTCAACACACTCGTATTTGACAGCAGATGTTGAAAAGTTTAACCACTTGACCCCCGTACTCTATCCACCAACTGCAAAAACATAACCCTTTGACTCCCTCGCCCTATACACCAGCTTCCTGCATAATGTGGGAAAACTAAAGTACAATACTCACAACTAAGAAAGCCATAATAAGTTTGAATCACCTTCTTCTAAAACCAAACCATAGGGTGTGGGAGTCAAAAGGTTAAATGTTTGCTTTGCTAGCATGGTTGACAATGCAGGATGTTGGTGGACAGGTTGAGGGAGTCAAAGGGTTAAGGTTTTGCTTTGCTAGCATGGTTGACAATATAGGATGCTGGTGGACAGGGTGCGGGAGTCAAAAGGTTAAGTATCTCAATCAATCAGACCTTAGAACGTCAAATGTGGATGATATATTTCAATTTGAACGAAAAATATCTACAACCCTCAACACACCCGTTTGACAGCAGATACTGCAGATGTTTAACCCTTTGACCCCTGCACCCTATCCACCAACTGCAGAAACTTAACCCTTTGACTCCCTCACCCTATCCACTAGCTTCCTGCATAATGTGGGAAAACTGAAGTGCAATACACGCAACTAAGACAGCCATAATAAGTCTGAATTACGCTCTACCAAAACCAAACCAAACTTCCTGCAGAAAGCTGGTGGATAGGGTGAGGGAGTCAAAAGGATTAAGTTTTTGCTTTGCTGGCATGGTTGACAAATGCAGGATGCTGGAGGACAGAGCGAGGGAGTCAAAAGGGTTAACTAAGGAAAAGAAAACAGGCCTCTCTATCATCAAAATCTCAGTGGAGCTCAAAGATCACAGACAAGAGGTATTTGTCCCTATCTTTTTATACCAAACAATAAGGGCATTATCGCCTTGCGTCTGTCATTTATTAAAACACCTATCTGAGCGAGTGGCCGGCTTTGGCATGAAGAGGTCTCGCCACATCTCGTCAATTCTCCCGTCACTAGGGAACTGTGGGTAGCGCGGAAAATGTGCAGATAAGTAGGGCGATAGGAGGTGTGTGAACCGTCTTGAGTCGGAATTCTTGGTGCAGAGCTGTGGCTGTCTGTCACCTATCTCGTCTGCTGTCCTCGTGGCGTTGCAGTAGTTTTGAAAGTGCTATCGGTATATTTTATATGTTTGTCTATCTATCTATATATTCTTCTCTTTTAATCAAACAGGAAACATTATTATCGAAATGGCTATCGGTATATTTTCATGTGTTTGTTCATCTATCTATATTCTTCTCTTTTGATTAATCAGGTAGGAAGCATTGTTATCAGTAATACGGCGTGAACACACACGCATATTTTCTGACAAAATGGTTTCCGCTCTAGCATTGTTAACTTTCTTTCAATGGAAAAGTTTGTGTTTTTTTTCTTTCCGATCTCCTAGGTCAGTATGGGTACATACCTGCCGGTGCCCGAATCCTGCTCCCCTCACCCCTCTCTGTCCCACCGTGGGGATGCCGGGGGCTCTTTCAGTATAAATTGTATCCCCACCTTCTGGAAATTCTGTGCTTGAATTCTCCTCTTTTCTGTCACTCTCTTTGTTTCTGTCTTGTTCCTTTGCATTCTGTCATTTCTTCCTATCATTTTCTGCCTTGCTGGTCCATTCACCTGTATGTGTTCGATAAAGTCTTATGTACTTTTTCTTAGGATTGATAATTGGGTACATGTATTAAGTGCTTTTTTGACTTTAGGAAAATGAGATATGCGGAAGCAATTTTATGTAATTTAGGCCGTTTTTGTATATGTTTTAGTGTCCTTAGTTATGTTTTAATGTGTATTCACGTATGTTTTTTAAATCCCCTGTGTGATAAATTAGATGGAGTGGTCAACGCCAGGGGCATCTCCTTAGATTATGCGCGCGAATGCATTCATATCTGTACTTGATTTTCTTTTTTTTTTTTTCCTGTTGAAGTATTGTGTATGTTTTGAAACGGTTATATCCCTGATATGGCTCTACACAGTCGGCTGGGCTTTAAGCAACAACAACAACAACAACAACAACAAACAGTAACATAATCCGCTTGTGTGTATACACACGCAAAACAAAAAATACGCACGGTTAAGATCCTCCCGTCATTTCAGTATCTGGGAGTTTTTGGAAACGCAAAAAATATCTCGCAAGCACACCCGCCAAAGAAGGGGTATGTAGACTTCTTCTTCTTCTTCTTGGCGTACGCTGCTACACAATCATCTGAGTCCGGGTGATGAATGCAGCCGTCTTTTCCAGCTCCTGTCTGCAGCCATGGAGTTTGGTTGTCAGCGGAGTGTCTGTCGGCCACACGTCCTGTCTTGCCACCTGGTGAAGGGGACATCTTTGGAGTATATGCTCCGTGGTTTGGTCATCTTGACCGCAGGGACAGGTCGGGGAGGGCGCCAGCTTCAGTTTGCGGTACATGTGGCTGTTCAGCCGAATGTGACCAGTGCGAGGTATGTAGACTGCGCAGCAGTATACTACCTGCACTATGTTGGCAAAGTAAAATGCAATGCACGTATAGGAGAAAGCGAAAATATGGAAACATTATGATAGGCAGCAAACAAGGGAGAGGGGAAGAAGACTGAACAGGGAATCGTAGCTCTTTTTCATGGCAAGTACACCCATCATCTATCTATCTATCTATCTATCTATCTATCTATCTATCTATCTATCTATCTATCTATCTATCTATCTATTACTATCTTCTATCTATCTATCTATCTATTTTTGTATCTATCTATCTATCTATCTATCTGTCTATCTATCTATCTATCTATCTATCTAATATCTATCTGTCTCTCTCTCTTTTTCTCTCTCTCTTCTGTCTCCCCATCTCTGTCTCTGTCTTGTCTCTTCTCCTATCTCTGTCTCTGTCTTCTTTTCTGTCATCCTGTCTGTCTCTGTCCTGTCTATCTCTGTCTCTGTCGTCCTTCTACTCTGTCTCTGTCTGTGTCTGTCTCTTCTCTTTTCTCTCTCTCTGTTTCTCTGTCCTGTCTGTCTATCTCTTTATCTAATTATCTCTTTATCTAGTCTTTATTTAACAAGGCAGAAAAAAGAGAGTGAAGAAAAGAGGAAATTTCAAGCACAGAATTTCCAGAAGATAGGGATACAATTTATACCGAAACAGAAAGCAAAGGAGCAAGGCAGAAACACAAAGAACGACAGAAATGAGGGAATTGATGGAACAGAATTTTCCAGAAAGTGAGGATACAATTCATACTCAAAGACCTCCTGCCTCCCTCCCCCTTCCAAACCAGAGAGATGCCAGCCATGTGCTGCATACGTCAGACAAAATCAGGATGTCACAGGTGAACACGATTCAACATTCTCAGTTTAGGAAAATAAAGAGACCGGAGTCAACACACATACATATCACACACACACACACACACACACACACACACACACACACACACACACACACACACACACACACACACGCACGCACGCAAACACACACACACACACACACTCACACACACACACACACACACATACACACACATATACACACACAAACACACACACATACACGCACACACACACACACACACACAATCACTCACTCACACACCACACACACACACACACACACACACACACACACACACACACACAACACACACACACACACACACACACACACACACACACACACACAACTGCGAAATAATAAAAAAAAACGTGTGTGGCACACAATACCTTCACTTTCAGGAAAATGAGATTAGGAAGAAACACGTAAAAGAAAACAAACAACAACAACGACGAAAAGAAACTATAAGCGACAGAAATCCCGATCTTTGGCATTTGAACAAGGACGGTAACTCGAGGAAAGGGCAAAAATCATGAAGTAACTTAATTTGGCGCCTCGTCAAACAGAGGCAGATAGTTCTGCGTGTGTATCTTTCAGCAGGTAGAGCAGGCAAGACACCAAATCCCCCGCAACGTACTCCAAGAGCACATACAGAGAAAACAGGAATACCATAGAATCCACACTGGCACGGAAAGATCAGGGAGTGTGGGGGAGAGAGTGGGTGCTGGGGTGGGGGTGGGGTGGGGGGGGGGTGGAGGGAGCATTTCGGCGACGGAGACATCCACCTGGAGACGCCATGCCAGATGTCCACATATCTTTGGCGACACCCCACAGCGCCTAGACAAGTCACACTGCGACGGCGCAATCTCTTTGAAGTGCACGTGCAGAACGTGAAAACTATCATGAAGTCAACGTTCTCTGGCCACGCCTCTTTGTATGGCGACCCGTCGACGTCAAGGGAGGAAGTTTTTTTTTCTTTCTTTTTTTCTTTCTTTCTTTCTTTTTTCTCCTTTTTTTTTATATGTAGTAAAACTGAGAATGTTGCGGGCGAAATATAAATAAATAAATAGATAAATAAAAAGAAAGTCATGCTATCGCTGCTGGTGATAGCGATGATGATATTGTTGTTTTGTTGTTGTTGCTGCTGCTGTCATTCTTGTTTTCATTATTGTTTTTGTTGTTGCTGTTGTAATTGTTGTTACTGCAGTTACTGTTGTAAATGCTGTTGTTTCTGTTGCTGTTGCTGTTGTTGTTACTATTGCTATGTTGTTGCTGCTGCTACTGTTGTTACTGCTGTTGTTGCTGCTGCTACTGTTGTTACTGCTG
>JAPXFY010000021.1:13541192-13548692 GCA_030674185.1 Monoplex corrugatus | reverse complement strand
TTGTGATGTGTAAGCCAACGGCCACACCACGTTGAAAACACCGGTTCTCGTTCAATCACCGAAGTTAAGGGGGCAGACCTACCCAGATTTGGGTACCAAGATTGTAATGTTCAGTGTGTCAGTTCTAATTAACCAATCACCATGATAGTTGGACAAGAGGATACCTCAGACAGTATTCTTTGGATTGAATATCTTTGTTGGGGTCTGTGAGTTATGAAAAGTTGACAAAAATTAATTAATTAATTAATTGTGATTTTTCGCCAGATTGTATACATCAGACATAATATGTTCAAAAGTTTTCATCCGATTTCTTGATATTTGGCATACATATAGCAGGCATAGGTACCTATAGCAGGTAGTAAAATCTTGCAGTTCTGCTTGAAAGAAACATTTTTATCAAAAGTTGTATCATAATTTTTTTTATTAAAATTATTCTGAAAATTGGTGTGATGACTGTACAGAAAATAATGATAGTAGAGCTAAGATTTTATACATGCCATACATACTATACAGATGTGTTTGCTCACTAAATATAAATTCCTAACATGAATATATGTGTAGTTATAAATGTCACAGTATGTACTATATTTTTCATTTTCGCGAGAACATTTTTTGATTATTAATTTTTGTCAACTTTTCAAAACTCACAGACCCAACAAAGATATTCAATCCAAAGAATACTGTCTGAGGTATCTTCTTGCCAAATATCATGGTGATTGGTTAATTAGAACTGAAACACTGAGCATTACAATCTTGGTACCCAAATCTGGGTAGGTCTGCTCCTTTAAGCAACGTCGGGCCTGGTTAGTACTTTAGTGCATATGGAATTTTTCCGAGACGTCATCTTGAGAAATTGAAACTGAAACTAGCTAGTACTTGGATGGGTGACCGCCTGGGAGCATCGGGTGTTGTTGGCAACTAATATGTCGGTGGTCTTTTGGCTCATTGGTTAGAATGCCATGCACATAGCGCAGAGTTGTGGGTTCAATTCTCGGGCGGACCTCGTTTTACCTGTGACGTTAGTGCATATGGAAATCGTTCCGAGCGCGGAGACGTCATCTTGAGAAACCGAAACTGTGTAAGCAAACGAGTGTACAAGAAGAAAAACAACAACAACAACAACAACATTAACAACAAGTTTAGAGTTTGTTTTACAAGAAAATCATAATATTTGGACAGTTACGTATACGCTCCATTTAAATCTGCAGCAATTATCTAGCGGACACTTTTTGATATCGATAGTAGCACAAAGCTGCAAACTGACCATGGAAGATACTATAATCATATCATTATCCAGTTATTTTGTTGAACTTCCAGTTACAAACTAACCATGATACATGCCACTATCATATCATTATGATCCAGTTATTTCGTTGAATTGCTAGTTTATCTTTTTATTATCTACAGTAGCACAAAACACCAAACTAACCATGGTGGATGCCATAATCATATCATTGTAATCCAGTTATTTCGCAGAGCTGCCAGTCCATCTGTTTAACATCCGCAGTAGCACAAATTTACATTTTACAGACTAACTATGGAAGATGCCATAATCATGTTATAATCCAGTTATTTCGTTGAGTTGCCAGTCTATCTGTTTAATATTTACAGTAATACGAAGTTACAAACTAAGCATGGTAGTGATGCCATAATCATATCATCATAGTCCAGTTATTTCGTTGACTTCCCTGTCCATCTTTTTAATATCTACGGTAGCACGAAATTACATGGTAAATGCCGTAATCTTATCATTATAATCCAATCATTTCGTAGAGTTGCCAGTCCAACTGTTTAACATCTACAGTAGCAGAAATGTACAAACTAACCACAGAAGATGCCATAATCATATTAAAATCCAGTTATTTCGTGGAATTGCCACTCTATCTTTTCAATGTCTACACTAGCACAAAACTGTAATTTTATCATGGTGGGTGTCATAATCAAATCGCTATAATTCCGTTAATTCGTTGAACTGCCAGTCTAATCCAGTTTATTTCGTTGAGTTGCCAGTCTATCTTTTTATATCGACTGTCGCACAAAGTTACACACACAAACCACAGTGATGCCGTAATCATATGATTATAGTCAAACTATTTCATGGAAGTGTCAGTCTTTCTGTTTAATATCTACAGTTGCACGAAGTTACATACTAACCAGGACCAGACAACATTACTACAGAGATGATTGAAGCCCTGGAGGAATTTGGCATAGAAAAAATAACAGTCCTCCTAAATGAAATTTACGACACTGGAAAAATCCTCAAAGATATGTCAAAATCAATTTTCATTGCACTTCCAAAGAAGACAGGGGCTATAGAATGCTAACTCCATCGCGCTTCCAAAGAAGACAGGGGCTATAGAATGCGAATTCCATCGCACAATCAGTTTGATGAGTCTTGTAACAAAAATGCTGTTAAGAATAATCATGATGAGGACAAGGAATAGAATCAAAAGAGAAATAGCAGAAGAACAGTGTGGATTTGTGGAAGGGAAAGGGTAGGTGCTATTATAATATCATTATAGACCAATTATTTCGTTGAGTTGCCAGTCTATTTTTAATATCTACAGTGGCACGAAGTTACAAACTAAGCATGCTTATATGCTTAATCATATTATTTTAGTGCAGTTATTTCGTTCAGTTGCCAATCTGTCTTTTTAATATCTACAGTAGCACAAAGTTACAAACTAACTATGATGGATGCCATAATCATATCATCATAGTGCAGTTATTTCGTTATTTCGTTGAATTGCCAGTCTGTCCTTTTAATATCTACAGTAGGTAAGGGGCTGGAACTAAACAGCAGGAAGACTGAAGTCATGGTGATCAGTAAAAATTATGAAATCCCCTCATGCAAAATAACAGCAAATGGCACAACCTTGACACAGGTTAATAAGTTCAAATACTGGGAACGGTAATTATTATTTCATCAGACGACAGAAGCACATCGGAAATAGCTGGCAGAATCGGCCAAGCCAAAACAGCATTCAAAAAGATGACAAGCATTCTTACCAACAAATGCCTATCAATTAACATCAGAAAGAGAGTCCTTGAATGTTATATAGAACCAATACTGTTGTACGGATGCGAGGCGTGGACAGTCAGCAAGCAAAGCCAGAACAAGATTGAGGCAGCCGAGATGTGGTTTCTAACAAGAATGTTGAGAGTTCCATGAACAGCAAAGAAAACAAACGAGACAGTCTTGATGGAGGCAGACACAAGTAGATCACTCATAAGGAAGATTAGGAAAAGACAGGCAACATTATGGGCCATTTTATGAGGAAGGGGGATTTGGAGCACCTGGTTACAACGGGAAAGCTGGAGAGAAAAAGAGCACCAGGTAGACCCAGGGAGAGAATGATGGACGGACTTGCGGAGTGGCTGGGGATGAGGAGGGTGGGGGAGATGCTAGGGGCAACGAGAGATAGAGATGGATGGAAGTCCATGGTCGCCAACGCCATGCGGCAGGGCACCTGATGATGATGATGATGATGATGATGATGATAGATGATGATGATGATGATGACAGTAGCACCAAGTTACACACTAACTATGGTAGGTGCTATTATAATATCATTGTAGTCCTGTTATTTCGCTGAGCTGCCAGTTTATCTGTTTAATATCTGCAGTAGCACGAAATTACAAAGTACCCATGGAAATGCCATAATTATATCATTATAATCCAGTTATTTCGTTGGATTGCCAGTCTAATCCAGTAATTTTATTGAATAGCCAGTCTAATCCAGTTATTTCGTTGGATTGCCAGTCTAATCCAGTTATTTCGTTGAATTGCCAGTCTAATCCAGTTATTTCGTTGAATTCCCAGTCTAATCCAGTTATTTCGTTGAATTCCCAGTCTATCAATTCAATATCTACAGTAGTATGAAACTCCAAACCTTGGTGGATGCAATAATCATATCATTTTGGTCCAGTTATTTCGTTGAGTTGCCAGTCTATCTTTTTAATAGCTACAGTAGCACAAAACTACAAACTAACCATGGAAGATGCCATAACCATATCATTATAATCCAGTTATTTCGTTTAGTTTCAGTGTATCTTTTTATTATCTACAGTAATACGAAGTTACAAACTAATCATGGTAGATGCCATAATCATATCATTATAATCCAGTTATTTTGTTGAATTGCCAGTCCATCTTTGTAATTTATCTACAGTAGCACAAAACTCCAAACTAACCGTGGTGGATGCCATAATCAGATCATTATAGTGAACTTGTTTCGTTGAGTTGCCAATCTATCTTTTTAATACCTACAATAGCACAAAGTTACAAACTAACCATGGTGGATGCCATAATCATATAATTATAATCCAATTATTTCGTTGAATATCCAGTCTAATCCAGGTATTTTATTAAATAGCCAGTCTAATCAGTTATTTCGTTGAATATCCAGTCTAATCCAGGTATTTTATTGAATAGCCAGTCTAATACAGTTATTTCGTTGAATAGCCAGTCTAATCCAGTTATTTCGTTGAATAGCCAGTCTAATCCAGTTATTTCGTTGAATAGCCAGTCTAATCCAGTTATTTCGTTGAATAGCCAGTCTAATCCAGTTATTTCGTTGAATAGCCAGTCTAATCCAGTTATTTCGTTGAATAGCCAGTCTAATACAGTTATTTCGTTGAATTGCAAGTCGAATCCAGTTATTTAGTTATTTATTGAATAGCCAGTCTAATCCAGTTATTTCACTGAATTGCTACAGTAGCACAAAGCTCCAAACTAGCCATGGTACAAGCCACAATCATATCATTATAATCCAGTTATTTCGTTGGATTGCCAATCTATCTTTTTAATATCTACAGTAGCACGAAGTTTCAAACTAACCATGGTGGATGCCATAATCATATAATTATAATCCAGTTATTTAGTTGAATATCCAGTCTAATCCAGTAATTTTTTATTGAATAGCCAGTCTAATCCAGTTATTTCGTTGAATTGCCAGTCTAATCCAGTAATTGTATTGAATTGCCAGTCTAAATCCAGTAATTTTATTGAATAGCCAATCTAATCCAGTTATTTCGTTGAATTGCCAGTCTAATCCAGTTATTTCGTTGAATAGCCAATCTAATCCAGTCTATCAATTCAATATTTAATAGTAGCACGAAACTCCAAACTAACCATAGCAGATACCATAAAAATGTCACTATAATCCGATTATTTCGTTGAGTTGCCAGTACAGAGTTACAAATTAATCATGATACATGCCATAATCATTATCATTGTAATCCAGTTATTTCGTTGAATTGCCGGTCTACACTTTTTAATATCTACAGTAGCACAAAGTTACTCACTAACTATGGTAGGTGCTATTATGATATCATTACAGTCCAGTTATTTCGTTGGATTGCCCGTCGAACTAACTGTGATGGATGCCATAATCATATCATAATCCAGTTATTTCGTTTAATTGCCAGTTTATCTTTTTAATAGCTACAGTAGCACGAAATTACAAATCTAACCATGGAAGATATCACAATCATATAATTATAATCCAGTTATTTCGTTGAATGGCCAGTCTAATCCAGTTATTTCGTTGAATTCCCAGTCTATCAATTCAATATCTACAGTAGTATGAAACTCCAAACCATGGTGGATGCAATAATCATATCATTTTGGTTCAGTTATTTCGTTGAGTTGCCAGTCTATCTTTTTAATAGCTACAGTAGCACAAAACTACAAATCTAACCATGGAACATGCCATTATCATATCATTACAATGCAGTCATTTCGTTGAATTGCCAGTCTATCTTTTTTAATATGCACAGAAGCGCGAAATTACGCACTAAATATGGTAGCTGCTATTAGATCTATAATATCTTTATAATCCAGGTATTTCGCTGAGTTGCCAGTCTATCTTTTTAGTAAAAATGACAAACGAATCATGGTACATGCCATAATCATATACAAGATACAAGATTTTATTTAGCCCAGAACATCACAACGGAAAATTGTTTTGGCATTCGCATTAAAATACATACAGGAACAAGAACGCATAAACAAATGTACACACATGCTCTTACTCTCTCTCACTCTCTCTCTCACCCTCTCCCTTCCCTCATCTCTCTCTCCCCTCCCTCTTTGTCGAACACAATATCAAAGATTATGACTAATTCTAAAAATGTACGGTTAAAAAAAGCACATCATAAGAGTCAGATGCCTTGGTTAGGACTTTTAACAATGGACAAAAAAGGGCAATACTCATTGAAAAACAACATTGGTAGGTATATCATTATAATTGTATCATTATAATCCAAGTTATTTCGCCGAGTTGTCAGTCTCTCTGTTTAATATCTACAGCAACACGAACTTACAAACTACCCATGGCAGGTGGTGCCATCATCATATCATTTCAAGCGAACACAGGTAAACTCCAAGAGCTGTCAAAACCATTGGGTTGTCTAGACAACACCTGCACAGCGTGATTCGAATGCTCTGACTTGTTGGGCTTACGTCATGTTTACCATTCCAGATCGCTGTTACTTGTGGAAGGGGTGAAAGAGACAGAGAAGAGAGAGAGAGAGAGAGAGAGAGAGAGAGAGAGAGAGAGAGAAGGGGATGAGTGGGTGGGGAGAGAGAGATTGAAAGCGAGAAAGAGAGAGAAGGGGGGTTAGCGAAAGGAAGAAACAGAAAGAGAGAGAGAAAGAGACAGACAGACAGAGCGGAGAGACAGAGATAGAGAGACAGAGAGACACAGAGAGAGACATAGGGAGAGGGTAAGCGAAAAAGGGTAAGCGAAAGAGAGAGAGAGAGAGACAGAGAGAGAGAGAAAGACAGAGAGAGTTAGGGAGGTAGGGTAGGCGAAATAGAATAAGTGAAAGAGGGAAGGAAAGAGAGAGAGAGAAAGAGAAAGACAGAGACAGAGAGAAACAGAGAGAGCAAGACAGAGAAGGCAAGAGAAGGAGGAGGAGAGACAGACAGACAAAGACAGAGACAGAGACAGAGAGACAGAGAGACAAAGACAGAGACAAAGGCAGACACAGAGAGGGAGAGAGCCAGAGACACAGACACAGAGAATGAGAGAGAGTGAGAGAGACAAAGGCAGAGACAGAGAGACAGAGACAAAAGCAGAGACAAAGGCAGTGACAGAGAGGGAGAGAGCCAGAGACAGACACAGATACAGAGAATGAGAGAGAGTGAGAGACACAGAGCGTGTGTATATATGGAAGACCGTATGGTTTACTTTGCGCCTAAGTTGGCGTAACTGTGTGTGTACTTGACAAAAATATACAGAAATCAATCAACCATCTCTCAATCAATCAACCAAGTTAGTCGGAAAACAGTCAGTCAGGAAACAGAAGAACAAGCAAACCAAAAAGAACGCGTGTCCAACGCAACAAGACAAGACAAGCGCAAACTTTCGGCCAACCGGCCTTTGTCAAGCGCGAATGCACGATCACAAACAGACACCAAACAACGGATTATAACAAAAAGACTAAAACGGACCAAATGGAATGCCAATGTGCCTATGAGCAGTGGCCTATGAA
>JAPXFY010000021.1:13518692-13536192 GCA_030674185.1 Monoplex corrugatus | reverse complement strand
AGTGAGTGAGTGAGATAGTTAGTTAGTCAGTTAGTTAGTTAGTTAGTTAGTTAGTTAGTTGGTTGGTTGGTTGGTTGGTTGGTTGGTTGGCTGGTTGCTTGCTTGGTTGGTTGGTTGGTCGGTTGGTTAGTTAGTTAGTTAGTTAGTTAGTTAATTAGTTAGTTAGTTAGTTAGTTACTTAATTAGTTAGTTAGTTAGTTAGTTAGTTAATTAGTTAGTTTGTTAGTCAGTTAGTTAGTCAGTCAGTGAGTCCGTTAGTTTATCCGTAAGTTGACCCGTTAATTAGTTAGTCAGTCAGTCAGTCGGTCAGTCAATTAGTTACTAAGTTAATTAGTTTTTGATGTTGCGGGGCAGAGTTCTGTGTTCGGCCTTAGCTGTTCCAGCGCTTGTACATCCGATCACCCAGAATCATAGATTATAAACATCATTATTCACGATTTATTTGTTTGGTTTTCAGTCCACCGCCGGAGCATATGTGGTTTATTGTAATCATAGTCAGTCTTGCGGATGAAATGATAAATTGAGGTCCAGAGTGCATGCTGCATGCGCGTTTAACCCTTTGACTCTTTCAGCCTATCCGGCTTTGTCAACCATGCAAAAACTTTTATCCTTTGACTCCCTCACCCTATCCACCGACCTCCTCAGTGAAATGCAAAAATGTAACCCTTTGACTCCCTCACCCTATCCATCAACTTCCTCAGTGAAATGCAAAAATTGTAACCCTTTGACTCCCTCACCCTATTCACCAGCTTCCTAAGAGGAGGCTGGTAGATAGGGTGAGGGAATGAAAGGGTTAAATTTTTACTGGTTGTGGTTAAGGTGCGGGAGGCAAAGGGTTAAGTTCCCACGGCAACAAGAATTTGTCCCTGGCAAATTTCTATAGCCAAATCCGCTTTCATAAACTAAACAAAAATACATGCACACAACAAACAAACAAACAAACAAACAAACAAACAAACAAACAAACACCAATTTAAACAGATAACCAACTAACCGACTAATGGACTACCTGACCGACTAACGAACGAACGAACGAACGAACTAACTAACTAACTAACTAACTAACAAACTAACTAACAAACTAGCTGACTAGCTAACGAACTGGCTAGCTAACCAACCAACCAATCAACTAACCAACTAGCTATTTGACTGACTGATTGACTGACTGACCGACTGACTGACTAAATAAATAAATGAACAGATGAAGAAATGAACAGATAAACAAGTGAAAATATGAAATTAATACAAAAATGAACATCATAAAAAAAAAATGTTGCGATGCTCTGCGAAGATGCACTGCCGCTGGGAAGTTTACGCCAAATCTCACATGTGAAAAAAGAACAAATAAACAAATAAACAGATAAATATAATAAACAAACAAGCAAACAATCAATCAAATAAAAAAGTACAAATAAATTAAAAACAAATCAAACAGATAAACTAACAAATAAATAAACAAAAAATAGATAAATAAACAAATAAATGAACAAAATAAATAAACAATAAATGAATGTTCAAAATCATATACATGTCGTTGAATCGTGTGCAAACATAACATCCGTCGTGACTTCGGTCAGTAACGAAAGTTTGTTTGGAGATCATTCAAGACGGGATTCAGCACACTCGAACAATTCCACATGCGCTCCGCCCAAATCTGCCAGCAGTTGACTGGCAGATTCCCTGAGCCTGTCTATTTGCTGGCAAAGTCTTGAACTGTGGCGGGGGGGTGGGTGGGTGGGTGTGGTGGAATGAGTGGGGCCCATAAAACGCTTGATTCGGCACGAGCAGAATGATGGAAACATGAAGATGGGCAACAAACAGGCCAGTTTTTGATGTTACAAGGTTTGGAACCTGAACTCCAGATATCAGATTTTGAGTCCCTACGGCCCTTAACAAAAAGAACCAAAAACTCAAAAACACAAAAAAACATTCTACCCGTGAAACAGAAAAAAATATAAACACCGGATCACTATACATAAATTCACGTAAACATAATACTACACACACACGTACACGCGCACAACTGGCAAGGAAAAAAAAAAAAAAAAAAAAAAAAAAAAAACGACGGTAGTTGTTGCATCGATTTTCGTTCACGGATACCACTTTTTTTCACCTGTCACGGCAAACTGAAAAACTTACATCAGTTTCATTTTCCATCTCTTTCGAACCAGACTGCGGCTCCGCATGGCACAAGCACGGCACAGCGCGGCGCGTATGGACAAGAAGAAGAATAAGAGAGAGAGAGAGAGAGAGAGAGAGAGAGAGAGGAGAGAGAGGAGAGATGGGAGAGAGAGAGAGAGAGAGAGAGAGAGAAGAGAGAGACGGGGAGAAAATTGAATTCCAGCATTCCTGACTGACGCGCCTCAGAGGCCGCCGACACGGAAGCCGTCAGGCGCGCGACGTGAAGCCCCGCCCCCTCACAGCGAATCAACAGCGAGGCGCGGAACTACACCCCGTCCATCACTCCTCCCTGTAACCAATCAGCGCCCTGCCTTACCGCAAGGACCGCCCGCTGGCCGCCAACGGCGCTGACAGAGCACTAGGCGCTAGAGGCACGGGCGCCGCTGCCGAGCGTGGTGACTGGCTGAGAGAGAGAGCTCGTGCAAAGCTCACGGCGCACCCCCGCCAACCACAACGCCGCGCGCGCTGGAAGAGGCCCTTGAGAAGCCTGCAAGGGGGTCGGGATTTAGACGAAGGCTTTTATCAACAGTCACGCTGGCAGGCGGGCAGTCAGGCCTGTCGCACAGGACGGAGCCGAAAGCTGTGCAGAGTTTGGGCACACACAACAGTGAGCACTGGAGGGGGGTTGTTGCAGACGACTTTTCAACCCAAGCCGCCACAGCACCTCAATCAAGGCCTGGGCTAAGATAACGTGAAACACACACACTCTCCGGCGGGGCCGCTTGTCAACGCTTGGACTACTACGACAACTACTATTACCAACAACAACAACAACAACTACTACTACTACTACTACAACTGCGACTACTGCTAGTTTACTCTAAAACCTCTACGGAACTGTTGATGTTTTGAAGTTGTTGTTTTTTTTATTTCATTTTACTTTATTATTTTATGATTTATTTGTGCGCGTGTGTGTTGACCAAGTTCACGCTTTCGCTTCTGGAGTACAACTGTGAGGTTTTGTCCAGGACATCCATCACCAACGACGACTTATTAAAATAAAAAAAAAAGGTTATGTAGAATGTCCAAACGGAAGGACTGTTCTTCGGCCCCTATTCTCAATAATTACAAATCGCTTCGGGCATGTCAACCTCGCAGCTGTGGCGACGGCGTGGCAGCGGTTGGTAAGCTATAGCAGCAGTGACAGACAGCATCTGAGCTTTGAGGTCCGTTGTCTATCGTGAACACACTGAGTGTGAGCCGAGCGAGAACTGTCACCATCTCTTGTGCCCAGTGTGAGTGACACACTAAAAGACGCCTCCGCTACGGTAGTGGTTTTGTGTTTAGTTTAGTTTAGTTTTGTAGTCATTTCCTCTTGTGTGTCGCGCGTTGCTTCTTTTCTAAACTTGTTTTTTAACCGAGAGTGGGAAAGGGAGGAAGACTTGTGTTGTGAAGCGACCTGCGACTTTTAAGTAGACCATGTGTCCATCTTCTCCGTCTCCGTCGTCGTCGTCGTCGTCGTCGTCGTCATCGTCGTTGTTGTTGTAGGGATGGTGAATGTGTTGTGAACAGTGTGAAGAGATGATGATGGTGACCCCCCATGTGAGGAAGTAGGGGAGTTGTGTTGGAACATACCTGTCCCTGCTTTCTGTGACGGGACGGGACGTCTCTATTATCTTATACCACGGTTGGTTTGATTTTTTTGTCATTTCTTATTGTTTCCTGTTATATGTTGTTTGTTGTTGTTTTGTTCTGGCATATAAGACTCTAGTGGCATAGTCTTCGAATTCTCTTTTTTTTTTCTTTTCTTTTTTTGGCTATAGCATATTATAGTTGCACAGTCTTGGATTTCAAGTTCAGCTTGTGTGTGCTTGTATACACACACCCCACACACACACGCACGCACGTGCGCGCGCGCACACACATACACACACACACACACACACATACATACATACATATATATATACACGTTGGTTTGGCATAGCATATTATAGTTCCACACTCTTGGATTTCAAGTGTAGCTTGTATATATTATCTATATATATATATATATATATATATATATATATATATATATATACATATACATATATATACATACACACATGTATAGCTTGCATGGTTAACATTAAAGAAACAAAATAGGTGACAAGACACTTGAAGGTTGAGTTTCTGGTTTGGTCGCTTAGAAATGGAAGTTTAACATGCCCAGGTTGACACACAAGATGTATATATATATATATATATATATATATATATATATATATATATATATATATATATATATATATAATCTGTTTGTATTCAGCTTGCCTGTTGTCAAACATAAACATGGACACATGCTTAGTTTTCTTCTCTCTCCCTTCAGTGTGGTTACAGTTTAATTGCTGTCACTCTACACACACATAGTGTACACAGTTACACACACATAGTTTGCACAGTGTCAAACCAAACATGTGCTTATGCTTTGTTTTTCTGTGTTCTAGTTTTAGTATAGTTTAGTTCAGCTGTAGTGAGTAGAAATTGATGTTTGGTCTGGACACTCGTAGGCTTACTGTTTGTCTGTCGTGTTGGTTTCAGTTTAGTTTTGGTGCTTGAAACTGATGTTTGGTCTGTACTTAAAATAGGCTCTGTACATAGGCTTGTGCAATGTGGACATACACACACAACACATGCACGCAGACACACACACACATACACACACACACCACACACACACACACACACACACACACACACACACACACACACACACACACACATACGAACTCGGACGAATACAAACACATGCACACACACGGACACAGACACACAGATACACACAGAGACGCAGACACTCATACACACACACACACACACACACACACACACACACACACACACACACACACACATACACACACACACACACACACATACATATATATATATATATGCACACACACATATATATATATACATACATACATATACACATTATACAACATACACATACATACACATAATGTGCAATGTGGCTTGCACATGAGTATAATAACACAGTTTTTTTATACATACATACACATACATGTGCAATGTGGCTCACACATGAGTACAGTAACACAGACTTGTGTTTTACACATACATACACATACATGTGCAATGTGGCTTGTTTTTACACATATATAGGCCCTACACATACATGTGCAATGTGGCTTGTTTTTACACATACATAGGCCCTACACATACATGTGCAATGTGGCTTGTTTTTACACATACATAGGCCTTACACATACATGTGCAATGTGGCTTGTTTTTACACATACATAGGCCCTACACATACATGTGCAATGTGGCTTGTTTTTACACATACATAGGCCCTACACATACATGTGCAATGTGGCTTGTTTTTACACACACATAGGCCCTACACATACATGTGCAATGTGGCTTGTTTTTACACATACATAGGCCCTACACATACATGTGCAATGTGGCTTGTTTTTACACATACATAGGCCCTACACATACATGTGCAATGTGGCTTGTTTTTACACATACATAGGCCCTACACATACATGTGCAATGTGGCTTGTTTTTACACATACATAGGCCCTACACATACATGTGCAATGTGGCTCACACATGTGTACAATAACACAGACTTTTTTCTTTACACATACATACACATACATGTGGAATGTGGCTCACACATGAATATAATAACACAGACGTGTTCCACCCCCTCCCCTCTCTCTCTCTTTCTGGTTTCAATTCCAGTCAGTAGAAATTGATGCTCAGCGTGGGTGTAAGTACAAGTAGGCTGGCCTAAGCACAACAGATGCCTGTAAGCCGACATTATGTTTTGTTTTGGTTAGGTTTTGGCGTTTAGCCTGTAATCCTAAGCACATGCTGTTTCGCTTGCACGTTATCACACATGATACATGCATGGTTCTATATTTTTGTCTCTTACACAATATCACACATAATACATGGTTCTAATTTTTTTTCTCTTATTTATATTTATGCTAGTTATGCTATTTATTATGTAAATACATAATACATGGTTATTTTTTTTCTCTTACACATTGTCACACATAACAGATTGTTACAACTGTTTTTTTCTTTTACACAATGTCACACATAATACATGGTTCTAATTTTTTTCTCTTTTTCATATTTATGCTACTTATGCTATGTATTATGTAAATATATAATAAGAGTCTACATGGTTTTTTTTTCTCTCTTACACATTGTCACACATAACAGATTGTTCCAGGTTGTTTTTTTTCTCTTTTATGATTAGATCTAGTTTGTTTAGGGATAGCAATAATTGATGTACATAAGTTTAACCCTTTGACTCCCGCAACCTATCCGACAACTGCAAAAACTTGACCCGTTGACTTCCTTACCCTATCCACCAGTTTCCTGCAGGAAGCTGGTGGACAGAATGAGGAGGTCAAAGGGTTAAATTTTTGCTTTGCTAGCATGGTTGACAATACAGGATACTGACGGACAGGGTGCGGGAGTCAAAGGGTTAACATAACAAGTAATGATTGTGTTCGTGTTGTTTTTGGTCTCATTTTGGTCTAGTCGCCGTAAAAATGGATGGTTTTAACTTATGCATAGGTTAGATATCCATACAATAATCACTACTAAGGTTAGTACTCTGACCTTTGTTTTTTTTTTTCCAGTTTAGTCATTTGAATCTGACTGTGTAACCTCAGATACATAAATACACATGACAACCCATAGCTGACAGACCAAAAAAACCAAAAATAAACAAAAACAAAAAAACAAAACAACAACACACACACACACACACACACACACACACACACACACACACACACACACACACACACACGATTTGAAATCATTTTAGTTTGACGTTAATCGATTCGCTGGTGACTAGATTTTAGCATACGCATAAGCACAAGCAGGCTACAGGCCCTATAGTTTAGCTTACAAAATGCATGTTATCAAACATGAACAGTCCCTACAGATGTTATATGTCTTTGACTGCGTTCTGATTTTCATCGCTGCAAACATTAATTCCAGACATGATGCAGGAGTTCTCAGCACCATAAACTATAGTTTCACTTTGAGTTTCTCAAAACGACGTCTCCGCGCTCGGAACGAATTCCATACGCACTAACGTCACAGGTGCCATGTGTATGGTGATCATGGCACAAGCCTTTAGCCTGCACATAAACCCATGAGCTGGCCAAATCCTGAGGTCCTAGGTGGCCTATGTTTTGCCTAGTCTATATTTTTTTTAATACTAGTATCGTACCAGTCTATAATGGGAACAATCTTGGTTATATGTGAATGATATGTGTGTCTGTGTATCTTATCTTCAAAGAAAAGAACAGATATATATACATGGGGGTGCAAAAGTAGGTATACAGTAAGTATCACATCATTATTATAATTCTTAATTCCCCTCTTGATTAGAGGAGTGTGTGAATACCGACGGCAAGCAGTTTGAGTATCTGAAGGATTAAGGCTGTGCTTGTTATTACATGTATATGCAATATTCATTTGTTTGTATAATAAATGCAATGAGTATTGTACGTGTTTTCATTTTTCATAACTGTATACCTACTTTTGCACACACACCCCTGTATAAAGTAAATAGATATATAATTAGAGGTCTGATTCACAACACAACTAGCCACTCAGTATAAACTCGCCTCACATGACAGAAAGCCCCCACCCCTCCCCCAGTCAATGCACAAAGCCTCAGCTGTCTATCAACAAGGTGAAGACAATATTTCTTTAATCATAGCCCCGCCTGTCTGTCATTCACTTCCGAGGAAAGAAAAGAGGAAATAAGTAAGTTAAACCAGTAAGTAAGTAAAATAAGTAAGTAAGTAAGTAAATTAAATAAACTATATCAGTGGGAAAAACGTCCTGACATAAATTAAACAAATTTTATAGGTAAGTAAGTAAGTGAGTATGTGAATAAGTAAATTTGTAAGCAACAAAAGAGAAAATAGATAAGTGAGTAAGTAAGTAAGCAAGCTAGTAAGCAAGTAAGTAGATAAATAAACTAATTATACAAATGGGAAAAAATGTCCTTACATAAATTAAACAAATGTCATAGGTAAGTAAGTAAGTAAGTAAGTAAGTAAGTAAGTAAGTAACAAAAGAGGAAATAGATAGGTAAGTAAGTAAGTAAAATGCTCTCTATAATTTTCCATTGCTTTTAT
The DNA here is from genome assembly GCA_030674185.1 of Monoplex corrugatus. Classification (NCBI taxonomy): domain Eukaryota; kingdom Metazoa; phylum Mollusca; class Gastropoda; order Littorinimorpha; family Ranellidae; genus Monoplex; species Monoplex corrugatus. The sequence goes on along the minus strand of JAPXFY010000021.1, from coordinate 13,527,874 downwards.
TCTTTCTCCCCATTTATAATAAAGCCATGCGCGCGTGTGTGTGTGTGTGTGTGTGTGTGTGTGTGCGTGTGTGTGTGTGTGTGTGTGTGTGTGTGTGCGTGCGTGTGTGTGCGTGCGTGCGTGTGTGTCTGTTTCAGCGCTTAGATTTGATTTTATCAAGATTTTGCGCTATATAAATATTGTAATTATTAATTGTAATTAAGTAAGTAAATACGTAATTAAATAAATAAACAAATAAGTTAAATAAACTATACAAACGTGAAAAACTCCCTTACATAAATTTAAGCAAATGCTATAGGTACCACAACACACCTTGTTTGTTTGTTTGTTGTTTGTTTGTTTGTTTGTTTGTTTCTTTAAGTCTTATATCTATGTAGTACTTGAATGTCATTTGCCACGTCATTAAACAGACAAGCACAACTCTTGTCTACACGAATATAAGCAGATAAACAGGTTAGTATTGTGTAAGTTCCGTTCAGTGACTAGTTTGCACATTAAAGCTTGTATTTCTACCTGTCTTTAGTCTGCTCATTAATCTGACATATTATGTAAGTACAGGTATGTACATGTAATATATTTAGTTTGATAAGCTGTTATATATCTAGTCAAACTTAAAACTGATGTCTACACCTTTAGATGCGAAATCAACACGTAATTAAAGATTGTGTCTAGCTCACATGTAATCAAAGATACAGGTGTGAGCTTAAATATTTAGTTTGCATAATGTATAAAAAAAAAACAAGTACACTATAATATACATAAGCCTAGATATTGTGTCTAGCTCACATGTAATTAAAGATACAGGTGTGAGCTTAAATATTTAGTTTGCATAATGTAAAAATACAAGTACAATATAATATACATAAGCCTAGATATTTAGTTTCTAAAATAATGTGAAAACAAGTACAATTTGATAATATAGCCTATACATAATGGAAGATGTAAATAGTAATCTTAAGCTTGCATACGGTAAAACACAAACATTATATATGTTTTAATTTGACTAGAAACAAACTTTTAAATAGCAAGTAAATCAAAATTGTTCGCTGATGTGTGTTTAGTGATAAAGTAAGATTGAATAATATACACGAAAACCGTTGTGTATATGCTATGAAAAAAATTACATACAATTTCTTTATATATATATTTATATGAACCATTAATATATATATGAACCATCAATGAACCATTATTGCATGTTTTCCTAAAGTCATATTTATATTTGAAAAAAAATCTTCTGAGTAAGAATGAAAAAAGACTTATTAATTAAAAATTGTATTTGATGGGACTTTCATGAACACAACCTGAACATAATTAAACATGCAAGCATGTTAATTAGCAATCACATACATTATATTTCAAAGAAGAAGATATAAATTAGCAGTCATAAATTATCATATTTTTCATATACTTAGAATAGATATAAAAAACAAGCAAGTTTCTGGATTGTTAAATGACACATATACTTAAACAAATATAAATAACAAGCTAGCGTATAAATTAGAAATCACAGTCGTATCAGTTTCATATAATTAGTATGAATATAAATGACAAGCAAGCATATACAAATTAGCAATCACATACATTTTTTTTCCATAATATATTTAGCATGAACATGAATAATAGATAATTAAGCAAAGTATATACATTGGCAATCACATAAGTTTACGTATATATCATGCCTATATATTCTATATACTTAGCATAAATATAAATGGAACAAGAAGTTGAATGGTTTTGGTAGGTTGGGAAGAGGTGACTAGTACACACTGCACAGTATACTTAGTGCCAGGATAAGTTACTAACTGCAGATAAATAGCCCACGGCACTCGCGTGCTCTTTGGGATTTCGTGTGTGTGTGTGTGTGTGTGTGTGTGTGTGTGCGTGCGTGTGCGTGCGAGTGTGTGTGTGTGTGTGTGTGTGTGTGTGTGTGTGTGTGTGTGTGTGTGTGTGTGTGTGTGTGTGTGTGTGTGTTCGTTCGTTCTTTGATTTAACGTCTTTTCACTGTAAGTGATATTAGACTTTGGGATTTCGTGTGTGTGTGTGTGGTGTGTGTGTGTGTGTGTGTGTGTGTGTGTGCGCGCGTGCGTGTTAGTGTGTGTGTGTGTAGTGTGTGTGTGTGTGTGTGCGTGCGAGTGTGTGTGTGTGTGTGTGTGTGTGTGTGTGTGTGTGTGTGTGTGTGTGTGTGTGTGTGTGTGCAGGCCTACAATAGCTAATATACCATTACTTAAAAGTTAATCTGACAGTAACTGGGTGTCGAATTGAACTGAGTTTTGTGTGTGTGTTTGTGTGAGTGTGTGTGTGTGAGTGTGTGTGTGTGCGTGCGTATGTTGTGTGTGTGTGTGTGTGTGTGTGTGTGTGTGTGTGTGTGTGTGTGTGTGTGTGTGTATGCCTCTGTGTGTGTGTGTGTGTGTGAATATGAAATTTTGATTTATCAATTATGGAAATTGGTGTAGGCACTGAGGACATTGGAAGTTCAGGCGCGTTAGAGAATATTCTTGTTATTGTTTTTCCTGTTATAATTGTTGTTGTTGTTGTTGTTTGTTGTTGTTGTGATTGTTGTTGATATCATCACTGGTATTATCATTACAATTATGGTAATAACTGTAATAATTACAATCATGATTATCATGATTTTCATTACTATTATCATTATCATTACTATCATCATCATATCCATCATCGTCTCATCATTATTCCTATTATCTTTGTTTTTTTGTTTTTATTATCTATTTTTATTATCATCATCGTCATCAGCATCAGCATCGTCGTCGTCATCATCATCATCATCATTATCATCATTATCATTATTATTATTGTTGTTGTTGTTGTTGTTATTATTGTTGTTGTTATTATTGTTATTATTATTTTATTGTTGTTGTTATTATTATTATCATCATTATTTTATTGTTGTTGTTGTTGTTATCATTATTTATTATCACAATATTGTAATTATTATTCATCAGCATCGTTATCAAGTAAAACATTCCTTACAGTTGTTTTAACCACATAAGCGTGACAGTCAGTTTCAAGTGCCACGTAATAATAATGATAATGACTGTAATAATATGAACGAATTCTTACAGAGCGCTTCATCTCGCATAAGCCTAAGTGACAGAGATAGATAGATAGAGAGACAGATAGAGAGAGATATATAATTATATATAGAGAGAAACAGACAGATAGATAGACAGATAGAGAGAGAGAGAGAGATAGAGAGACAGATAGAAAGAGATAGAGAGAGAGAGATAGACAGACAGATAGAGAGATAGAGAGACAGAGAGACAGATAGAGACAGAGAGAGATAGACAGACAGATAGAGAGAGAGATAGAGATAGAGAGAGATAGACAGATAGATAGAGAGATAGAGAGACAGATAGAGATAGATAAATACATGCATGCATACATACATACATGTATACACACATACGTACATACATACATACGTACATATATATATATATATATATACATACATACATACATACGTACATACATACATACATACATACATACATACACACATACATACATACATACACACACATACGTACAGCAAATGCATGTCTACCCTAATTGCTGTGATCAAAGGGAAAACAATAACTGATGAATGATAAAAAATATTAAAAAAATAATAATAAAAGGAAAACGAACCAAATAACTAACAAAGACCGCCTGTCTATCATGATTAGAATTGGCCAAAATTGCATTCTTTCTCTGTCTCTGTCTGTGTCTTTGTCTCACCGACACACACACACATACACACACACACACACACACACACACACACACACACACACACACACACACACGAGATATATACACACACGCACACACGAGATATATACACACACACACACACACACACCACACATACCACACACACACACACACACACACACACACACACACACACACACACACAAACACACGAGATATATACACACACGCAGGCTTGCGCGCAAGCACACATAAAACACACACGCACACACGCACAAACGCACATACACACACACACACTATAGACACATACACACACGCAGGCGAGCGCCTGTATACACACACACACACACACACACACACACACACACACACACACACACACACGCACACACACATTCTCTCTCTCTCTCTCTCTCACACACACACGCACACACACACACACACACACACACACACACACACACACACACACACACACACAATATATATACACACATATAGACACATACACACACGCAGGCGAGCGCCCGTACACACACACACACACACACACACACACACACACACACACACACACACACACACATTCTCTCTCTCTCTCTCTCACACACACAAACACACACACGCACGCACGCACGCACAGACACACCACACACACACACACACACACACAACACACACACGCACACACACACACACACATATCAGCCGTAGACATAACGCAAAGATACGAACACATTCAAACTGTCACTCATTCACACATAATGAATAAATCAATTTCGTAGAAATGTGTATAATGGAATGTGTTCTCTGAAAAAAATATATATGTGGGCTTAATATGAATATTGCATAAAATGCCTTTTAAACTAAGATTATAGAATAGAATGTTATTAGAAATAGAATATTTTCGCCAATTGAAAAAAGTCAATTCTTGTAAGTTATTATTATTATTATTATTAATGTTGTTGTTGTTGTATATAACATTTATTATTATTATTATTGTTGTTGTTATCATTATTACGCCTGTCATCATTATTACTAGTGTCATTATCATCATTATTATTATTGTTAGTATCATTATTATTATTATAAATTTTGTTATTGTTAATATTATCATTACCGCAGCTGTTGGTAACGATGGTTCTGTACTTCTGTTACATTAGCTATTACGTCTTCTAGTTGAATGCATTTTTCGTTTATTCCTGGATTTTCTTATAACAGTTTTATGTAAATTCAGAAACATATTTTATATAATATCGTTGTGTCTAGGCGTACACGTAATTAATATAATCCATATACACTCGCTTACGTGATGTTTTCCGTAGGCACACGTAACTGTGTTATCCTGTATAAATACTTAATTAGTCGAAAGACTTTTCCCCGGTTTTTAGAGCAATCACTTTTATTTTGTTTATAGGCGCTATCTTGTTTCGTCCTATATAATAGCCACACTATATTATTATCATTATTATCATTATCAGGTTGATCAATTCAAATACCTGGGAACGATCATTTCATCAGACGGCAGATGCACATTAGAAATAGCCGGCAGAATCGGCCAAGCTGAAACAGCATTCGGGAAGATGACAGGCATTCTTACTAACAAATGCCTATCAATTAACATCAGGAAGAGAGTTCTTGAATGTTATATAGAACCAATACTGTTGTACGGATGCGAGGCCTGGACAGTCAACAATAAAAGCCGGAACTAGATTGAGGCAGCCGAGATGTGGTTTCTAAGAAGAATGTTGAGGGTTCCATGGACAGCAAGGAAAACAAACTAGACAGTCTTGATGGAGGCAGACACAAGTGGATCACTCATAAGGAAGATTAGGAAAAGACAGGCAACAATTATAGGCCATTTTATGAGGAAGCGGGATTTGGAGCACCTGGTCACAACGGGAAAGCTGGAGGGAAAGAGAGCACCGGGTAGACCCAGGGAGAGAATGCTGGACGGACTTGCAGAGTGGCTGGGGATGAGGGGGTGGGAGAGATGTGGGGGCAACAAGAGATAGAGACAGATGGAAGTCCATGATCGCCAACGCCATGCGGCAGGGCACCTGATGAGGATGATTATCATTATCATTATCATTATTATTGGTAGTAGTAGTAGCAGTAGTAGGAGTATCTTATTCCTTTTTGTTTGTTTGGTTGTTTGCTTTTTTTTATTTTTAGGATCATCGCACTGAGACTGTTTACTTTAGTTTATTTAGTTTAGTTTAGTTTAGTTTAGTTTAATTTAGTTTAGTTTAGTTTAGTTTAGTTTAGTTTAGTTTAGTTTAGTTTAGTTTAGTTTAGTTTAGGAACCAGAAGAACAAGCAAACCAAAGCAAGCTCGTATTCAACACAACAAGACAAGACAAGCGCAAATTTTCGGTCAACCGGCCTTTGTAAAAGCGCGAATGCACGGTCACAAACAGACCACAAACAACACCAAACAACGGATAATAAAAAGAGGACTAAGATCTTCCCTGCCGCATCGTCAAGTGGATAAAAAGGGACAAAGGCCGGTTGGCCGAAAATTTGCGCTTGTCTTGTCTTGTCTTGTTGTGTTGAATACGCGCTTTCTTTGGTTTGCTTGTTCTTCTGGTTCCTGTTTGCTTGGGCGCGGGCAGTCGCACTTGTTTTGGATCTTGTTTAGTTCAGTTTAGTTTAGTTTAGTTTAGTTTAGTTTATTAGTTTAGTTTAGTTTAGTTTAGTTTAGTTTAGTTTAGTTTTTATCCCATTTTTCTACACCACTTTTAATGGACGCAAAATCTAGCAAAGTTTTTTACAATACTGAGATGATGATGACAACGAGAACGATGATAATCAATGATGCTATGGAGTTTCATGTAGGATTGCGACTGTGTGTGACAGGGCTGTACTCTACGCTTACTATCATAATGAGTCCTGGCATCAACCAGGCCCGAGAGATACGGACACCTGCGGTGGATGAGAGTCGACCGTGTTGTGCCAGTTTTTTCCATTGAGCCCCATAGGACAAGCAACTCTTGACTGGGAGCGGCTGGCGACGAAAAATCCCACAATAATTTTGAGAGGACTGCTGAGGATTCGAACGTACGACATTGCAGTCGGTGGCCCGTTGCGTTAACCACTACACCACGGCGACTGGTGTTATTGTTATTATTATTACTATTATTATTATTATTATATTATTATTATTATTATCATCATCATCATCATTATTACTGCTACTACTACTACTACTACTACTACTACTACTATTACTACTACTATCTTTAGTATTATTACTAGTATTATTGTTATTGTTATTATTATTAGTAATATTATTACTATTATTATTGTTGTTGTTATTATTATGGTTGTGCCTCTTGTTGTCATTTCTGGGTTTATATTCGGGTGTGTTCAAATTTATCATCATCATCATCACCATCATCAGGTACCCTGCCGCATGGCGTTGGCGACCATGGACTTCCAACCATCTCTGTCTCTCGTGGCCCCCAGCATCTCCCCCACCCTCCTCATCCCCAGCCACTCTGCAAGTCCGTCCAGCATTTTCTCCCTGGGTCTACCTGGTGCTCTCTTTCCTCCAGCTTTCCCGTTGTGACCAGGTGCTCCAAATCGCCCCTTCCTCGTAAAATGGCCTATAAATGTTGCCTGTATTTCCCTAATCTTCCTTATGAGTGGTCTACCTGTGTCTGCCTCCATCAAGACTGTCTCGTTTGTTTTTTTGCTGTCCATGGAACTCTCAACATTCTGTTTAGAAACCACACCTCGGCTGCCTCAATCTTGCTCTGGCTTTGCTTGCTGACTGTCCACGCCTCGCATCCGTACAACAGTATTGGTTCAAACTTATAGACGACAAAAAATGTAAGTTATAATTTAACGTACAGCACAAGGGCAAGTCGTGTATCACTGATACTTTCGAAAATTTATGTCTCGAAGATTTATGTCTCGAAGATTTATGTCTCGAAGATATATGTCTCGAAGATTTGTCACTCAGATTTAATTGTGAAAAGTGATATTATAACCTATTGATTGATGAATGTCTGAATAGCCAGATTCTAGTTTCATATGATATATTTATTCATTCATTTATTCGCCTTTTCATCATTGCTAGGCTATGTTGTTAACCCGTAGGTCATAAACCAACTCGTGGGAAAATAAATGAATGAACAAGCGCACAATATAGACAGAAAGAAAGAAAGAAAGAAACAAACAAACAACAACAAAAAAAACAACAACAAATGAATAAATAAATAGATTAAATAAATAAATAAAAAGAAATTCAAAAAAACAAAAACAAAACAAACAAACAAACAAAAAACCCACAAGAAACCCAACCAACCAACCAAAAATGAAATCAAACCAAAGAAAAACCAAAATCCAACGACAACAACAACACACAACAACAACAACAACGCGACGATAACATAATCAAAACCAAAACTGAAACCAAAACCAAAAGCCAAAAACGGTTTAGTAACAACAAATAATGGCATAATCACACTATATGATAGCCTCTCGTGTTTATATCGTCGCGTACCATACTCATAGCGCAATGTCTATTTATTGATCAAATATGGTTTAAAGCGCTGGGGTGGGTTTTTTCTGGTTTTTGTTTTGATTTGTTTTGTTTTTTTTGCGTTTTTTTTCGAAACCGTCTACATAATACATTTTGCACTAACCGTTTGACTCCCGCATCCTGTCCACCAGCATCCTGCATTGTCAACCACGCTAACTTGCGAAAACAAAAAACTTAACCCTTTGATTCCCTTTGATGTGAAAATTGTCTGCTTAATACAAATTGCTTTAACCCTTTGACTCCCTCACCCTGTCCACCAGCATCCTGCATTGTCAACCACGCTATCAAACTACCAAAAGCAAAAATCTGAACTTTTTAATCCTTTATCCTATCTATCTATCTATCTATCTATCTATCTATCTATCTATCTATCTATCAATAGCCTGATATGGCTCAGTGGTCGGCTGGGCTATTAGCAATAAATTGAATTGAATTGATTTCAATTCAATGTGTTGTTGTGTGTGTGTGTGTGTATGTGTATAATACGTGTGTTGTGTGTGTGTGTGTGTATTATATTATATATATATATATATATATATATATATATATATATTTATATTGTGTGTGTGTGTGTGTGTGTGTGTGTGTGTGTGTGTGTATGTATGTGTGTGTGTTATGTAGATACCAACAATGTCACCCATACATACACATAATGCTAAGACCATAAACGATAAACGTAGCCTATTGTCTCTATCACGATTGATTGTACCATGCCGCCTGATCATTAGTTAGAAGTAGAAAAAAGTCGAAGTATACATTGACGTTTGTGGATGACCTTTTAGCGATAAAAACGTCAGGAGGGCCTGGGTGAACAGTAGCCTAAAGTTTTTAACCCTTTGACTCTCGCACCCTGTCCACCAGCTGCAAAAACTCAACCCTTTGACCCCCTCGCCCTGTCCACCAGCTTCCTG
>JAPXFY010000021.1:13503692-13513692 GCA_030674185.1 Monoplex corrugatus | reverse complement strand
AATAAAACAAAAACCAATTGGCCTGTTCCAATGTTGCCATTATTCTAGTGATGTCGTTTACATGTAACCAAGATTATTCCAGCAGTAGGCTGATAAAATACCAGTATGATATATAGATTAGGTAAAACATAGTCTAGGTAGGCCTCAGAACCTGACCATCTCATGGCGTTTATGTGCAGGCTTAAGGCTTGTGCCATGATCACCATACACATGGCACCTGTGACGTTAGTGCATGCGGAATTCGTTCCGAGCGCGGAGACTCATCTTGAGAAACAAACTGAAACTAGTGGTGTCAGCTTAGTTTCAGTTTCTCAAAATGACTCTCCGCGCTCGGAATGAATTTCACATGCATTAACGTCACAGGGCCATGTAATGGAGAAGATCCAGAATGATAACGACACAAGCCTTAAGCCTGCACGTAAACCTATGAGCAGCTGGCCAGGTCCTGAGATCCTACCTAGATAGTTCCGTAATGCTGAGGTCGTAGGGGAGTGAGTGGCAGAGAGCTCAACTTTTCTCTGGACCAGCACCACGAGGGCGGCACCCATTCCCTGTCGGCTTAGTTTCATAGGTCTTTCTCTCAGCCTACCCGTTTCAGGACTTACGCTGCATGGGAATCATTAGAAAAAAACATGAAATCCCCTCATGCAAAATAACAGCAAGTTGCACAACCTTGAGACAGGTTGATAAGTTTAAATATCTGGGAACGGTCATTTCACCAAGACGGCAGATGCACATCAGAAATAGCCAGCAGAATCGGCCAAGCCAAAACAGCATTCTTACCAACAAATGCCTATCAATTAACGTCAGGAAGAGAGTTCATGAATGTTATATAGAACCGATACTGTTATACGGTTGTGAGGCGTGGGCAGTCAACAAGCAAAGCCAGAACAAGATTGAGGCAGCCGAAATGTGGTTTCTAAGAAGAATGTTGAGAGTTCCATGGACAGGAAAGAAAACAAACGAGACAGTCTTGATGGTGCAGACATAAGAAGATCATTGATAAGGAAGATCAGGAAAAGACAGGCAACATTTATAGGCCGTTTTATGAGGAAAGGGAAATTGGAGCACCTGGTCACAACAGGAAAGCTGGAGGGAAAGAGAGCATCAGGTAGACCCAGGGAAAAGAATATTAGACGGACTTGTAGAATGGCTGGGAACAGAGAGGGTGGAAGATGTGCTTGCGGCAACAAGGGACAGATGCATACGGAGGGCTATGATGGCCAACGCCATGTGGCAAGGCACTTGATAATGATGATGATGATGATGATGGGTTTTGTACAGATTCGGGGAGTTCTACAGGTAATTGCTGGCAGATTTGGGTGAGCGCATACGGAATTATCGAGGTGTGATAAATCCCCCTCTTACTCCAAACTGCCAGCTCCTTGCTGTTAAACGATCCGTGACGCTACAGAATTCGCCTACACACATGTTAACCCTTTGACCCCCTCACCCCTCCATCCGCCAGCGTCCTGCATTGTCAGCTATGACAGCAAAGCAAAAACTTAACCCTTTCACTCCCTCACCTATTCTACTAGTTTCCTGCAGGAAGGTGGTGGATAGGGTGAGGGAGTAAAAGGGTTAGCTTATGGACAGGCTGCGGAGTGAAAAGATTAATGTATGCCCGGTAGCTAAGTGGTTAAGACATCCTCAAATGGCCGATTTAGTCTTGAGGCACCTCACCATCTTGAAACCGAGAGTTCGAACACAGCCGAAAGGAAAAAAAAAAGAAAAAAAAAAAAAAAAACAACAACAACCATAATTCACGACAGCAGAAGGACATCAGTATTGTTATCATTATTTTCGTTATTATTATTTGTACTCGCTGATGGTCCCCCGTGGGGATTCCGGGGGCTCTTTCAGTATAAATAGTATCCCCACCTTCTGGAAATTCTGTGTTAGAAATTTCCTCTTTTTCTGTCACTCTCTTTGTTTATTCCTTATTTCTTTGCTTTCTGTCATTCCTTTCTATCATTTTTGCCTTGCTGGTCCATTCGCCTGTATGTGTTCGATAACGTCTTACGTATTTTCTCTTAGGATTGATAATTGGGTACATGTATTGAGTGCATTTTTGGCTCCAGGGAAATGTGATATGCGGAAGCAATTTTAGGTAGTTTAGGCCTGTTTTTATGTATGCTTTAGCGTCCTTAGTTATGTTTCAATTTGTATTCAGTGTGTGTTTTTTTTTTTTCAAATCCTCTGTGCGATAAATTGGACAGAGTAGTCAACACCAGGGACATTTCTTTAGATTATGTGCGCGAATGCATTGATATGTTTATTTAATTTTCTTTTCCTTTTTCCCTGATGAAATATTGTGTGTTGTGAAACGATTATAGCCCTGATATGGCTCTACGCAGTCGGCTGGGCTTTAAACAACAATAACAGTAACTCGCTGATGGGTCCTGTGTACCATTGTCTATTCTTTCGCCCAGCTGTCGGCGAAAGAAACATGATACTTCAGTTTTAATTAATTGGAATATGTCTTCGTGCACGAGCACGTATCTCGTTACTAACATCACATATCATTAACAAGTATGATGCATAATGTATTCAGAATTATCGTGATTATTTTTATTTTTATTGTTCTTTAAAACCCAGCCGATTGCATACAGCCATATCATGGCTGTAGTTGTTTCAAAAACACAAAACTTCAACAGGAAAACAAAACAAAACAAAACAAAACAAAACAAAGAAAATTAAGTACACGTATCAATGCATTCGTGCACATTATCTGAGGACATGCCTCCGGCGTTGACCACTCCGTCCAATTTATCACACAGGGGATTTATAAAACGCACCTGAATACAAATTCAAGCATACATAAGGACACCAAAACATCTATAAAAACAGGCATAAATTACCTAAAATTGCTTCCGCATGTCTCACCTCCCTAGAGCCAAAAATGCACTTAATACATGTACCCAATTATCAATCTTAAGAAAAAGCACGTAAGACTTTATCGGACACATACAGGTGAATGGACCGGCAAGGCAGAAAATGATAGGTAGAAATGACAGAAAGTAAAGGAACAAGACAGAGACAGAGAATGGCAGAAAAAAAAAGAAATTTCTAGCACAGAATTCTCAGAAGGTGGGGGGATACTATTTATACTGAAAGAGGTCCTGGCATCCCCACATAGGCATGTATTCAAAAGAGACTAGTTTAGGCTTATAATACATTCAAAACATAAAAAAAAAACCATCTAATAGAGACCCACAGCGGATACAACGGATGAACTTCTTGTGATAGGTTATCGATACAGATCCATTATTATATGAAGTACAGGTGAATTTGCGGAGTGTCTGAAGACAGAGAGGGTGGAAGATGTACTTGCAGCGACAAAAGATACATTCGTATGAAGGGCCATGATCGCCAACGCCATGCGGCAGGGCACATGATGATGATGACGATGATAATGCTCACCTGTATGTGTTCGACAAAGTCTTGCGTACTTTCTCTTAGGATTGATAATTGGGTACATGTATAAAGTGCATCTTTGGCTCTAGGGAAGTGAGATATGCGGAAGCAATTTTGGGTAACTCATGCCTGTTTTTATATATGTTTTAGTCTCCTTATATTTCAGTTTGTATTCAGGTGTGTATTTTTTTTAATCCCCTTTGCGATAAAATGGACGGGGTGGTCGACGCCAGGGATGTCTCCTTAGATTGTGTGCGTGAGTGCATTGATGCGTGTGGTTGATTTTCTTTTTCCATTTCTTTTCCTGTAGGGGTGTTGTTCATGTTTTGAAACGAGTATAGCCCTGATATGGCTCTACGCAGTCGGCTGGGCTTTAAACAAAAATAACAATAACAGTGATAATGCTGATAGTGAATGTGATATTCTGGATTTTCGTTGACCAGGGACTTTTTTTTTTTTGGTCAGAATTATCAATGTCTTTATGTCGCGTGTCATTAATGAATATGAAGGCAAAAATGAAAATGCTTTTGTTATGTATTTTTGTTTTGCTTTGGATTTTTTTTTTGTCTTGTTTTGTTTGTTTGTTGTTTTGAGTTGTTTTTTTCAGTTTATTTATTCACACAATACAAAAAATATTAATTAAAAAAATCTTTTAACTAACGGTGATCATGCAATAATTATCAGCTGAGTGGTATCCGTTTTAGAGAACCTTGTACTTTTTATCAGCGTACTTGCCGACGTGTTACATTTTGTTTTTAAGTAAAATATCATGATGCTGAGCGAGTCGTCTTCTCCTCCTTACACAGAACTGCCTATTTAAGCATAGTTAACACAGCTAACAAAGTTAATAAGAAACACCTGTGGGTTGGTATGGGACCCAGAACACCGATGCCTCGCCATTCCCCGGGCAATCAGCTCTCAAGCTCCCGACATCATTCGAAAGCCACTTCATCAGACCTACGCTTTTTTTTATTGCACTCAGGGAGGTTACATTTGTGCTTACCCTTGTTTTTGATTTTGTTTTTGTTTTTTGTTTTTTTCGTCCCATTTTCTATGTCACGTTAATGGCCACAGAAGCTGGAACAGTTTTTACAATGCAATGATGATGTCGATGAGGATGATAATCATGATGCTACGGAGTTCCATCTAGGATTGAGACTGCGTGACAAGGCTGTACTCTACGTTGCTGTCATAATATAGATCTATCCTGGCGTCAACCAGGCCCGAAAGATGCAGACACCTTCGGTGTTGGTCAGAAGATTTGAGCAACTCCCTCACTGACGCATCCGTGAAGTGGATGAGACTCGACTGTGTGGTCCCAGTCTTCCCAATGAGCCCACAGCACGCCCAACTCTGGGTAGGATCCGGTCAGAGCCGAAAAAAAAACCCAATGATTTTTGAAGGGACTCATGGCGATTCGAACCCACAATCTTCCAGTCGGTAGTCCGTTGCGTTAACCACTACACCACGGCAACTGATTATCATCAGAAATTTCCTCTTTTTTGTCACTCTCTTTGTTTCTGTCTTCTTCTTTTGCTTTCTATCATTTCTTCTTATCATTTTCTGTCTTGCTGGTCCATTCACCTGTATGTGTTCGATAAAGTCTTACATACTTTTTCTTAGGATTGATAACTGGGTACATGTATTAAATGCATTTTTGGCTCTAGGCAGGTGAGAAATGCGGAAGCAGTTTTAGGTAATTTATGCTTGTTTTTATATATGTTTTGGTGTCCTTAGGTACGCTTAAATTTGTATTCAGGTGTGTATTTTTTTTAATCCCCTGTACGATAAATTGGACGGAGTGGTCAACACCAGGGGCATGTCCTTCGATGATGTGTGCGAATGCATTGATATGTGTACTTAGTTTTCTTTTCGTTTTTTATCCTGTTGAAGTTTTGTATGTTTTGGAACGGTTATAGCCCTGATATGGCTCTATGCAGTCGGCTGGGCTTTAAAGGACAATAACAATAACAGTAGAGTCCTAGCAGAGGGAGCGCATATGTGCATGTATGACGTTTGTATATCCCCCGACTTAGAAGAAGTCAGTCTCCGTCTTTGGAAAGCTTAGGAAAAAATCGGGGAAAAACTACTGGTGAATGATATCATCATCATTATGTGCCCTGCCGCATGACGTTGGCGATCATGGCCCTCCATACGAATTGCTGCAAGTACATCTTCCACCCTCTCTGTCCTCGGCCACTCTGCAAGTCCGTCCAGTATTTTCTCCCTGGGTCTGCCTGGTGCTCTTTTTCCCCTCCAGCTTTCCTGTTGTGACCAGATGCTCTAATTTCTCTTGCCTCATAAAATGTCTTTTAAAAATGTTGCTTGTCTTTACTTTAATTTAATCTTCTTTGTTCGTCTTGTGTCTGACTCCTTCAAGACTTGTCTCGTTTGTTTTTGGTTTTGCTTTTGTTTGTTTGTTTGTTTGTTTGTTAGTGTGTGTGTGTGTGTGTTGTGTGTGTGTGTGTGTGTGTGTGTGTGTGTGTGTGTGTGTGTGTGTGTGTGTGTGTGTGTGTGTGTGTGTGTGTTGTGTGTTTGTGTGTATGCGTGTGTTTTCTTTTGTTTTTCTTTCTTTCTTTCTTTCTTTCTGTCTTTTTTTTCTTTTCTTTTTTTCTGTTTGTTTGTCTGTTTTTGCTGTGTGTGTGTGTGTATGCGTGTGTTTTCTTTTGTTTTTCTTTCTTTCTTTCTTTTCTTTTCTTTTCCTTTTTTCTGTTTGTTTGTCTGTTTTTGCTGTGTGTGTGTGTGTGTGTATGCGTGTGTTTTCTTTGTTTTTCTTTCTTTCTTTCTTTTCTTTTCTTTTCTTTTCTTTTCTTTTTTTCTGTTTGTCTGTCTGTTTTTGCTGTCCATGGAACTCTGAACATTCTTTCTTGAAGGCAGAAATTAAAAGGGAGTCTTGTCGGATGAGAGGTTTGGGAGGGGGGGGGGGAGAGGGGAGGGGGGGTGTTGAGGAAAAGAGAGCATTGACAGGAAAGTGGAACGAACCCCCATGTACCCCAAAACAGACTAGTTAACCCCTGCGGTTCCGAAACAAGCGGGGGAACTTCCATTTCTGTATCCCCATCGCCCCCAATGCGGGGAGATTGCACAATCTTCTGTAATGGCTGTTCTGACTGCCAGGTCCTGTTATATACAGTGTGTGTGTGTGCGTGTGTGTGTGTGTGTGTGTGTGTGTGTGTGCGTGCGTGTGTGTGTGTGTGAGAGAGAGAGAGGGGGGGAGGGAGAGAAACAGAGAGAGAGAGGGGGGCGTGGGAGAGAGAGAGAGGGGGGCGTGGGAGAGAGAGAGAGAGAGACAAACACAGAGAGAAAGAGGGAGACAGAGAGATAGAGACAGACAGACAGACAAGACAGACAGACAGACACGGAGAGAGAGAGGCAGACAGACAGAGAGACAGAGAAACAGAGAGACAAAGAGACAGAGAGATTGAGAGAGACAGCAGAGAGAGAGCCAGAGCCAGAGAGAGAGAGAGAAAGAAGAGAGAGAGAAAGAGAGAGAGAGAGAGAGAAGAGAGAGAGAAAGAGAGAGAGAGAGAAAGAGGGAGAGAAACAGAGAGAGAGAGAGACAGACAGACAGACAGACAGAGAGTCTTGAGCGCAATATGTAAGAACTTACTCCGAACGCAGGAGCGCTATTTTGAGAACCTGAAATTGAGACGTAAGGCGTAATTTTCTTACGAAATTATTTTTGTCTGTATTTAATATTATGCAGAATCCTGCTTGCTTAGCTTTAGGATGCTCGGGGGGGGGGGGGGGGGGGGGGGGGGGGAGGGGGGGGGGTTCTGTCGATCGTGAAAAATTAACGAATTACCGGTAATTAATGGTAATGATAACAATGGAGATGATAAATTACAATGACATTGACGGTGATAAATATGATGTTGATGATGATAATGATAATAATGTAAATGATGAAAATAATGATAGCAATGTCGATGATGATAATAACAAGAAGAACACAACACTAACAAACAACAAGGATAGTGATGAAAATAATAATAAAGATAATTGTAAACATAATGACATTAAACACGATAATAAACTGACAATAAACATAATGATGATAAACATAAACATAAACATACTACTACTACTCCTACTACTAATTCCTTCTTGTCAAATCCCTGTTCTTTCCTCTACTCCTCCTCCTCCTCATCATCATCATCATAATCATCATCGTCATCATCAACATCATCATCGTCGTAATGATGATCATCAACAATACCATAATCTTAATCATCGTCTTCACCATCACCATCATCACCATCACCATCATCATCATCATCTTCATCATCATCATCACCATCACCATCATCATCATCATCATCATCATCATCATCATCATCATTATCGCTACTGTCTTTGTCATCATACGAACCATAAGCCGTGAGAGAGTCTTGTGCCTTGCTCTCTTGCTCATTTTTGTTATGGCCAAGATTGTTCCAGGGACAGATTGAGTCAGAGACTGACATAAAACACCTGTAAGCTTACCCAAACAGAATCCGTAACGCAGGTACTAGTGTTTGAGAGTTTCCATGGACAGCAAAGAAAACAAACGAGACAGTCTTGATGGAGGCAGACACAAGAAGATCATTGATATGGAAGATTAGGAAAAGACGGGCAACATTTATAGGCCATTTTATGAGGAAAGGGGAATTAGAGCATCCGGTCACAACAGGCAATCTGGAGAGAAAGAGAGCACCAGGTAGACCCAGGAGAAAATATTGAACGGACTTGTAGGGTGCCTGAGGACAGAGAGGGTGGAAGATGTGCTTGCGGCAACAAGGGATAGATGCATGTGGAGGGTCATGATCGCCAACACCATGCGGCAGGGCACATGATGATGATGATGATGAGCTAATATTCTCGTAGGCTTATCTACGTAGGTATGACCTCAGGACCTTGGCAAACACACAGGCGTATGTGCACAGGCTTATGAAGGCTTATGCCATGATCATTTTGGATCTTCTCCATCACATGGCATCAGTGTATACCAAATTCATTCTGTGCGCGGAATCTTAAGAAACTGGATGAAGAAGCAGGAAAATTTTGGTCTTTTTGTCCTGTTTTTTGTTGTTGTTTTTTGTTTTGTATTTGTTATTTGTTGTTTTAGAAAAGTTTTAGTAGTTTTCTCCTGTTTTTGTTTCATTGTTTGGTTGTTTTTTTGTTTTGTTTTGTATTTGTTGTTTGTTGTTTATTCTTTATGTGACCTTAACGTTTTACGCATGACAAAGGCCAGTTGGCCGAAAATTTGCGCCTGTCTTGTCTGATTATATTAATTTAACCCTTTGACTCCCGCACCCTGTACACCAGCATCCTGCATTGTCAACAATGCCAGCAAAGCAAAAACTTAACCCTTTGATTCCCTCATAAATACTTAACCTTTTCATTCCCTCATCCTATCCGCGAGCTTCCTTCAGGAAACTGGTAGATTAGGTGAGGGAATCAATGGGTTAAGTTTTTGCAGTTCGTGGATAGGGTGCAGGAGTCAAACGGTTAAAACGCGTTCTGTTTCTATTTTCGTGGTTTTTTTGTTTTTGTTTTTTGTTTTTTGAAACTGGTACTGAAACTGAAACTTTTCGGCTCAGGGTAATGTTATCAATAACAGTAATTACTGCTGATGTGTGAGTGACTGGATCTGAGTAATTGACTAGATCGATCAGCTACGCTGTGCCGGCGGCGAGCGCCTTCTTTTTCGCCCGTCTTTTCGCTGTATTGATTTTATACGGATCACAGTGTTATATCAGGAATTTACCCTTTGAATCCTTGCACAATTTTTAACCTTTTGACTGCCTCCCCGTGGTGATGCCGGGGGCTCTTTCAGTATAAATAGTGTCCCCACCTTCTGGAAATTTTGTGCTAGAAATTTCTTTTTTTTTTCTGCCATTCTCTGAAATTTCCTCTTTTTCTGTACACTCTTTGTTTCTGCCTTGTTGCTTTGCTCTCTACCCGTGATAATGCCGGGGGCTCTTTCAGTATATATAGTATCCCCACCTTCTGGAAATTCTGTGCTAAAAATTTCCTCTTTTTCTGTCACTCTCTTCGTTGTTTCTGCCTTGTTCCTTTGCTTTCTGACATTTCTTCTTCTTATTTTCTGCCTTGCTGGTCCATTCACCTGTATGCGTTCGATAAAGTCTGAACTACTTTTTCCTAGGATTGATAATTGGGTACATGTATTAAAGTGCAGATTTGGCTCTAGGGAGGTGAGATATATGCGGAAACAGTTTTAGGTAATTTAAGCGTGTATTTATATATATATCTTTTAGTGTCCTTAGTTATGTTTAAATTTCAATTCAGGTATGTTTTTTTCAAATCCCCTGTGTGATTAATTGGACGGAGTGGTCAACGCTAGGGGGAATCTCCTTAGATTATGTGCGTGAATGCATCGATACGTGTACTTAATTTTCTTTTCCTTTTTTTTCCCCCTGTTGAAGTATTGTGTATGTTTTGAAATGGATATAGCCCTGATATGGCTGTACGCAGTCGGCTGGGCTTTAAGCAAAAATAACAACAATAACAATTTGTACTTAATTGTCTTTTCCTTTTTTTCCCCTGTTGAAGTATTGTGTGTGTTTTGAAACAGGTTATA
>JAPXFY010000021.1:13473692-13481192 GCA_030674185.1 Monoplex corrugatus | reverse complement strand
TACTGAAATTCATTTTTAAGGAAACTAATTGATGTATAAAGCATATCTGGAAAAGTTCAGAAACTATTTGATGTATAAAGCGTGTCTGGAAAAGTCCCGGTGTGGTTTATACGTCGAGTCAAATTGAAGGCTGCTTGTCCTAAACTCATTGTGTGAATTGATTGTGTTTGATGACTAATTGGCGTTATGTATTAAACGTGGAGTTATATATCGACGTGGACATCACTGTTGGTTATGTCGACGTACGAATATATGCTTCGTTCGTTAATAGCTGTGGAAGAGATCTCGTCTGTGTGTTCTGGTGACTGTGGTTGTTTGCTGCAGCGACGGAGGGATTGGCGCCAAAAGGTTAAACACTTTTGAAGTGTTTTTTTTTTTTCTTCGTTTGTCTTGTTTTCTCATTGTCATCGTCATCGTCGTCATTGTCATCGTCATTTTCATCGTTATCATCGTCACTGTCACCATCATCATTCTCATCCGCATCCTCCTCTTCCTCCTCCTCTTCCTCCTCCTCCTCATCAATGCTGTTGTCGTTGCCGTCATCGTCGTCGTCGTCATCGTCGTCCTCTTCCTTCTCCTTATCATCATCATCATCATCGTCATCAATACTGTCGTCGTCATCGTCGTCATCGTCCTCGTCGTCCTCCTCCTCATCATTAATGCTGTTGTCGTCGTCGTCCTCCTCCTCCTCCTCCACATCTTCTTCTTCCTCCTCCTCCTCCTCCTCTTCCTCCTCCTCCATATCTTCTTCTTCTTCCTCCTCCTCCTCATCTTCTTCTTCTTCTTCCTCTTCCACATCTTCTTCTTCTTCCTCCTCCTCCTCCTCCTCCTCCTCATCTTCTTCTTCTTCCTCCTCTTCCTCTTCTTCTTCTTCTTCCTCCTCTTCCACATCTTCTTCTTCTTCCTCCTCCTCCTCATCTTCTTCTTCCTCCTCCTCTTCCTCTTCTTCTTCCTCCTCTTCCTTTTCTTCTTCTTCTTCCTCCTCTTCCACATCTTCTTCTTCTTCCTCCTCCTCCTCCTCCTCCTCTTCCTCTTCTTCTTCCTCCTCTTCCACATCTTCTTCTTCTTCCTCCTCCTCCTCATCTTCTTCTTCCTCCTCCTCTTCCTCTTCTTCTTCTTCTTCCTCCTCTTCCTTTTCTTCTTCTTCTTCCTCCTCTTCCACATCTTCTTCTTCTTCCTCCTCCTCCTCCTCCTCCTCATCTTCTTCCTCCTCTTCCTCTTCTTCTTCCTCCTCTTCCACATCTTCTTCTTCTTCCTCTCTCCTCCTCCTCCTCCTCCTCATCTTCTTCTTCTTCCTCCTCTTCCTCTTCTTCTTCCTCCTCTTCCACATCTTCTTCTTCCTCCTCCTCCTCCTCATCTTCTTCTTCCTCCTCCTCCTCCTCATCTTCTTCTTCTTCCTCCTCTTCCACATCTTCTTCTTCGTCCTCCTCATCTTCTTCTTCCTCCTCCTCCTCATCTTCTTCCTCCTCCTCCTCATCTTCTTCTTCCTTCTCCTCCTCATCTTCTTCTTCTTCCTCCTCTTCCACATCTTCTTCTTCCTCCTCCTCATCTTCTTCTTCTTCCTCCTCCTCCTCATCTTCTTCTTCTTCCTCCTCTTCCACATCTT
This sequence comes from Monoplex corrugatus, assembly GCA_030674185.1. Classification (NCBI taxonomy): domain Eukaryota; kingdom Metazoa; phylum Mollusca; class Gastropoda; order Littorinimorpha; family Ranellidae; genus Monoplex; species Monoplex corrugatus. The sequence goes on along the minus strand of JAPXFY010000021.1, from coordinate 13,479,586 downwards.
CTTCTTCTTCCTCCTCCTCTTCTTCCTCTTCTTCCTCTTCTTGTCAACTTAAATTGAAGGCTGCTTGTCCTAAACTCATTGATTGTGTTTGATGACTAACTGGCGTTACGTATAAACGTGTTGTTCTATATATATATCGATGTGGACATCACTGTTGGCTATGTGGAAGTGAATGTGTCGTTCGTTAATAGCTATGGAGGAGACCTCGTCTGTGTGTTCTGGTGACTGTGATTGTTTGCTGCAGCGATGGGGGGTTGGCGCCAAAAGGTTAAACAGTTTTGAATGTTTTTTGTTTTTTGTTTTTCGTTCTTCTTGTTTTGTCATTGTCATCGTCGTCATCGTTGTTATCATTGTCATCAGTGTCGTTCGTCATCAACGTCGTCGTCATCTTCATCTTCATCATCCTCTCTGTCACCATCATCTTTCTCATCCGCATCCTCATCCTCATCCACATCATCATCATTATCATTATCAACGCTGTCGTCATCGTCGTCGTCACCATCGTCGTCATCGTCGTCGTCTTTGTCATCTGTCGTCGTCGTCGTCGTCATCATCATCATCATCATCAATGTCGTCGTCGTCGTCGTTGTCGTCGTCATCGTCGTCGTCGTCGTCATTATCATCATCATCATCATAATCATTTTCTTCTTCTCTTCTTCTTCTTCTTCTTCTTCTTCTTCTTCTTCTTCTTCTCCTCCTCCTCCCTCACGCATTTCCTCTTCTACCTCCTCTTCTTCTTCTCCTCAGTTTTTTTTTCTTCTTTAGCGTGTATTTTTGCTTTGTTCATCATCATCATCATCATCATCATCATCATCATCATCATCATCATCATCATCGTCATCATCATCATCATCATCGTCATCATCACCATCATTGATGATGACGATGACGAGGAGGAGGACGATTTGTATAGTTCGTTTGTGATCTTACGTCTACGCTTGACAAAGGCCAATTGGCCGAAAATTTGCGCATGTCTTGTCTGGTTGTATTAAATACGCGTTCTGATTCTATTTTTCGCTCTTTTCTGGTACAAGATATTAAATCTTGAGTCTATAAACATAGGCTTGCTTATCGTCTGAGCGTACACACGCAAAAACTCGTCTTTTTCTAAGTTTGCTTAGGCCCAAAGTAAATTTACCTAAGATCACAATCTAAGATGGGCTATGCGGTCGTGCCCTGGACTAAAGGGGAGAAAATTGAAAGCCACGTGTTGGGTTACCTGTTTAATCTGTTGGGCTACCTGTTTAATCTGTTGGGTTACCTGTTTAATATGTTGGGCTACCTGTTTAATCTGTTGGGTTACCTGTTTAATCTGTTGGGTTACCTGTTTAATCTGTTGGGCTACCTGTTTAATCTGTTGGGTTACCTGTTTAATCTGTTGGGTTACCTGTTTAATCTGTTGGGTTACCTGTTTAATCTGTTGGGCTACCTGTTTAATCTGTTGGGTTACCTGTTTAATCTGTTGGGTTACCTGTTTAATCTGTTGGGCTACCTGTTTAATCTGTTGGGTTACCTGTTTAATCTGTTGGGTTACCTGTTTAATCTGTTGGGTTACCTGTTTAATCTGTTGGGTTACCTGTTTAATCTGTTGGGTTACTGTTTAATCTGTTGGGTTACCAGTTAACTGTTGGGCTACCTTTAAATCTGTTGGGCTACCGTTTGAATCTGTTGGGTTACCTGTTTAATCTGTTGGGTTACCTGTTTAATCTGTTGGGTTACCTGTTTAATCTGTTGGGCTACCTGTTTAATCTGTTGGGCTACCTGTTTAATCTGTTGGGTTATCTGTTTAATCTGTTGGGTTACCTGTTTAATCTGTTGGGTTACCTGTTTAATCTGTTGGGTTACCTGTTTAATCTGTTGGGTACCTGTTTAATCTGTTGGGTTACCTGTTTAATCTGTTGGGTTACCTGTTTAATCTGTTGGGCTACCTGTTTAATCTGTTGGGTTACCTCATCTTTCCCAGGGTCATAGCCCGTTTGTAACCTCATGATGGTGGGGGAACTCTAATCCCTGCGTGTTATCAGTTATTGCTTCATTCTCCTGTTATTTAAAGTGCGGAAGAGGCAGAAGAACTCCTCTCGTTAATGTAAATCCTTCTGTGTTATTAAACGGGAGTTTTGGGAATAATAACCAACGTAGCGATATTAACATGTGGATGTATTTTTTAGTAATCTCCTTCCGCGTAAACCGTGCAGATGAGCCGATGAGCTAAATCCTTCATTTTGTGACTGAGATTATTAGAATATTGAGCATTCTGTTTCCTGTCAGATAAAAATCTGACAGAGAAAAATGATGACCCGACTCCTTCATCCATTCTCAAACAGGATTTTCAGAACGATGAAGTTGTATGATTAAATATATATCCTACTTATAGTAAGGGGAGAGAGTTCGAGGAGCTGGCAGCTTTGCGAGCTGGTGGCAGGGCGGGCTGCCCAAAAGAGAGATGAAGACCAGAGTGGGGCGAGAGAGAGGGGTCTTCCATTCTCTCTTGGTCCAGAGGCTGGGCTGGACCTGGTTGGTGCGCGTTGTGTGGCTGTGTCCCGGGGTTTGTCATCTACCCACCTTGCCGTTCGGTTTGTAAACAAGGTAACTGATGGCTGGGTCCGAATGAGTCATGCAGCGCATGGACAGCCCTTCCTTTGATTGACGAAATGACTATCGAGTGGTGTCGGGAGCTTGGGAGGTGATTGTCCGGAGAGTGGTGAGGCATTGGTGTTTTGGGTCCCCCATCCGCATCTTCGTTGTGTTTCGTGTAAACCTACTATTGTAAATCTTTGAAGAGAAAACATGAGATAAAGCCTTAGTTATAACTGTACAACATTACACCAAAAACAACGTGATTATGAAGGTAATGGCTACTTGTACTGTACAGCACCTCATATGGCAAGAGCCGTAAGCGTTTCCCTAAAGCGTTAATGTCCTAAAGTAACAAAGGGGACATTATTATTGCGAATACATATCAGCCAACATAGCTGTGATCAAAGGGACAGTGTAGTGTTTTCAATAAAAAAAATAAAATCCAACAACGATCACACATCAATCACTTCTGCAACGACGATGGTAACTGACTGAAAAAGTACGTGAAATCAGTAGAAAAAAAAAATCAGTAAAAAATTTTTTGGATATGGATCATTAGCGTTTTTGCTCTCTCTCTCTCTCTCTCTCTCTCTCTCTCTCTCCCTCTCTCTCTCTCTCTCCTCTCTCTCTCTCTCTCTCTCTCTCTCTCTCTCTCTCTCTCTCTCTCTCTCTCTCTCTCTCTCTCTCTCTCTCTCTCTCTCTCTCTCTCTCTCTTTCTCTCTCTTCTCTCTCTCTCTCTTCTCTCTTTCTCTCTCTCTCTCTCTCTCTTTCTCTCTCTCTCTCTCTCTCTCTCTTCTCTCTCTCTCTTTTGAGATTAGATTTTGTCAGCAAATTCCACTGTACACTACAAACCAGGATAGGCGCGAAGCATATAGATTGCTGCTGTAGAGTGTGGAAATATGGAGGATGGGAATCTGTACTTCCTGTTTTGTTTAAACTTATTTTTTCAGGATCATCGCACTCAGGGAAGTTACCTTTTGCTCACCTTTTTTTTTTTTTTTTCTCGTCCCATTTTCCACGCCATCTTTTCTTAATGGCAGCAGAAGCTGGCACACTTTTAAATTTTTTTTTTTAGTTTACTCCATATTATGATAGTAAGCACAGCCTTGTCAGTCCTGGATGGAACTCCATAGCATTATGATTATCATCTTCATCGACACCGTCATCATTGCATTGTAAGAAAACTGCGCCTGCCTCTGTGGCCATTAAAGTGGCGTAGACAATGGGACCAAATAAAGAAAAATAACAAAAATGAAAAAAAAAAAAAAGTGAGCACAAAGATAACCTTCCTGAGTACGATGATCCTAAAAAAAAAAAAGAAAAAAGAAAAGAGAGAGAGAGAGAAAGAGAGAGAGAGAGAGAAGAGAGAGAGAGAGTGAGAGAGAGAGAGAGAGAGAGAGAGAGAGAGAGAGAGAGAGAGAGAGAGAGAGAGAGAGAAATTTCCACCTCTGCATGAAGAAGCCTTCATCAGGACGAGCGTTGACTGTGTTGCCTAATCACTAAACGTTGGTTGCTTTCAGAGTAGGCGCCGCCCGCGGACGCCGACAACAACCAGCACTATCCGATGATGATCAACCCTTTTATGGAGACCACGCACCTGCCCCCGGGCGCCCTCAAGCTCAGCCCGCCCCACGGGCTGGGGGACGCCGCGGGAGGGGTAGGGATGGGCATGGGACTCCACGGGCAGGCCAACGCCCAGTTCGCCTCCCAGACCAACGGCTACGGAATGACCCACGCCCATTCCCAGATCTCCCCTTACGCCGCCAGGGACCTGTTGATGAGGCGCGCCGAGATGGGCTTCGGGATGGGCTCGGCGGAGGCCGGGACGCCCCCTCACCCGGCGGCGGGGATCTTCACCTCCACGGGCTTGCACGCGGCTCACCACCCGGCCGAGCCGCACGCGCCCAACCCCGTGCTGTTTCCGGGCCTGCACGAGAGCGCGCACCACGCGGGCACGCACCCCATGAACACGCACAACATGTTCGGATACGCCGCCTCCCGCGCCGAGCAGTTCAACCAGATGGGCCCCCCGCGGGCAGACCACTTCCCGTCCCACCAGCACCTCAACCCCATGAACATGGGCCACCCGGGAAGGATGAACATGGCCCACCACGCGCACCCGGGAGCCCACGCGGGGGCCTTCTACCCGATCTTCCGAGGCCACCCTATCAAGCAGGAACATACCTGCCTGTGGATCGACCAGGACCTCCCCGAGCCGCGGAAGCCTTGCAACAAGATCTTCAACACCATGCACGAGATCGTCACCCACATTACTGTGGAGCACGTGGGAGGCCCCGAGCAGGCCAATCACTCGTGCTACTGGCAAGGATGCGTGCGCGACGGGCGACCCTTCAAGGCGAAGTACAAGCTGGTGAACCACCTCAGAGTCCACACGGGAGAGAAGCCCTTCCCGTGTCCATTCCCAGGCTGTGGCAAGGTGTTCGCTCGCAGCGAGAACCTCAAGATCCACAAGCGTACCCATACTGGTGAGTCGGTGTTGCTGTGTTTGTGTTCGTGTTTGTGTTGTATGTTTTGTGTTTGTGTTGGTCGTTTGTGTTCGTTCTGTTGTTTGCTGGGTTTTGCTTTGTTTGTTTGTTTCTGTCTGTTTGTCTGTCTCTCTCTGTGTGTCTCTCTCTTTTCTCTCTCCCTCTCTGTCTCTGTGTCTATCTCTGTCTCTCTCTATCTCTCTCTCTTTGTCCCCCCCGCCCCCTCTCTCTTTGTGTTCCCTCTGTCTCTGTCTTATGTCTTTCTCTATCTGTCTGTCTGTCTGTGTCTCTTTCTTTCTCTCCTTCCCTCTCTCTCTGTTCTGTCTGTCTGTCTGTCTCTATCTCTGTCCCTGTCTTTGTCTCTGTCTGTCTGTCTGTGTGTCTCTATCCCTCCCTCCTGTCTATCTCTGTCTCTATCTCTCTGTGTCTCTCTCTTTCTCTCTCTCTCTCTGCTTCTGTACTTCTGTTGTGTAAGAGTGTGTCTTTTTGTTCTCTCTGTGTGTGAATATATGTCTATTTGTGTGTATGTGTGTGTTTGCGCGCACGTGCGTGTGTGTGTGCGCGCGCGAGTGCGTACATGTGTGTGTGTATGAGTATAAATATAAGTGACTGTGTGTGTGTGTGTGGATACGTGTGTGCGTGTGCGTGTATCTGTATGTGTGCGTGCACGCGCGCGCGCGCGGGCGTATCCCGTAACAGCAGTACGCATGTCTGTATATCGGTCTTCAAAACCCTCACGCACAAGACATATTTTATTCTATACAATAGCACGCCTATATCCATTAACTATGTAAACATATGGACAGAGAGAGCATGAACGAACCGATGAAG
>JAPXFY010000021.1:13451192-13461192 GCA_030674185.1 Monoplex corrugatus | reverse complement strand
TGTGAGTGTGTATGTGCGTGTGTAAGTGTGTGTATGCATGTGTGTGTACGTGTGTGTGTGCGCGTGCACGCGCGCGCGCGTGTGCGCGTACACGTGCACGCGCTCGGTCGTAAGCCAGGGCCCCAATCGCGCCGCCACTATGCGAGCTCGTGGCAACTTGCATGCAAAAAAACACTGCTTATCACAAGCGGGCCGTCATACGAGTGGAGGTGAACCAATTAGGCATGTAAATCACAGGCCCAATCGTGCATAAATTTGTGTCCATGTACGCATCGGTAGTCTTTTATCACCCGGTCGGAACTGTCGTGTCGTCGAGTTCTGCCACAGATGTGTGAAACACAAGTCGAAATAGGTCACGTTGACAGCGAACCAAGCAGGGAAAGAGTAGGTAGGGTGGGCTTATTGGAGGTGGGTGGTGGTGGGTGGATCCACTGGGAGGTCGTAGATAAGAGTGCAGGGGCGTTGGGTTGAGGAATTTTATTTTTTTTTTTTCGTTTTTCTTTTTCTTCAATTTTTTTTTTTTTCGTTTTTTTGGGTTTTGTTTTGTTTGTTTCTTTCGTTTTTTTTTCCCCGAATTCGTCATGTTATTTTCAGTTTCTCAGGATGGCGTTTCCGCGCTCGGAATAAATTCCGTAAGGCACCGACGCCGCTCATGCCATGTGGTGAAGAAGATCTGAAAAAAAGAGTGTGGTATAAGCCGCTGACCAGCAAATTCCATACTCCAAGCTACTCTCTCTGTGTCTGTCTGTCTGTCTGTCTGTCTGTCTCTGTTTGTCTGTCTGTCTTTTGTCTGTCTTCTCTCTCTGTCTGTCTCTGTTTGTCTCTGTCTCTCTTATCTGTCTCTGTCTCTTCTGTCGATTTGTCCCTCTGTCTGTCTCTTCTCTCTCTCTCTCTCTCTCCTCCATTTCCCCCCTCTCCCTCTCTCCTCTTCCCCCTTCTCTCTCTCTCTGTCTGTATCTCTCTAATATACACATACATACATACATACATACATATATACATACATACTAAATACATACATACATACATACATACATACATACATAACATACATACATACATCATAATAATAATATACATACATATAATGTATAAAGAAGGCAGTGGACAATCTTTGACATCATCACTGATTCGAAGGACAAAACTTTAACCCTTTGACTCCCGCACCCTGCCCACCAGCATCCTGCATTGTCAACCACAGTAGCAAAGCAAAAACTTAACCCTTTGATTCCCTCACCCTATCCACCAGCTTCCTGCAGGAAGCTGGTGGATAGGGTGAGGGAATCAAAGAGGTTACGTTTTTGCAGTTGGTGGTTAAGATGCGGGAATCAAAGGGTTAATGTAAATCGTCACACGCGTTCACACTGCTGATATTTCCAAGTTTCCATGTTGTCATTGCTCCAGTTTTCGTTCATTTTGAATGGAACCTTTTTAGGTTTGAGTACCGGAAAGCGAAAAAAAAAAAAAAAAAAAAAAAGGAAGGCCAAAATGGGGAGGGGGGGGGGGGGGGGGGGGGGGTCGGAGGCCCGGGGGGTGTCAGACGTTCTGAATAAGCCCTTAAGTTTTTTGGACGATGTCAGAGCCCAAGCTCTTCAGCTGATGAAAGACAACTGTTTACTTGCCCCTGATTGCATTCAAACCTTCCGCCGTGTCTAAAAAAAAAATCTTTGCATTTGGCGACATTGAAAAGGGAGTTAACAATGGTAGATTTTTTTTTCTCGACAAGAGGAACCGGAAAAGGAACCTAAGGTTAAAATGCAGGCAGTCTCGTCATTTCTCAAAGGCGCGAGAAGGATCAATGTCATTGCTACTCTACTGTGGTTTTCGTTTTTGTTTTGGTATTGCTGTACAACTCTTTGAAATTGTTCAAAACTACATAGGGGTAGGTGTGTGGGGTGGAGGCTGGATTAATCTAATACGCGTGTGATTTTGGAACGCTTTTGTGTGTTGTTGTTTGTTGTTGTTGTTGTTGTTTGTTGATGTTGTTGTTGTTGTGTGTGTGTGTAGTTGTGGTGTGTTTTGTGTGTGTGTGTTGTGTGTGAGTGGTTGTGTGTTGTGTGTGTGTGTTGTGTGTGTGTGTTGTGTGTTGTGTGTGTGTGTGTTGTGTGTGTGTGTGTGTGTGTGTGTGTTGTGTGTGTTTGTGTATGTGTTTGTGTAGTGTGTGTGTGTATTGTGTGTGTGTGTGTTGTGTAGTGTGTGTGAGTGTTGTGTGGTGTTGTGTGTGTGTGTTGTGTGTGTGTGTGTGTGTGTGTGTGTGTGTGTGTGTGTGTTAAAAGGACGCGTGAACTATGAACTTAACATGAAAATGGTCCGAAATGAAATTTACTCTATACCCCAGAAAATTTTGTACATATTTTTTTTCTTTTTTCTCAGTTTTTGATCCTTTTACAAATTGTGCACTGCAAAAAAAAAAAAAAAAAAAAAAAAAAGACAATTGTCTTATAGTCTCCATTTTCTTACTCTTACTCTCTTTCTTCCTTTCTCCTTTTTTAGTATTTCTTTCTTTCTTTCGTTTCTACTTCCATTCTTTCTTTAAACATTCATTTGTTATTTGTACTTCTTTCGTTTCTACTTTTGTTCTTTCGTAATTCATCCGTTTTGTTGTTTGTCCTTCTGTTTGTCTTTCGTTTCTTTTTCTCCTTGTTTTTTCTTTTTTTTATGGACATATTTCTTGAGCATAATTTCAGAACAAAAGTTTAGCCTGATAATGATTGATTTTGCCCATTCAGACACATTCAAAAAGAATGGGAAATAATTAAATTAAATTAAAATCGTTTTGGAATTTCAGTCAAACGTGTATAATATTTCTCAGATTTATGTACTTTGATTTTATTTTATAAATGATATACATTCAGTGCAAATGATGTGATTACTTACTCCTTTCTTATTATGTTTATTATCAAAGATAGTTTTTCTTCATAATTATTCATGTCATGAAAATATGCGTTATTTAAAACTCGGTGGAAAATGATTTGATTTGTCGAAGACACTTCATATTGTTTTTCTGATAATTTTTCTCAAAAATTCCTTGTGGATGATGAATTTTGTGACTTTGTACAAAATATTATATACTCAGTCGGAAATATCTGAAACCCATTGAATTCCAGAAATGTTTGGGTACATTTATTTTAACTATATTCATGACCAACGATATTCTGAATTTGTGACATATTTTGAAGGAGTCGTCGAGAATGCTAACGTAACATTAATACCATTATGCATTTTGTAATTTTTTTTAAAACCATGTTTTTAAAGAGTTTTCCTGATTAATAACTGTAAGGACGTCAGATATTATGCAATTTATTTTAAAATACATGTTGAATTGTCCTCATGAATGCTAGCTTTGATGACATCGGTTTTTTTGTTGTTGTTTGTATTTTATCAAAAAGATAGACAAGTAAATAAAATACATAAAAAGAAAATATTCCTTATGAATGATAACTGTAATAAGACCAGAAAATGTGTGATGTATTTAAAACGCATTTTGAAGTAGTCTTCATGAACGATATTTGTGATGACATAAGATATTTTTGTAATTGTTTAAAAAACATATCTCGAAGCAGTCTTCACGAACGATAACTCTGATGACACCAGATACACATTTTTTTTAAAGTGATGGCAAGGTATTCTTTTAATGAAACACATTTTTGAGCAGTTTCCATGAACGATAACTTTGATAACATCAAAAAAAGGGAGGAAAATGAGGAGAAAATGAGCGAATTCTCACGTGCTTAAGCTTTTCATATGTACTTTTCCAGCGTAAAATTATGTTTGCCTTTGTGTCTGTCTGGTTTGCTGTTCTTCATACACATACGCGTACACACGCACGCACAGACACATACACACACATACACACAAAGTATCAATATCAATCCATACTATGTCCTATATTATGTCTTACCCTGACTCGTTTTTCAAACACCTCTCCCTCTTGTCTCTGTCCCACTCCCTCACACACACACACACACTACACAGAGTCACACTCACACACACACACTCTCTCTCTCTCAGGGATTCCTTTCTTTTCAGGCTCTCATTGGTTAGCTATTTTAAACTCAGCCAATCAGACTTAGAATATTAAGAAATGTGCTGAAACTAAGCTTTCTAGGCATACCCAATTCGACGGGTCAACTCCAGGCAAAAACGGGTGGCAGCTATTGACAAATCGCTAATTTTAGAGGCTTTCTCTATCAAAATTGTCGCTGTTTTCAAAGGATAGGTCCACTTAATGACAATTTTCTTCACATTAGAGGTCGATAGAAAAAAAATCCCTTCGTCAGTAGATAGAAAAATGATTTCTCTGACGATTTCAGTGAAAATACAAAATTCGAGGGTGCAACCCCATAACGTGTATTCGGCTGCTAGCTCAAAATAGCCTGAGGGAACTTACGACTCATTTCGTGGTGGAGCGTCACATATATGTACTTTTCCAGCGTAAAGTTATGTTTGCCTTTGTGTCCAACGTTGTATATATATGCGTAAGCCAAAGTGGGGTTTTTTGATACCGACAGACATAATGAGATATCGAAGGAAATTTGTTTAAATTAGAAAGTAGCAAGAATAAACAAAATAACAAGAGTAAACACACACACAAAAAAACGCAAATAAATAAATAAACGACTTGAATAAAATACGTCACCTATGCACGCAGGCACGCACTTACTCGATGGAAGAGAGAGAGAGAGAGAGAGAGAGAGAGAGAGAGAGAGAGAGAGAGAGAGACAGACAGACAGAAAGACAGAAAGACAGAGAGACAGAGACAGAAACAAAGAGACAGAGCGAGAGAGAGAGAGATAGAGACACATAGACACAAAAAGACAGAGAGACAGAGACAGAGAAACAAAGAGAGAGAAAGACAGAGAGAGAGAGAGACAGAGACAGAGAGGGAGACAGAAAGAGACAGAGACAGAGAGAAACAGAAAGGCATAGAATCAGAGAGAGAGAGAGAGAGAGAGAGAGAGACAGACAGACAGACAGACAGAAAGACAGAAAGACAGAGAGACAGAGACAGAAACAAAGAGACAGAGCGAGAGAGAGAGAGATAGAGACACATAGACACAAAAAGACAGAGAGACAGAGACAGAGAAACAAAGAGAGAGAAAGACAGAGAGAGAGAGAGACAGAGACAGAAGGGAGACAGAAAGAGACAGAGACAGAGAGAAACAGAAAGGCATAGAATCAGAGAGAGAGAGAGAGAGAGACAGACGACAGACAGACAGAAAGACAGAAAGACAGAGAGACAGAGACAGAAATAAAGAGACAGAGAGAGATAGAGAGAGAGATAGAGACACATAGACACAAAAAGACAGAGAGACAGAGACAGAGAAACAAAGAGAGAGAAAGACAGAGAAGAGAGAGAGACAGAGACAGAGAGGGAGACAGAAAGAGACAGAGACAGAGAGAAACAGAAAGGCATAGAATCAGAGAAAGAGAGAGACAGAGACAGAGACAGAGCAGAGACAGAGACAGACAGAGATCTAATATCACTCACAGTGAACAGACGTTAAATTAAAGAACGAACGAACGAACGAACAGAGAGAGAGAGAGATACAGAGACGGAGCCAGCCAGCCAGCCAGCCAGACAAACAGACACACAGACAGAGAGACAGACAGACAGACAGACAGACAGACAGACAGACAAACAGACAGAGAGACAGAGAAACACATAGACATCATTCACTCCAAAACCGTACATAAAAGTGATGTATCTGTGGACGCTAATAGCCGATACTTCATTCCAATGGTCCTGAAAACTCTTGGCCTATAAGGCTGCTGACAATTAGTACGTAGGATGATCTATCACCACGGTGCAACAGAGAGTAGAGGCAGTATTTATTTATATTTCATTCATTCATTCATTCATTCATTCATTCATTCATTCATTCATTCATTCATTTATTTATTTATTTATTTATTCATCATTCATTCATTCATTCATTCATTCATTCATTCATTCATTCATTTATTCATTTATTCATTATTTATTTTATTTATTTATTCATTCATTTATTTATAATATATATTGATTTAATGATTTATCCATTCATCTATGTGTTCATATGCTTCTAGTTTATTCATTTATTCAATTATTCATTTATTCATTCATTTCTTTCTTTCTTTCTTTCTTCTATTAATTCAATTATTTAGTTATTCATTTAATGTTTCATATGTTTTTTAGTTCATCATTCATTCATTCATTCATTCTTATTTCATTCATTCGTTCATTCATATCATTCATTCATTCATTCATTCGTCTACTTATTCTCTATTTATTATCGTTTAATGTTTTATGTATTTAGTTGTGTGTTCATATGCTTTAATTTTATTGATTGATCGACTGATTGACTGACTGATTGATTGATTGATTGATTGATATTGATTCAATCATTCATTCATTTGATGATTTATACATTTATTTATGTGTTTATGTACTTTCATACTTACTAAGGCTGCTTTCGGCGATTATGAACACTGAATTAACCGATCAATGAAGCAATAGATTTATTAATTTTCCGATGTAATCCATCATTATAACGAGACAAAACAAACCCTTATCATTCATGAAATCGATCTGTCATTGAATTCGGAAATAAATAAAATTATGTCTGCTTTTTTAATTCTCCCTCCCCCTCAAAAAAAAAAAAAAGAAAAGAAAAGAATAAAAAAAAAAAGGAAGAGGTTAGTCTTTCATATCGAGCAAAACGTGATTTTGATTATGTGTGTGTTGTGTGTGTGTGTGTGTGTGTGTGTGTGTGTGCGTGGTGTGTGCGTGTGCGTGTGTGTGTGTGTGTGTGTGTGTGTGTGTGTGTGTGTGTGTGTGTGTGTGTGTGTGTGTGTGTGTGTGGTTTATATAATGACTTGGTGAGCAAAGAAAAGCGGTGCAATGATTTATAGACACAGCCGTTGAATGGCGATCTAATTTGTCATTTTTTCTTTCACTTTTCTCGTTCTTTCGTTTTTTTTCTTTCTATTTTTTTTTTCAGTATTCCTTTCTTTACTTTCTTTCGTTGCTATAGAGGAGAAAAATGAATAGTTTATGAATTCATGAACGTGCATTGTTTGATATTAAGACTCATTTGCAGTCTCAGTGGAAATAGCCTCAAACTCTGATTTATAAAAACAGTCGGATATGCTTAAAAATAGATTTACATATCCGATAAAACTTTCGTATAACGAGCTCAAAGAGAACAGTGTAAGCTTTTGTAATAATAATAATAATAAAATAATAATAATAATGATAATAATGATAATAATAATAATAATAATAATAATGATAATAATAATAATAATATAATGACAATAACAATAGTGATGATGATGGCAATGATGATGATGATGAAGATGATGATGATAACAATAATAATAATAATAATTACAATATTTATATCGCGCTAAATCTTGGTAAATCAAATCAAAGCGCGCTCACTCACCAATCACACGCAGGATCGCACTCAAAGATGAACATTTGTAAAACAATCAATTAAGTCAAAAATAGGCATAAATGTCCATACAATGCTGAAATTATGAACAATGGAAAAATAGCAGTAAAAAACGGCGAAAAAGGCCTCAGAAATTCATTGACGTGGAAATAGGTGAGTTTTCAAACCTGACTTAAATGCGGAAAGAGTAGATGTGGTCCGGAGCGATAGGGGAAGATTGTTCCACGCAGCTGGTCCTGAGACAGAAAAAGAGCGCTGACCAACGGTTAAGAGTCTAACCTTGGGAATTTTTAGGGTAAGAGTATCAGAGGAAGAGCGCAAGGTGCGAGCTGATGTACGAATTTTGATCTTGTCACAGAGATAGGATGGAGCAGAATGATGAGTAGATTTATAGCATAAGGTGTCTATTTTGTATTTGATTCTATCAGCGACAGGAAGCCAATGCAGAGACCGAAGGAGGGGACTAACATGATCAATTTTTTTCTTTCTAAGGACGAGGCGGGCAGCTGTATTTTGTAAGCGTTGCAGGCAAAGGAGACGAGAAGCTGGTAGGCCAGATAAAAGAGCATTGCAGTAGTCCAGGCGTGACAGAACAAGGGAAGTTACTAGTTTAGATGCAGCATCGGTTGAAAGGAATCGGCGAATGCAGCCAATGCGTCGAATCTGAGGGTAGCATGATTGACAGGTCTGGGTGGTAAATTTCTGCATACAAAGAGATTTATCAAGAATCACACCAAGGTTTTTGACAGAGTTCGAAAGAGGGATGGTGTTGTCTCCGAGTTGAATGTTATTGATTGAAACAGCATCTAGTTTATTTTTGGTGCCTACAAGCATGGCTTCAGTTTTATCTCCGTTTAACTGTAATTTATTTTGGGTCATCCAATTTTGGATGTCAGTGTAACAGCTGGAGACTTCCGACAGAAGAGAACTAAGGTTTTCAGGGCTAGTGCTATTGTAGAGTTGGGTATCATCAGCATAAAAATGGTGTTTCATTTCATGCTGATTAATGATATTGGCAAGAGGAAAAGTATAGAGGGTAAACAGGACAGGCCCGAGTACAGAGCCCTGAGGAACTCCACAAGAAAGCTTAACTGGATCGGACTTAATCCCGTTAACAAGGACTGATTGAAAGCGATCAGACAGATAGGAGGAGAACCAAGACAGGGCGGTACCGTGAATGCCGAAAGTGTGCTCAAGGCGATAGAGTAGTATTGAGTGATCGATGGTATCAAAAGCGGCAGACAGATCAAGGAGTGTAAGCAGAGAGATTTTACCAGCATCAGAAGCAAGAAGAAGATCATCTACTATATGAACAAGAGCTGTTTCTGTGCTGTGATTTACCCGGTAGGCTGATTGATGAGGGTAGTTAAGATTGTTTAGAGATAAATGATCATTCAATTGTTGTAGTACTACTTTCTCAAGGAGCTTAGACAGAAATGGAAGATTTGAAACGGGTCTGTAATTTTTAAGGATGTTAGGATCGAGGTTGCTTTTCTTGAGGAGTGGTCGAACAAGAGCAGTTTTGTACTCAGATGGAAAAAACTCCAGAGGTCAAGGATGAATTGATAATAGATGTGATTAACGGCAGAAGTTGGGGGTATATCTGTGAGAAAAGAGAGGCAGGAATTGGGTCAAGTTCACACGATTTGAAACACATTTGCTTGAGGATGGTTGAAACTTGTATTTCAGACACTGGGCAGAAAGAATAGAGAGAGGTGCCCGTGAATGGAGGATCTGGGAGCGTAGACTGAAAAGGAGTTGAATCAAGTTTTGTTCGCAGATCAAGAATTTTGGAAGAGAAAAATTTGGAAAAAGCAGAGGGAAGAGCATCGAGAGTAATGTTTGACGGCAGAGGACTTGATTTGTCGGTTCCAAGTAAATCGGAAACGGTGGCAAAAAGAATTTTTGTGGATTTAGCTTCAAGAATCTTTGAGGAGAAATAATGGATCTTTGTTTCAGCGAGGAGATTGGTGAACCTATTCCGAAAAGACTGGAAAATTTGACGGTGGATTTCAAGTTTTGAAGATCGCCATTTACGCTCGGCCCTACGACCTGCACGTTTAAGGTCACGAAGTTCAGTAATAATGTTATTGATAATAATACAACAATGATGAGGAGGAGGAGAAGGATGACAACAGCAGCAACAACAACAACAATAATAATAATGATAATAATAATAATAACAACAACAACAACAACAACAAGAATAGTAATGATTGTAATGATGATGATGATGAATAGAAAATGCGCGATAGGGTAGGGAGTCAAAAGGTTAAGTTGTTGCAATTGGTGGATAGAGTTGCGGAAGGCAAAGGGTTAATTAACAATGATTGCCGAAGGAAAAGTGAGAAAACTTAGTGCCCATCTTCAACTGCAATTTTCTCAAAATTGTCCACTTCTTCACCTACACCTTTTAAAACTGCCATAACTCTGGCACTATTTATGTTAGAGATTTGAACTCTGAACATCAATGGAGAGAACTTTCCTTCTATTTTTCAGCAACATGAATATCTTTAATCCAAGGAAATGAACTTTGCCCCCCCCCCGTCCCCCCATTCCTT
>JAPXFY010000021.1:13436192-13441192 GCA_030674185.1 Monoplex corrugatus | reverse complement strand
CTATCTATCTATCTCTCTCTCTCTCTCTCTCTCTCTCTCTCTCTCTCTCTCTCATCTAAAAGCACGTATGTAAATAGACAGTAAAAGAAATAATGAACGAAACACACACACACACACACACACACACCACACACACACACACACACACCACACACACACACACACACACACACACACAAGAATATGCATAATAGCTGGTGAGTTGTGAACTATAGGTGGAGAAATGGAAAAAAAATGGAATGAAAGTTAAAGGCTGCTCCACCCAGTAAATACTGTATCCAGACAAGTGGTCTGACATTTTCATTTGGAGAGGGGGAGGGGAGGGGGGAAAGGCAACCAAGTTTGTGGTTTGTATGGCAGGAATTTATTGCAAACAGGCAATCCTATCTGGTGTTTGTTTGTTTGTGATCTTACGCTTGACAAAGGCCAGTTGTCAGAAAATTTGCGCCTATCTTGTCTTGTATTAAATACGCGTTCGTATTCTTCTTTTTGTGTGTGTTTTTTTCTGGTTCCTTTTTCCTTGAACGTGGGCAGTCACACATATTTTGGATTTAGACAATCCTATGTTGGTCACAACGGGAAAGCTGGAGGGAAAGAGAGCACCAGGTAGACCCAGGGAGAGAATGCTGGACGGACTTGCAGAGTGGCTGGGGACGAGGAGGGTGGGGGAGATGCTGGGGGCAACGAGAGATAGAGATGGTTGCAAATCCATGGTCGCCAACGCCATGCGGCAGGGCACCTGATGATGATGATGATGATGATGTTGTGCACCACCCAAACCTGTCAGCAGTTATCAGGTGGACTCCTCAAGCCTGCGCAAAACCATATGCACTGGTAAGGTCTTGAAATGTGGAGGAGAACAGACATATGGAGTACTGGCACCATCAGAATGAATGAGACATTAGGATGGGCAGTAAACAAGTCAAGTTTTATGTTGCTAGCTGCCCCCTTGTGGGGGGTCCCGTGGTCTCTTTCAGTGTAAACAGTATCCCCACTTTCTGGAAAGTCAGTGCTAGGTATTTCCTCTTTTCTGTCACTCTCTTTGTTTCTGCCTTGTTCCTTTGCTTCCTGTCATTTCTTCCTGTCATTTTTTCCTGCCTTGCTGGTCCATTCACCTGTATGTGTTCAGTAAAGTATTGCATACTTTTTCTTAGGATTGAAAATTGGGTACCATGTATTAAACGCATTTTTGGCTCAGGAGGATGAGATATGTGGAAGCGGTTTTAGGTAATTCAGGCCTGTTTTTATGTGCGTTTTGGTGTCCTTAGGTATGCTTAGATTTGTATTCAGGTATGTTTTTTGATTTTTTGTGTGATAAATTGGACAGAGGGGTCAACGCCAGGAGCATGCCCTTAGATTATGTGTGCGAATGCATAGATATGTATACTTAATTTTCTTTTCATTTTTTATCCTGTTGAAGTTTTGTGTATGTTTTGAAAAGGCTATAGCCCTGATATGGCTCTACGCAGTCGGTTGGGCTTTAAACAACAATAACAATAACAATGTTGCTAGTTGGACTTGAACTCAGAACCTGAGATCTTTAGTCCCTAGCTCCATCAGAAAAGATACCTGCGTACAAATATGCAAACATGATAGAAACAAGGCAGACACAAGAGGGTCATTGATATGGATGATTAGGAAAAGACAAGCAACATTTATAGGGCATTTTATGAGGAAAGGGGAATTACAGCACCTGGTCACAACAGGAAACCTGGAGGGAAAGAGAACACCAGGTAGACCCAGGCAGAAAATATTGGACGGACTTACAGGGTGGCTGAGAACAGAGAGGTTGGAAGATGTGCTTTCGGCAACAAGGGATAGATGCATTGGAGGGCCATAATCGCAACGCCATGCGGCAGGGCACATGATGATGATGATGATGATGATGATGATGATGATGATGATGTATTATATGCGTGTGTTTGTGTTTCATCTTTGGACAATACACACACGTAGTCAACCATCGTTCACGTTGCACAATAAGCAATTAACAATACCAAGGTTCCTAATATTAATTTAATTCGTGTCCCATCCCCGCGTACGCAGCATATTTTGTTTACGATACTGGGTTTCACATTAGGTATACAGGATATGCAATTAACAATGCATGAGAAGTTTCGTATTCACAGCGTTCCCATCGTACGTACACCCATACAGGCCGAAATTCAATTGTTCAAGCGCGGAATTGGCGTCGCCGTCTCGTTTTATAAAGAGCACTGACAAGGTGTGGCTTCAAAAAAGAAACTGAAGGGGAGAAAAAAAAATGAAAAGAAGCTTTGCCAAAAGCGCCAGCATTGAGTTGTCACATCTTTGGCGTCATGCTTCGCTGCGTGGGTTTAAATCTCGTTCTTTTCTCTTTCCTCTTTTGTGTCCTGTCTTCTTCTGTGTCTCTCTGTGTCTGTCTCTGCTCTTGTATGTCTGTCTCTGTGTTCTTCTCTGTGTTCTGTCTCTGTGTGTCTGTCTCTCTGTCTATGTGTCTGTCTCTGTGTGTCTGTCTCTCTGTCTATGTGTCTGTCTCTGTGTGTCTGTCTCTCTGTCTATGTGTCTGTCTCTGTGTGTCTGTCTCTCTGCCTCTGTCTGTCTCTGCTTCTATCTCTGTCTCTGTCTGCCTGCCTGTCTGTCTATCGTATGTTTCTGTCTCTCTGTCTCTATCTTTGTCGCTCTCTCTCTCTCTCTCTCTCTCTCTCTCTCCTCTCTCTCTCTCCAAGTCAAACGTCCTGTCTCATTCTGTCTCTGTCTCTCTTTATCTCTGTCTGTTTTTCTCTGTCTGTCTGTCTGTCTCTCTCTCCAAGTACGACATCCTGTATCATTCTGTCTCTGTCTCTCTTTGTCTCTGTCTCCACCTCTGTCTCTCTCTGTCTCTCTGTCTTTCTTCTGTGTGTGTCTGTCTCTCTCTCTTTCCCTTCTTCTCTCTGTCTCCCCGCTGTACTTTTAGGTGGAGCTCTCTCTTAGTCTTACTATATAGCTCTTTTTCTCGTTTTTTTTTTTCTTTTTCTCTGTTCTTTTGTTATCTTCTCTCTCTACTCTCTGTTCTCTCTCATCTGTCTCATCTCTCACTTCTCTGTCTCTGTCTCTCTCACTCTCACTGTCTCTCTCTCTCACTATCTCTCTGTCTCTCTCTGTCTCATTGTCTCTCTGTCTCTCAATCTCTCTCTCTGTCTCTCTCACTGTCTCTTCTCTTTCACTTGTCTCTCTGTCTCTCTCAATCTCTCTCTCTCAGTGTCTCTGTCTCTCTCAGTGTCTCTGTCTCTCTCTCTCACTCTCACTGTCTCTGTCTCTCTCACTGTCTCTGCTCTCTCTTTCTCTCTGTCCCCCTTTCTCTGTCTCTCTCTTTCTCTTTCTTTTTTCTTTCTTTCTTTCTTTCTTTCTTTTTCTCTCTTCCTCCCTGTCTCTCTTGTCGTGGAGCGTTGTGTTGTTTTGATTATTTTCAGCCTGGCACTTCAACGCCAAGGAATTATTCATAGCGACTATCACATTTCATATTTTGCTTTCCTTTCCCTGAAAAGATTATATTTGGGCTTGCTGATGATCCACGGGCCTTTTTCGGTCGGCCTAATTTTCTTTCATTCTCTTCTTTCTTTTCGTTTCTTTCTTTCTTTCTTTCTTTCATTCAGTTTGTATGAGTTTTAATTTTTTTTAAAACTTTCTTGTTCGTAGAGTAGAATCAACCCTCCATCCTGTTTACACAGTCGTTTGCTTACCCTCCCTCTCTCCCTCCCTCTCTCCCTCCCCTCATTCCCTCCCTCACTCCCTCTACCCTCCCTCATTTTACCTCCTTCTGTTTTTTTCTTTGTGTGTTGTGTGTGGGGGTGGGGGTGTGTGTGTGTGTTGTGTGTGTGTGTGTGTGTGGTGTGTGTGTGGTGTGTGTGTGTGTGTGTGTGTGTGTGTGTATGTGTGTGTATGTGTGTGTGTGTGTGGTATGTTGCTGTGTGTGTGTGGTGTGGGATGTAGTTGTGATGTGTGGTGTGTGTGTGTGTGTGGATGTGTGGTGTGTGGTGTGTGTGTGGTGGTGTGTGGTGTAGTTGTGTGTGTGTGTGTGTGTGTGTGTTGTATGTGTGTGTGTGTGTGTGTGTGTGTGTGTGTGTGTGTGGTGAAGGAAGGTGGTTGAAAAGAAAGAGTGAGAAAGAGGACAGACAGAAAGAAAAAGAACACACAAGAACAAAAATAGTTGTTTTCTTTTGAGAGTAGTGGCATAAGTACAATATATTTTTTAAAATCCAGTCCTCATTCATTGAATATCCATGCTAAGACAAAAAGAACTTTAAACATCTTACAAATAAAATCAAGATAGTGGAAAAGTAGAATTTACGTGGCAAAAAAGAAAGATGGAGAGAGGGAGTAGAAAGAGTAGAGTTTTTTTCCATCCTTTTGATTTCAAAAGAATAATGTTCATATATGTATCATCCCTTTAAATGTGATCTCATCTCTTTCATAAAATTACCTTCATGCTTGTGTATGAATGTTGTGTTATGTGTGTGTGAGTGTCTGTGTGTGTGTGTGTGTGTGTGTGTTGTGTGTATTTTATGTGTTGTGTGGTGTGTGTGCATGTGTGTGTATGTATGTGTTTGTGTGCACATGTGTGTTCACACTCATACGTACACACTGCATACACACACACACACACACACACATGTACACATACACGTGCGCATGTATACACGTGGCAACAGGAACGCACATGTGCGTATGCCCCCCTGCTCGTGTGTCCTTGTTTATTCCGTTATGAGTGTTTACAAATTTTACGCTAGTGCACTTGTGCAAACACACGCAGAGAGCCCCCCCCCCCTCTCTCTCTCTCTCACTCTCTCCCTCTCTCTCAATCTCTCCCTCTTCCTCATAACCCTCTCATTCTCCATCTCTCTTCCCTTCATTTCATTTCTAATTCAATGAGGCTTCGCACCCTCCCCTCACCCCCACCCCCACCCCATCATCCTACGATGTGAACCACCACTACACTCCTCACCCGTTTTTGGCATCGCGGTAGGTTCATTTCGCTGGGA
>JAPXFY010000021.1:13413692-13418692 GCA_030674185.1 Monoplex corrugatus | reverse complement strand
GAGAGATAGAGACTCACAGAAAGAGAGAGAGGTACAGAAAGAGAGAGATTCATAGGAAGAGAGAGAGACTCACAGAAAGAGAGAGAGAGACAGGGAGAGAGAGAGACTCAAAGAAAGAGAGAGACTCACAGAGAGAGAGAGAGAGAGACAGAGAGAGAGACTCACAGAAAGAGAGCGAGAGAGAGAGAGAGAGAGGAGAGAGAGAGAGGAGACATATAGAGAGACAAAGACTCACAGAGAGAGAGAGAGACTCACAGAGAGAAAGAAATAGAGAGACTCACAGAAAGAAAGAGAGAGAGGAGACTTACAGAAAGAATGAGACAGAGAGAGAGAGAGAGAGAGAGAGAGAGAGAGAGAAAACTAGAGAGAGAGAGAGTCAAAGAAAGAGAGAGAGAAACTCGCAGAAAGAGAGAGAGACTGAGAGAGAGAGGGAGAGAGGGAGGGAGGGAGGGAGAGAGAAGGAGCGAGATGGGATTGCAAACACAGACGTAATGTTGTTGCCATCTTCTTCAGCATCGTGCATCGACGTGTACTTAACAGCTCATTTTTCTCCTTATGCGTCGACAAACGCTCAGGCATCTGGATTTTTGGAGCCGGACGGAGGGAGGAGGGAGAGGGAGGGAGTGGGAAGGAGGGAGGGAGTGGATGATGGAGGGTGGGAGGTAGTAGTTGGCGTTGGGGGAGGGGGAGGGGGGGAAGCGGTTGGGTGGAAATATAAGATGGAGAAACCATGGAATGAGTTTTGTCTTTTTCTTCCAGGTTTTAGGTACTTCTTGGGTCATTGAGAGAAAAAGGAATTAAAGATTTTGGGGTGTGTGGGGGTGTGGGAGTGGAGGGTGAGAAAAGAAGAAAGTTAAGAAAGAAGAAGAAACACACACACACACGCACACGCCAATACACGCGCGCGCACGCACACACGAAAATAGAGATGCACACATACACACACGCATCACCGATATACATGCACGAATACAGACATACGCACACAGACGCACACACATACACACGATTCACCGACACGCGCGCACACACACACATACACATACACGCTCTCTCTCTCTCTCTCTCTCTCTCACACACACACACACACACACACAGAGGCACACACATGCATGCACACATACACACACACACACAGGCACACACATACATGCACACACACACAGAGGAACACACACACACACATGCACACACACACACACACACACATCACACATCAAACACACACACACATCAAACACACATCACACATCAAACACACACACACATCAAACCACACACATCAAACACACACACATACACATCACACACACACACACGCACTCACATCACGCACACACACATCACACACACACATCACACACACACACACATCACACACATCACACACATATAAACACACACACATACACATCACACACACACACACTCACATCACGCACACACACATCACACACACACATCACACACACACACATCACACACACACACATAAACACACACACACATCACACACACACATCACACACACACACACATCACACACATCACACACATATAAACACACACACATACACATCACACACACACACACTCACATCACGCACACACACATCACACACACACATCACACACACACATCACACACACACACATCACACACATCACACACACATAAACACACACACATCACACACAAACACACACACACACAGACACACACACACACACACATCACACACACACACACATCACACACATCACACACACATAAACACACACACACATCACACACAACACACACACACACACACACACACACACACACACACACACACACACACACACACACACACACAATTATGGCATGGGAAGGAAGATAAAAAATAGCAAATGAACGGAAAAGTCAAACCGAATCGACAAATAACATGAAGCAGAAAGAATTTACAACAACCCAACAGAAAACAAAACAAACAAAAAACAAAACAAAACAAAAAAAACCCAGTCGAAAATGTCCTACTGCGACAATATACTCAAATGTTCAGAAAACGGATTATCCAATTTTAATCAACGGATTATCGGATTATCCAATTTTAATCAACGGATTATCCAATTTTCACCAACGGATTATCCAATTTTAATGAACGGATTATCCAATTTTAATCAATGGATTATCCAATTTTCACCAACGGATTATCCAATTTTAATCAACGGATTATCCAATTTTCACCAACGGATTATCCAATTTTAATCAACGGATTATCCAATTTTAATCAACGGATTATCCAATTTCACCAACGGATTATCCAATTTTAATCAACGGATTATCCAATTTTAATCAACGGATTATCCAATTTAATCAACAGATTATCCAATTTTCACCAATGGATTATCCAATTTTAATCAACGGATTATCCAATTTTAATCAACGGATTATCCAATTTTAATCACGGATTATCCAATTTTCAGGAAGTTTGATAAAACCTGACAATTTCATTTTGACCTTTTTTTTTTTTCTTTTCCTTTTCATAAATGAAGTCACAAAATGAAAACGTTGATTTAACTGACAGATATATTTGTGGAATAAATTTTCAGTCGGTCTTCATGGAATTTAGGCCATTGGAAAATAATTATAGCGAAAACTCATGGCCTGGGGCATTGTTATCACAAACCTTACATATTCTGCTTTGTCTGTCTGCCTTTTTACATCCATCTACTTCAATCTCTAGTATGTGACAGCTGCATTAATTAATGGAAAATCAGGTATTTCGTAACAGCGCGCGAGCGCGCATGCACGCCCCCCTCCCACACGCATACATACATACATGCATACATATGAAGATAAATACATACATACATACATGCATACATACATACATTATATTACATTCATACATATATACATACATACATGCATGCATACACGCATACATACACACATACATACACACACACTCTCTCTATCTTTCTCTCTTTCTCGGACACACACATACACACACACTTTTTTCTCTCTCTTCTCTCTCTCAAACACATACACGCACACACACACACACACACGCACACCCACACCCACACACACGCTCATGCACACACACTCTCTCTCTGTCTCTCTCTCTTTCTCTCTTTCGGTCTCTGTCTCCCTGTCTCTTTGTCTCTCTCTGTTCTCTCTGTTTTTCTGTCTCTGTCCTTGTCTGTCTGTCTCTCTGTCTCTCTTTATCTCTGTCTGTCTGTCTCTTTCTCTCTGTCTGTCTGTCTGTCTGCCTCTCTGTATATCTCTCTCTCGCTGTCTCTCTCTGTCCGTCTATCTACCCATTTATCTATTCTCTCTCTCTCTCTCTCTCTCTCTCTCTCTCTCACTCTCTCACTCTTTTTTCTCTATCCGTCTATCTGTCTATCTTTCTCTCCCTCTCTCTCTCTCTCCATCACCTCCCACAGCCCCCCCCCCCCTCCAATTCACAGATCCACATACGAGTAGGCGTGCGTAAGTTCTACAACGGAATTGTTCTGTGTTAACAACAATCACGTCGACTACGCCAATATTTATTTAATGGTATTGATTCACGAGCAGACTATAGATGCTGTGATGATATTGTTTGGACTGGGGGGGGGGGGGGGGGAATTGCCTGAAGGCAGTGCCCACCTGTTCACCTACACGTACACGTTTACGTTCACGCGCATAGTCTGCAGTGATGCATAACAGATGTCAGTTGGTGTTGAAATGTGTCCCCGAAAAGAGTATTGATTCGAGAATTGAGTAATTTAAAAAAAAAAAAAATTTTTTGTTATGAAGTACTAGTCAATGGACGGATGGTTTGTTTCAGTCTCTGCCTTAGGTTATTTGGATCCCCCTCCCCTCCTGCCTCTCTCCCCTCCTGCCTCTCCCCCCTCCCCCCTTCTTCGTGAGGATGCAGTTTCGTTTCGTTTTGTAGGGTTTAAAGTCCTACTGCTGTCATAGTGTATATATGAGGACTGGTTATAAGAATGTTGCTCAACGAAGCTGTGAAACATTTTGGTTGCATTGTGAGGCACCAATGCTGTTGTTGTCGGATTTTTCTGAAATTAGAAATGTTCTGAGCTTACCACTTTATGCTTTGTGGCTGCGTCTATGCTAGGAATGTTCTGAGCTTACCACTTTATGCTTTGTGGCTGCGTCTATGCTAGGAATGTTCTGAGCTTACCACTTTATGCTTTGTGGCTGCGTCTATGCTAGGAATGTTCTGAGCTTACCACTTTATGCTTTGTGGCTGCGTCTATGCTAGGAATGTTCTGAGCTTACCACTTTATGCTTTGTGGCTGCGTCTATGCTAGCTGAATGGGTAGCGCGAACTGTGTTGGGTTTGAGAAATTCTACATGGGAGATAACTCCGTGACTCTCAAGAGTTATGTTACTTAGTTGATATTTGAAATTAGGATGTGGGAATACTGGGGACTCTTCCAGTAGAAATAGTATCTCCACCTTCTGGAGATTTTGTGCTTGTAATGTCCTCTTTTCTGTCACTCTTTTTTTGTTTCTGTCTTGTTCCTTTGCTTTCTTCATCTTTTCCCGTAATTTTTTCTGCCTTGCTGGTCCATCCACCTGTACGTGTTTTACATACTGTCTGTACGAATTGATAACTGGGAAAATAATGTATTTTTTGTGATATTATGATTGTATGTGTATATCTCTTTCTTTTTTAATTGCATGATTTAAATTTATAGTGCAGGCTTTTACATTCATTGTACCCAGAATTTTAGTTGATTTTAATGTATTGACTGCATTTTTGTGTGCTGCTAGTACTCGTATACTCTGAGAGTGATGGGATTTTAACACTTTGCCTTCTGCACCCGGTCCACCAGCATCCCGCTTTGTCAACCATGCTAGCAAAATAAAAACTTGGTTTAAACAGAATTTTATTCAAGAAAAGAAGTCATAAATACAGCAAAGCATGGGCAGGGCATCAAGCAATGGCTTATGTTAGCCCTCCCCAAAAACAATTGACACACTAATGGCTCAAATGCGG
>JAPXFY010000021.1:13393692-13398692 GCA_030674185.1 Monoplex corrugatus | reverse complement strand
TTTTATTTTGTATAATTCTATTTTATTTTAAGTTTGTGTTAGTTTAGTTTTGAGTTGGGATTTAGTTTAGTTTAGTCTAGTCTGTTTAGTTTTGTTTTTTCATTTGATTCCATTTCATTTCGTGTATTTCATTTCATTTCATTTCATTTTTTCATTTCATTTCATTTATTCATTTATTTATTTTTTTTTTATTTTACTTTATTTCACCTCATTTCATTTCATTTTACTTTACTTTTTTCATTTTAATTTCATTTTCAGGTGCATGCTTTTCGTTAACATACGATTCAACAGAGCGACATTGATAATTCTACGAGGTTTGTTTTTTCAGCATCAACAGTGTACTACCATCTAAGTCTACCACTTAGGCGAAACATCATCAAACTTCCAATCTAAGGTCGGGGTTCGATCCTGCCTGGGTACCTCCCGCCTGGTGGGTAAAGGGTGGAGATTTATTATTAACTAAGCAATATAACTCTTGAGAGTCACGGAGTTATCTCCCTGTAGAATTTCTCAAATCCAACACAGTTTGCGCTACCCATTCAGCTCAGCTAGCTTTCCCTCTTATTTCCTTTGGTGGAGATTATTGTTTTCCTGTCTCCCAGGTCAACGTGTGTGTAGATCTGTTAGTGACTAACCCCTCCCCCCCCCGGCACTCCTTCCCCCCCCCCGATTCCCTCTCCCCTCCCCCCTATCCGTGTGTCGTAACGCACGCAGAAGATCAAGTAGCTACCTTAAGATCCTGAAAAGTCATGTCAGCGTTGCTGGTGGCTTTGTGAAAAACGGAAAACGCTCAGTTTTGCACGATCCGCTAAAGATGGAGTTATGAAGATGGGGTTGCAGGGACAAAACTGCCTGTGCAGTGTAGGTTAAAACAAGGTGTGCATGTATCCGAGTAAAAAATAAATACACAAATAATAAGATAAATAAATAAATAATAAAAAGATAAGATAGAAAAATATAATAGATAAGATAAATAAATAAATAAATAAATAAAATAAATGAATAAATAAAATGCATGAAATAAATAAATGTAGAATGAAGGAATAGACAGTAATAAAGCTAAAGAAAATGGAAAATAAAGAAAATAAAAAAGAAAAAAAAAATAAAAACAATAATAAATAATGATTATAATAATAATGATAATAAATAATATTAATATAGTTGATGAATGATGATGATGATGATGATGATATGATGATAGATGATGATAATGAACGATAAAACAAAACAAATAAATAATAAATAAAATAGTAAATTGTAAATGATAATGATAATAATAAAACAATAAGAGAATAATGATAGTAAGAAATAATGATGACAACAAAATAATAATCATCATTATCATCATCTATTATGTATAATAATGATTAATAATAATAATAATATAATAATAATAATTTAAAAATAATAAAAAAGAAAATCGTCTTCCTCGATAAAGCTCCTTTAGCAGCATTTCGAGTCATACCAACTATGTTTAAAATTAATAGCGCAAAGTAAAATTTATCTGTGATATACTTTTATCCCATGAACTATTCGGAACATTGATAACTGACCTTAATGGCAGAGATTCCAGATATTATCGGCAACAAGTTTTTGCTGTGTCCCGCGACAGCTGTGTCTCCCCATTCCATCCCCCCTTCCTCCCTTTTTTTTTTTCTTTCTCTCAAAGAGAACACCAGGTAGACCCAGGGAGAAAATACTGGACGGACTTGCAGGGTGGCTGAGGACAGAGAGGGTGGAAGATGTACTTGCGAGCGACAAGGAGATATAGATTCGTATGGAGGGCCATGATGGCCAACGCCATGCGGCAGGACACATGATGATGATGATGATGATGATGATGATGATGATGATGATGATGATGATGCAATGATGATGATGATGATGATTTCTTCCTTCTCTTCTTCCTAACGAAAGGTCGACGCTTGAAACTTCCAGATTCATGTATTCCAGTCTTGTCACCCTGTTAGAGATTTAGCATTAGAGGTTTTGTCCATTTTCAGGCTCTTTGGTCTATGGGATATGATTGTCGCTTAGAGTGCCAGAAGTCCCAGGTTCAAATTCCGGACGATTACGTTTTTATAGAAAAAATAATTAATGGTCGTATTTAATTACTGTTCATTATGTAATATAGGACAGCAATGAAGTTTATCCACTCCTGTCTCTTCCAGGGTGGCTTTGTGGTATAGAAAACTGGCCTGCCGCGTGGGTGAAACATGTTGGATTCCCTGTGAATGCATGTGAATTTTTTTCTCTTTTTTTTTTTTGGTTTTCTTTCTTTTCTTTTCTTTCTTTCTTTCTTTTTTCTTTCTTTCTTTCTTTTTTTTCTCTATGTCTTTCTTTCTTTTTTCATTCTTTCCTTCTTTCTTTCTTTCTTTCTTTCTTTTTTAATTGTTTCTTCTTTTCTTTTCTTTCTTTTTTGTTTGTTTGTTTCGTTCTTTCTTCCTTCCTTCCTTTGTTTTTTCTTTCTTTTTCTTTTCTTTTCTTTCTGTCTTTTCTTTTCTTTCTTCCTTCCTTCCTTTCTTTCTCTCTTTCCTTCTTTTCTCATTTTTGATCTCATTCATCAGCTGACATATGTGACGTCCAAACGCAAATGGGAATTATTCCTAGTTAGATCAGACATGCCAATGGTTCTTGAGAAACTGAAACTGCCAACCGTAGACAACAGACCAGTACCAGAGAACGTAGCGAACAGCATCACGCAGAACTCTCAATGCCCCCCACACACACATTCACACATAACACCGCAAAGAGACAGAACTAAATTCTTCCCCCTTTTTCTGTGTTTTCCAATCAGAGAAAGAAGAAGAAGAAGAAGAAGGGGAATAAATCCGCCGAGAGTGGGGGAAACGTGAAGAAAACCAAGAGAGACAAAAAGTGAGGGGTTGGGGACGTGGGGGGGTGGGGGGGTTGGAGTGGGGGGTGAGATGGGGGTGTTGGGGAGGACCATCTTGAAAGAATTAAGCATGTGGCTCACCGGAGGATGTGCGCTTCATGTGGCTAAACTCTTTCCCGGCTCCAGCAACATTTTCCTCCCACCTTCTCCTTCTTCTTCCCCCATCACATCCCACCCTCTCTTTTTTTCTATTTCTTTTTTTATGTCTGTCTATGTGTCTGTCTGTCTGTCTGTCACACACACACACACACACACACACACACACACACACACACACACACACACACACACCACGCACACACACACGCTCTCTCTCTCTCTCGCTCTCTCTCTGTTTGTTCCTGTTTGTCTGTCTGTCTCTGTCTGTCTGTCTGTCTGTTTTTGTTTGTATGTTTTTGTCTGTCTGTCTCTGTTTCTATCTATCTGTCTGTCTCTGTTTCTGTCTGTCTCTGTCTGTCTGTCTTTGCTTGTCAATCTGTCTGTTCTGTCTGTCTGCCTGTCTGTATTTGTCTGTCTGTCTGTCTGTGTATGTCTTTCTGTCTGTGTCTATCTGTCTCTCTTTCTCCCTTTCTCTCTCCCCTCTCTGTCTGTCTGTCTTTCTTTCTGGCTGTCTGTCTCTGTCTTTGCCTCATGTCTATCTGTCTGTCTCTCTGTCTCTGTCAGTCTCTCTCTCTCTCTCTGTCTGTCTGTCTGTCTGTCTGTCTGTCTCTCTTCAGTATCTTATTACAATTTATTTTGTATATCTTTTTTGACGTCGCATGTGATATGGTTTATCCGTTTCTTTAATACTGATAAGTTTACATTGTATGTGTAGAGCGGTCAGACCGTCCAGTGGGATCTAATGCTTCTATCCTTGAGTAATACAGTGTTTTGACGTTAAAATGTTGGTTTGCGTATGGGTCAGTGACCTTTAGAATAAACAGTGTGTCAGTGTGTGTCAGTGTCAGTATTAGTCTCTCTCTTTCTCACTGTCCTTGTCTCTCTGTCTCTGTTTCTCTGTCCCTCTCTCTTTGTCTCTGCTTCTGTCTGTCTGTCTGTCTCTTTCTCTGTGTCTGTCTGTCTCTTCTCTTTCTCTCTCTCTCTGTCCCTGTCTCTCTCTCTGTGTTTCTCTGTCTCTGTCTTTCTCTCTCTCTCTCTCTCTTTCTCTCTGGGTTTGCCAGTCTGTCTCTGTCTGCCTGTCTGTCTGTCTCTTTCTGTCTCTTTCTGAGTCTGTCGTTTGTCTGTTTGTCTGTCTGTCCCCCCCTCTCTCTGTCTGTCTGTCTCTGTGTCTCTCTGTGTCTCTCTGTGTCTCTCTCTATCTGTCTCTCTGTGTCTCTCTGTCTCTGTCTCTGTCTGTCTGTCTGTCTCTCTCTGTCTCTGTCTCTGTCTCTCTCACTCTTCTCTCTCCCCTCTCTCTCTCTCTCTCTCTCTCTCTCTTTCTTTCTCCCTCGCCCTCTGTCTCTGCAGAAGGCGTCAGTCATTTCGTTTCCATCAACCCTGCAAGCAGAGAATGGTAAACTAATTCTCCCAGCCGCTACCAACACTAGCAGCCATTTTCGCCGACGACGAATCCAGATGGCCGTTTTCGGAGCGCCAGCGCGCGCGCGCGCGCGCGTACGTGCGCACGATTGCGAGAGCGCGAGAGCAAAAGGCAGACGACAGAGAAAGAGGGAAGAAAGCTTGATGATATTTTTGTTGTTTTTGTTGTTATTTTTGTTTTTGTTTTGCAGTATAATTGATGTGGTTCTATGGAACTTGTGAATTTAGGAAATGTTTTAGGCTGACATCGGTGTAGTTTGCCAATGCTAACATTATTATTTTTTTTCGTGGTCATTGATGAAGATTCCAGGAGGGTGGTGTTATTTATTTGTTTGTTTGTTTTTTTTTCTTTTTTCTCTTCGTTTGTTTGTTTCTGTCTTTCGTCTTTCTTCTTTCTTCTGTTTTTGTTTTTTCTTTCTTTTTTTCTCTTCGTTTTTTGTTTGTTTCTTTCTGTCTTTTTTCTCTTCGTTTCTTTGTTTGTTTTTTCTTCTTTCTGTCTTTTTTCTCTTCGTTTGTTTGTTTGTTTCTTTCTGTCTTTCTGTCTTTTTTCTCTTCGTTTGTTTGTTTGTTTGCTTTATTCTTTTTC
>JAPXFY010000021.1:13376192-13378692 GCA_030674185.1 Monoplex corrugatus | reverse complement strand
CTTTTGTGTTCTCATTTATTTATTTATTTATTTATTTTTTGTTTGTTATTTATTTATTTATATTTATACATTTATGTATGTATTTATTTATTTATCTATTTATTTATTTATCTATTTATTTATTCATTATTTATTTGTTCATTTATTTGTTTATTTATTTATTTATTAGTTTGTTCATTTATTTGTTTATTTATTATTTTATTGTTTATTTATCATCTTTATTATTCACTTATCTATTTATATATTCTTGTCCAATTGTTTATCTATTCATTTATTTATCTGTTTATTTGTTTATTTATTTTTATTGTTATTATTTTTATTTATTTATTTATTATCACTTATCTATTTTATATATTCTTGTCCAATTGTTTATCTATTCTTTTATTTATCTGTTTATTTGTTCGTTAACTTCTTTACCTATCGTTACAAATTTTGGAAATCCCTGCTGGAAAATCCGTTGAGATCAGTCCATTTTTAAAAGCTTAATTCCTCTGAGAAGAAGAAAAACAGAAGAAGAAGAAGAAGAAAAAGAAGAAAAAGAAGAAAAAGAACAAGAACAACAAGAACAAGAACAAGAAGAAAGAAAAGACAAGTGTTAAAAAGGGGAATGTTAGTATGGCCTGACACCAGCGTGTTCACGTCTCCTCTCAGCGAGTCAGTGCACTTAATTCAGACACGGCGCGAAATTAAGAACAGGAGAACAAGAGGAGGCAACACCTTACCTGTAGAGAAGCCTGTTCTCCTCCTTCCCCCCACCCCCCACCCCCTCTCCACTCAATCAGATCATAACGCTTCTCTGCCTCTCTTTCAGAGAGTGGTAACAAAGGTAAGACTGTACAATCTGAAGAATGTGAAACAAAAATGAAGAGAAATAAAGAAAGAAAGAAGGAAGGAAGGAAGAAAGGAAGGAAGGAAAGAAAGAAGGAAAAAGAAGAAAGAAGGAAGAAAGAAGAAGAGAAGGAAGGAAGGAAAGAAAGAAGGAAGGAAGGAAGGAAAGAAAGAAGGGAAGAAAGAAAGGAAAGAAAGAAAGGAAGGAAGAGAAGAAGAAAGGAAGGAAGGAAAGAAAGAAGGAAGGAAGGAAGGAAAGAAAGAGGAAGAAGGAAAGGAAGAAAGAAAGAAGGAAAGAAAGAAAGAAGGAAGGAAGGAAGGAAAGAAGGAAGGAAGGAAGAAAGAAAAGGAAAGAAAGAAGAAGGAGAAAGAAGAAAGGAAGGAAGGAAGAGAAGAGAAGGAAGGAAGGAAGAAAGAAGGAAGGAAGGAAGGAAGAAAGACAGAAGGAAAGAAAGAAAGAAGGAAGGAAGGAAGGAAAGAAAGCAAGCAAGAAAAACAGAATGAATGAATGAATGAAAACAACAACAACAAAGAAAAAACACCACCCACCACCACCACCAACCACCACCACCACACCACCAACAACAACAACAACAACAGCAACAAACACAGCAACAACTGACAACTCAATTACAAACATAAAATCGAAGGAAAGGGGTGAAATGAAGAAAGCATTGAGATGAACCAAGGAGGTGGGGTGTGGTGGGTGGGGGTAATAATTAGCATCAACTCATGTAACGATGAAAATAAGTTAAGCCTAACATATGCCACGTTATAAAAGTGATTAAAATTCTAAGAGAGAGAGAGAGAGAGAGAGAGAGAGAGAGAGAGAGAGAGAGAGCAGAGACAGAGAGACAAACATACACACAGACACAGACACACACACACACACACACACACACACACACACACACACAACACACACACACACACGCACAAGGGAGAGTGTATGTTTGGAAGAGAGAGAGAGAAAGGGGGTAGAGAGAGGAAAAGAAAGAGAGAGCGACAGACAGACAGAGACAGAGACAGAGACAAAAGGGACAGTCTGCAGTTGGGAGAAGGACAGACAGAGAGAAGAAGACAGAAGAGACAGAGACAGAAGAAAAGAGGGACAGGAAGACAGAAAAACAAGGACACAGAAACAGACAAACATACACACACAACAGACAGCACAACACACCACCTCCAAACACACACACAACAAACACACACACAAGACACACCACCCCCCACACACACACACACACACACACACACACACACACACACACACACACACACACACACACCACACACACACACAGAAGATTAAGAAATGGGAAGACAAACATGTCCTCGGCAAGCGAGGGAACGGACACTCACACAAAGACACACACACACACACACACACACACACACACACACACACAACACACACACACACATACACAGAAGACAGAACATACAGAGAAACAGAGAGAGAGAGAGAAGAGAAGAGACAGAGACAGAGAGAAAGATTAAGAAGATGGGAGAAAACATGCCTCGGCAAGCGAGGGAACGAACAACACACACAAACACACACATACAGAGAGAGAGAGAGAGAGAGAGAGAGAGAGAGAGCAGACAGACAGAAGACAGACAGACAGACAGAGACAGAAGACAGACAGACAGAGGAAGAGACAGAGACAGAAGA
>JAPXFY010000021.1:13358692-13361192 GCA_030674185.1 Monoplex corrugatus | reverse complement strand
AGTGCCAGTTTAAAAAAAAAAAAAAACCCAAAAAACTAGGTATAAAAAATTATTAGAAAAAGAGAGACCGGAAAATTGTGTAGATGTGTGTTGTGTTTTGTTGTGTTTGTGTGTGTGAATGTTGTGTTATGTTGTGTTTGTGTGTGTGTGTGAGAGAGAGAGAGATAGAGAGAGAGAGAGAGAGAGAGGGGGGGAGACAGAGAAAAAAAGAGAGACAAAGAGACACAGACAGAGAGAGAGAGCGAGAGTGAGAAAAAGATGTATGGAGAGAGGAGAGAGAGAGAGAGAGAGAGAGTGTGTGTGTGTGTGTGTGTGTTAGAGATAGACAGAGACAGACAGAGAGAGATGGAGAGGGAGAGAGAGAGAGGGGGGGGGAGTGGGAGAGAGAGAGACAAACAGTGAGAAAAAGGGAGACAGAGATATATATATAATAGAGAGAGAGACAGACAGACAAGACAGGCAGCAGGCAGACAGACAGAGTAGAGAGAGAAAGAGAGAGGCAGACAGACAGACAGAGAGACAGGGAGAGAGACAAGAGAGAGAGAGAGAGAGAGAGAGAGAGAGGAGAGAGAGAGAGAGAGAGAGAGAGAGAGAGGAGAGAGAGAGAGATGAGAGAGAGAGAGAGAGAGAGAGAGAGACGAAGAAGAAGAGAGAGAAAAGAGAAAAGAGAGAGAGAGAGGGCAGACAGACCAGACCAGAGAGAAGGGAGAGAGACAAAGAGAGAGAAGAGAGAGATAAGAGAGAAAAAAGAGAGAGCAGAGACGAGAGCCAGAGACGAGAGACAGAGACAGAGAGATGAGAGAGAAGAGAGAGAGAGAGAAGAGAGAGAAAGAGAGAGAGAAAAGAGAGAGAGAGAGAGAAGAGAGAGAGACGAGAGAGAGAGAGAGAGAGAGAGAGAGATGAGAGGGAGAGAGAGAGAGAGAGAGAGAGCGCGTTCCATAAGGCCATTCCATTCTTTCCATTTGCGGGAATGGGGAAACCCGCAGAGAAAGCCATCCCAAAAATATATAGTGAATGACTATCAAGCAGACGACAGGCAGGCAGGCCTAGGAGATTATGCAGACATGCGCTGCACACATGGACATATACGCACGCACGCGCGCGCCGAACACACACGCACACACTCATGCGCACAAACACAGAAACGCGTGCATACAAAAGCATTCGCAGACCCAAATACACACCACTGTTGTGTTCCCTTTGTCACCCGCTCACTCACTCAAACGCACACATGTGCACATCTCACACATCCACATATACTTACGTATGATTGCAATGTACTGTACGTATCCATATGCATATATACAAATAACACACATACACAAGCGCGCACGCAGACAAACAACCCCCCCCACACACACACCACACATACACACAAACACACTATACCAACACAAACACATATACACATAACACACACACCACACACATAACACAAACACACAATACCACACACAACCATAACACAAACAACACACACACACACACAAACACACATATACCACACACACACACATATACACATAACACACACAC
Source organism: Monoplex corrugatus (assembly GCA_030674185.1). NCBI lineage: Eukaryota > Metazoa > Mollusca > Gastropoda > Littorinimorpha > Ranellidae > Monoplex > Monoplex corrugatus. The sequence goes on along the minus strand of JAPXFY010000021.1, from coordinate 13,359,656 downwards.
CACCATACACACAAAACATATACAATACACACACACACACACAACACACAACACATACGCACATTCACACTCACACGACACACACACACACACACACACACACACACACACACACACACACAACAGACACACACACGAACAACAACACACACACAATCCGACTACACACACGAACAAACAGAACAAACAAAGAACACACACAACACACACACAACACAAAACACACACAACAAACTTACACACAACAAACGCACAAACACACAAAACACACAACAACACACAACAACACACGCACACCTACACACAAACACATACACACAAACAAACACCACACCATACACACACAAAAACAACAATACACACACACAAACACAAACACAATACACAACAACACGACAAACACACACACACACAACACACACAAAACACCACACCCACATCCCCTCCCACACACACGCACACACACACACACGCGCGCAACCTCCCCCCCACACACACACACGCAACCCCCCTCCACACACACACACACAGAGTCTGACAGACACTCATAAAAACCGTAACCATACAACTGGAAACCGAACAACCACCACAAAAAAAAAAATGGTGCCCCCATCGCATTTAGTTGATTGATTTAATTCACGATTAAAGGTCTAGATCCTCCTCCCCATTCAGTCTAACAGGGTGGTTAATCAGATGCAAGGGTTTCCCGCAGTGCGGGCCCTGCCGATGCCGAAATTATAAGCTCCCCTCCTCCTCTGGAACCGTAGGAGCTCTGTAGCTTGCTTTTTAGGTATTTCGCCGTTTTTCTCTTTTTCCTGCCATGCTCACTGTTCTCTCACAAAACTCTTATTTCTGCTTTCCAGATCCTTTACCTGTATCTCTTACAAGTTCTCTCCTTAGCTTTCCGACGATGGAGTCGTCGTCGTCATCATTCATCATCATCATCATCATCATCATCATCATC
>JAPXFY010000021.1:13341192-13348692 GCA_030674185.1 Monoplex corrugatus | reverse complement strand
CCTGTAACGCATCATGACTGTCTGAACTTAGAGATCATGTAAGCACTGTCAGCACTGGAGGAAAAGCCAGCACAAACCTTCGCCTCGTAGACTGCGTTGATAGTCTGGCGCACCAATCTGTATTTCATCCGATGCTTCAAAGTCAAAGTGATGTTGAGAAGTACCAAAAAGTCTGGATTTTCTTTTATTAAAATTTATTGTCGAAAATACAAAATCGATAGAATGATCTGACCATCGTGTTTGCTCTGATGTTTTATTGTTATTGTTAGTGTTGTTTAACCCTTTGACTCTCACAACCTGTCCACCAGCATTCTGCATTGTCAAACATACTAGCATAGCAAAAACTTAAACCCCTTTGACTCCCTCACTCTTTCCACCAGCCTGCAGGAAACTGGTGGAAAGTGTGAGGGAGCAGGAAGCTGGTGGAAAGAGAGGGAGCTAAAGGGTTGTTTTTTGCAACTGTGGATAGGGTGTGGGAGTCAAAGGGTTAAAGCCAAGCCATTGCACAGAGACATATCAGGGCAATAACCATCACAATATGTACTCTGTACCTCACAGAAGAAAAAAAAACTGGAAAAGAAAATTAAGTACATATGTCAAATGCATTCGCGCCAAACATAGTCTTAGGATGATTGTCCTCTGACGTTGACCACTCCGTTTCTGATTTATTACACAACAGGGGATTTATAAAAATCAAACCTTGAATACAAATTACAAACATTAACTAAGGACACGTTAATGTTCGTCATACAATAATAATTGTTAGAAAAATCAAATCACGCGGCCAGTGTATTTATTGTCTTTTGTTTAGTGTTGTTTCAGATTTGTATCGACAGTAATATGAAAAACGATGACACGTTTATTTTTTGAATATATTCTAATCATTTATTCATCAGACTCTTATTTTACGTATGAGGTTGCATGACATTCGTTTCTGGAGCAACTGGTCTTATTTTTGATTGTTTGCATGGTTCTATCTTCTTTTAAAAATGTTTTATTTTGAATTTTTTTATTTGTCTAAGCTGTTTCCTAAAGTAATGTCAAGAATGATGGAATCAAAACTTCTTTTTTTTTTGTAGGAAGTGTATATAAATATTTGTTTGCCAGCCAACACGATAATAGACAAGACAGTGCTTAAATTTCCCCCTTCCCCTATTTTTTTCTTCGAGAAAATTTCTTTTTAAATTTTTTTTTGTTTTAGCGAATGTTTTGAAACATTTATCAGACAGTAATGTTCAGAATGAGTGAATTACATGAGTTTCTTGAAAAAAGGAGTTTATTTGTTTGTAAAACAGAAAAATGAAATGAGGAATGAGTTTCTACGACTTGCTATTAAGAATATCGTTGTTTTGCGTTTGACAGCAAAATGGATAATGAATGCAAAGCGCATAGCTTATTTCTTGAAAGCTCTTCTTCTTCTTGTTTTTCTTTTTTTTTTATAATTTGTTCACGCTTTAGGCAGAAATATAGAGAATAAGACCATGGGTTTTGTTTTACAGCGAATGCATCGTTATTATGCATGAGGCGATGTTCTGTAACATTAACGCGCATTTTTCTCAACAAAATATTAGTATTTTCAATTTCTTAATAAATGATAAATCTAATGATACATCTAAAATTATGACGTTTGGATTTTTGTAAAGATTCTCTTTCTGTCCATCTCTTTCTCCTTCTCTTTCGTTCTCTTTATTATTGTTACGTCCCTTTATGAAGAGTTATATCCTTAGTGAATAATTCTCCTGAAATAGGAATCTCTCTGTCTCTCTGTCTCTGCCTCTCTCTGTCTCTCTGTCTCTCTGTCCGACTCTCTTTTTGTCTCTTGTCTCCCTCCGTGTTCTCTGTCCCTTTCTATCTGTCTGTCTGTCTCTCTCTATCCGATGCTTTCTCTCTATCGCTTTCTCTCCTTACCTCTCTCTGTCTCTCTCTCTGTCTATGTGTCCCTTTCTGTCTATCTCTTTCAGACTCTCTGTCTTTGTTCCTCTGTCTCTTTGCCTCTCTCTGTCTCTGTGTGTGACTTTTTAAAAAAATATTTTTTTGCTCTCTCTCTTTCTAATTCTCTGTATCTCTGTCTCTCTCTCTCTCTGTTTCTGTTTCTGTCTGTCACTCTTTCTCTCTCTTTATCCCCCCCCACCCCCGCTCTTTCTCTCTGACTCTCTTTTCTCTATCTCTGCCTCTCTTTCTCCCTAGCCTATCTCCCTGTAATTGTGCCAACTAATATGAAGTATTATTTTGCTTTAGAGCGTTTTGCATCAAATGACCCGAGAAAAGAACATATTCTGCAAAAAAAAAAACCATTGGAACATCCTTTGTAAGATAAAGTTAATTCTATTTCTCTAGACTGAAAATGACGACGTAATGAAAAGATTGGTGATATTTCGGTATCGATTTCTCTTAAGGAATATATACAGGATGTTTCGTAGATTTGTAGTTCTTTAATGTTTGTTGTATGATTTGTTTATGTGTTTGATGCAAAATTGTTTGGCTTACACTGATAAACGATGTTTACTTGTTTACAACATGTTTTTGATAACTCGATATATTGTGTAATTCAAACCACTTGATGAGTGTCTATACTTAAATGAACAAAATTCTCTGAAGTTTGAATCGTGTCTCTGTCTCTGTCTGTGTCTCTGTCTCTCCCTGTCTGTCTATCTATTTGTCTGTCTGTCTATCTAAGTCTATGTCTCCCTGTCTCTGTGTCACTCTGTCTCTGTCTCTCTGCCTCTGTCTCTTTCTCTGTCTGTCTGTCTGTCTGTCTCTCTCTCTCTCTGTAGTATGTTTGTCTGTCTGTCAATGTGTCTCTCTGTCTTTCTCTCTGTAGTGTGTCTGTCTGTCTGTCTAGCTGTTTCTCTGTCTCTCAGTCTCTGTCTGTCTGCCTCTTTTTCTCTCTCTGTGTCTCTCTCTGTGTCTCTCTGTCTGTCTCTCTCTTTTTCACTCTGTCTGTCTGTCTGTCTGTCTCTTTCTCCCCTTCTCTCTCTCTCCTCTGTCTGTCTGTCTCTCTATCGTCTGTCTCTCTGTCTCTGTTTGTCTCGCTCTCTGTCTCTGAATGTCTGTTTCTCTCTCTCTCTTTCTCTCTCTCTCTCCCTCCCCCTCCCTCCCTCTGTCTCTGTCTCTCTCCCTCTCCCTCCCTCCCTCTGTCTCTGTCTGTCTCCCTCTCTCTCTCTCTCTCTTTTTGTCTTTTCTTCTGTTTCACGCGAGAGAGATGAGAGTTAAACAAACGTAGAAGGGAAGGATGGTGTAGCGTAACCTGGCATGTTGTGATTTGGTGGGACAAGAAACAAAACCGAGTAAACTTTGTCCAGGCGTGTGTTACAGATGTTCAGTAGATATCTTGTAACAGCAAGACACCAACTAACAACTTCTCACATCTCGCCGACACGCCAGACCACCCGAACCCACACATACAGACAGACAGACAGACAGACAGACAGACAGACAGACACATACACAGACACACACACACACACACAAATACTCACTCCTCACATACATGTACATATACTGTCTCTCACACACACAGACACACGCACACACACACACGCACACCACTCTGGCATACACACACACACACACACACACACACACACACACACGCACACACACACACACACACACACACACACGCACGCACACACATACATACACACACACATACACACACACACACACACACACACACGCACACACACTGGCACACACACACACACACACAAACCCCTAGAAGAGTTAAAAAACACTATCTTGTCTCTGCGCAACAAAAGGAGTTCGGTAGGTGTTGATGCAGTTTCAACTGAAATGATTAAACATCTTCCAGAAAACTATATTATTTTTTTACACAAAATTTTTCAGAAATGCTGGGCTGGTGGAACTATACCACAATTATGGCAAACGTCTGTTGATATACCAGTATTAAAAGCAGGAAAGCCTAAAAACAATAAAAACAGTTACAGACCTATTGCTTTAACGTCCCATACGAGCAAACTATTGGAAAAAATTGGTATTAAACAGACTTGTACATTACTGTGATAAAAATAACGTTATTCCAGTAAATCAGGCTGGTTTTAGAAAAGGGAGATCTACAGTTGAGCATCTGGTTAAACTTACCACTCACATCAAGAAAGAGTTTGCCCGCAGAAAAAGTCTTTTAGCTACATTTTTTGATGTGAAAAAAGCTTACGATCAAGTTTGGCATACGCGTTTATTGTACAAGCTGAAATCTATTGGTTTATCTGGCAATATGTATGATTACATTAAGTCTTTTTTAGCCAATAGAACTATTCAGGCAAGAGTGGGAACTAGTTATTCTACTTCACGACATCTTGATATGGGAATTCCACAAGGTTCAGTGATAGCACCGCTTTTATTTAATATCCTTATACAGGATCTTCCTAAAGCACTCTCAAATCGTGTTGTTTTGGCACAGTATGCTGATGATATATGTATTTGGATGAATATTACTTTAAAAAAGACAACTCCACAGAGAGCACAGAATTACATTAGGAAATTGTATCAATCTGATCTTGATAATCTTGGAAACTATATGTTAGAAAATGGTCTGTCGTTGTCAGCGGAAAAAACTAACATGATGCTATTTAATTCTGGTGGTACTTTAAGTAACTTGCCTACTTTCAGATTGCTTGGTGAAGTGTTACATTACAAACAGGTTGTAAAATTTCTGGGAGTCTTTATGACATCGAAATTAAACTGGAATGTCCATTTTGATTATATTTCAACAAAAGCAAGAAAAGCCCTAAATTTTCTAAAGATAATAAGCCGATTACCTTGGGGAATGGATACGAACATACTAATTCATCTGTCAACAGCACTTGTACGATCTAAATTATCCTATGCGCAAGAAGTGTTTTTCAGTGCACCAAAATATTTATTAAAGAAGATACAAAGCTTAGACTGCAAAAGTATTAAAATTGCTCTAGGTGTCCCTACTCATGCCTCTAATCTGGAAACGTACAAAGTTGCTGGAATTCTGCCTCTGAACAACTATCGTGAGCTAGCGACAGCAAAATTTGCAGTTAGAACTACTTCACAAACGGACAATTTTGTGAGTAAGGAAATTAAAATCAGGTCTGATGTTGACTTTCCAAAGCGAGCAAAAAGCATTTCATCACAAATGACTGTTTCAACTTACATATCTGACTTGGTCAAACAGTCTAACATAAATATGGATGAAATAGCTGAGACACCATCAACAACGCCTATCCCTACATGTGAAATGCAAAAAGCCTCTTTTGATATTGATTATACAGACGCTAAGAAATCTGAAAACGTCAACATTTCGATATCCACAGCAAGAGAACACATCGATGAAAAATACCGTACCCACCTTCACATTTTTACCGATGGATCAGTCTTAGAAAATAAATGTGCTGGAGCAGCATTTTATGTTCCAAAATTTAAGATAAAAAAGTCATTTTTCGTTGGGGCAAACTTATCGATCTTTACAGCGGAATTAGTCGCTATTAATCAAGCATTGCATTATCTAGTAAATCTTAAACCCATGTCTTTCAAAGTAGTTCTCTTTGTTGACTCAAAATCTGTATTATATGCCTTACGGTCTTTTAATGCCGACACAAGACCTGATTTAATTACTGAGGCAAATCATCTTATACATCGTTTAAGGGTCAAAGGTACAGATATCAGTTTATGCTGGGTGCCTTCTCATGTTGGTCTTCACGGCAACGAAGTAGTTGACAGAGCAGCTAAGCAAGGCGCCCAGAATGCTGATAATGCTATAGAATTACATGTTCATAGCTCCGTAAAAGAAGCTTGCAACTTGCTCGAATCAGCCTCATGGACTCGATTTCTTGAACATTCAGATGAACAGTTTGTGTCACAACAAATGATAAAACTTACCGTTCAAAATGTATGTAAAAAATTGCAGTATTCTTCTATGTATCATTTGAGATCGATTGTTGCTGTTTGTTTTCGTATTCAGCTAAACGCATTGAGAACAAAATATTGTAAAAATGTCAAGTGTATTTGCGGCGAACAGTTCACACTGTTTCACTGTTTATTCTACTGCAAAATGCTACGTTCTTTTTTACCGAAAATGTTTACTCAAGAAAAGTATTCTGAAAATCATTTCCAGAAAATTACATCAGATCAAACGTTGTTAGTTAGAATTTCAGAATCATTAGTTCACAGTCCTGTTAATGCATTACTTTAACTTTATTCGGTTTGTATTTTAGTGTTACAATTTCCCTTCACGTTATTGAAGTTAATTGTTAGTGTTAAGTTCTCGTTCCATTTTACTGTTCCCCACACCTGCTAATGTCTTTTTCCTCTGTCTTCCCTCTGCCCAAATCCAACCCGTCCAACTATCGTTCTACATTTTATTTTGTTCACTTTTTTTTTTTTTTTTTTTTTTTTTTTTTTTTTTTTTTTTTTTTTTAATAATTTCCCCTCCCCCCTCCCCCGTCTAATATCACTTATAGTGAAAAGACGTTAAATTAAAGAACGAACGAACAAACCCCCGTCTAATATCACTTATAGTGAAAAGACGTTAAATTAAAGAACGAACGAACACACACACGCACGCACACACAGACACACACACACACACCACTCTGGCATACACACACACACACACACACACCACACTGGCATACACAAACACACACACACACACACACACCACACTGGCATACACACACGCGAGCACATGAAATACTTTCCACCTTTTTTGTGTGTTTTGTTTTGTTTTTAAAGGATAAGAAATATAAAAATAAGAGCGAGCGAGAGAGGGAAATGAGAAACGGAGAGAGGGGGGAGAGAGTGACAGAGAGAGAGAGCGAGAGAGAGAGGGGAGAGGCAGAGGGAGAGAGGAGAGAGATGAGAGAGAGCGAGAGAGAGAGGAAGAGTGGGAGAGAGAGTGACAGAGAGAGAGAGAGCGAGAGAGAGAGAGAGAAGAGAGAGGACAGAGAAAAAGAGAGAGAGAGGAAAGAGAGAGATAGACAGAGAGAGGAGAGAAGGAGAGAGAGAGAACAGAGGGAAGAGAGGAGAGAGAAAGAGAGGAAGGAGGAGAATGAGTGGGAGAGAGGAACAGAGACACAGAGAGAGAGAGTAAAACAGAGACAGCGACACAGAAACAAACGATATATACAATTCGACCCAAAACCAAAACCCCCTCCGACTGTTTGTTCGCGCCAAGACCCTCCTATGCCACAAATTATTTACTGCAACTTTAAAACGGTTTATACCCTTAGTCTTTCCCTCCCTGTCGCTTGTTTTGACTTGCAAATGGCAGAGCCTTCTCCTTTTGTTTGGCGGAACCCCGATGACGAGGGTTTGGGGGGGGGGGGTTGGGGGGGTGGGTTTTGGGGAGAAACGAAAAAGGTTTCCACGAGTGAACGTGGTTGCAAGGCCAAACATTGCTTTGGGCGAAAAACAAAGAGAATGTTTTGTTTTCGAGTTTCGCTTGGTGGCGACACGAAGTATGTAAACAGCTGAGTGTAAAATATTTGATCCAACAGGGAGAAATAT
>JAPXFY010000021.1:13328692-13331192 GCA_030674185.1 Monoplex corrugatus | reverse complement strand
GTTGTGGTACACAGAAAAATCCCTCCCGTGGGAATGCCGGGGTCTCTTTCAGTATAAACAGTATCCCCACCTTCTGGAAATTCTGTGCTACAAATTTCCTCTTTTCTGTCACTCTCTTTGTTTCTTTCTTCCTCCTTTGCTTTCTGTCATTTCTTCCTATCAGTTTCTGCCTGCTGGTCATTCACCTGTTGTGTTCGATAAAGTCTCACATACTTTTTCTTAGGATTGATAATTGGGTACATGTATTAGGTACATTTTTGGCTCTAGGGAGGTGAGATGTTCGAAAGCAATTTTAGGTAATTTATGCCTGTTTTTAAATGTTTTGTTGTCCTTAGGTATTTTACAATTTGTATTCAGGTGTGTTATTAAATCCCCTGTGCGATAAATTGGACGGAGTGGTCAACGCCAGGGGGCATGTCCTTAGATTATGTGCGCGAATGCATTGATATGTGTACTTAATTTTTTTTCTTTTTTTTTTTTTTTCCTGTCGAAGTTTTGTATGTTTTGAAGCGGTTATAGCTCTGGTATGGCTCTACGCAGTCGGCTGGGCTTTAAACAACAATGATAATAAAACATAATTTAGTACTACGTTTGCAGCCAAACCCCGCCGGGCCACATTCGAACAGAGAGAGACCACTGGGTTTTTCCCTGTGCCGCTTGACTGGACGGACAGCGGGTTTCGCGTTTCACGTGCTGGTCAGGCGGCTGTCAGAGAGAGGGGAGACAAATCGCGACCCAAGGGAGACAAAATCTGAGCGATGGCGCGAATGCATGCGATTGAATACGTACAAGGCATGACGCGCTGAAGGTTTAGCTGTCCGAACCTTGAAAGATTTGGCTGCTTCTAACATCAAGAGTTTGATGAGAATTTGGTTGTTCCAATTCCGTGGAGAAATTGGTGGGTGGTGGTGGTGGGGTGGGGGTGGGGTGGGTGGGGGGGGGGTGAGTTTGTGCTGTTGTTTGGTTGTGTCTGGGTTCTGTCCGTTTTGTTTCATGATTGACCGGTTTTTATGTATGGAAGGCGCGGTGCCAGAATCTGGCTTGGGTTTGTGTGTCTATGTATGTGTTGTGTGTGTGTGTGTGTGTGTGTGTGTGTGTGTGTGTGTGTGTGTGTGTGTGTGTGTGTGTGTGTGTGTGTGTGTGTGTGTGTGTGGTGTGTGTGTAAAGTGTTGTAATTCTTTTCTCTCATCCCTTCTTTCTCTGTCACTATCACATTCTCTCTATTCTCTCTCTCTCTCTTCTCTCTCTCTCCCTTTCTCCTCTCTCCTCCTTCTCTCTCTCTCTCACAGACAGACAGAGATACACACACACAAACACACACACATAACACACACTTATTTTCCACACACACACACACAACACACACACACACACACACACACACACACACACACACACACACACACACACACACACACTCACACACCTGTTTTCATACGATGTAAATGCCTGCTTTGTCAATATGAACAAAAGGTAGGCTACATTAATTCCTGCATTCTCCCCCCCCCTCTCTCTCTCTTTCTGTCTCGGTGTGTGTGTGTGTGTGTGTGTGTGTGTGTGTGTGTGTTTGTGTGTGTTGTGTGTGTGTGTGTTGTGTGTGTGTGTGTGTGTGTTTGGTGTTTTGTGTGTGTGTATGTGTGTGTGTGTGTGTGTGTGTTTGGTGTGATGAGGTGTATGTGTGTGTTGTGTGTGTGTATGATGTGTGTGTGTATGTGTGTGTGTGTGCGCGTACGAGATGAGTATGTGTGTGTATGTATGTGTGTGGTGTGGATGTGTGTGGTTATGTATGAGTGTGTGTGTTTGTGCGTGTGTGCGTTGCCAGTGCGTGCGCTGTGTGCGTCGTGTGTGTGTGTGTGTGTGTGTGCGTGCGCGCATGCGTGTGTATGTGTACGTACTCGCGAATGTGTGTGCGCGTATGTATGTGTGCACGTTTGCGCGCGTGTGTGTGTATGTCGCGTAAATGTCAGGAGCTGTTTGCCATAGCACAGACAGAATCAATTTTTTCCGATTGTCATTTTGACGTTTGTGGTCGTGCATTGTTATAGACGAGGTACGCTGGCGGCAAGGGGAAGCTTTAAATAAAACGAATCATGTGATTTGAGGTTGCTATTGACGAAGTCTAGCTAGGCAATTATAGTCTATCCAACTGTCCAATTTTTTATCCGATCAAATAACACGTAAGCTGTCCTTATTTGCTGTGTCTTAATGCATTGCCTCCCAAAAAATAAACAAACAAAGAAACAAACAAATAAACAAACAAAGCGAGAAACAAACAAGCAAGCAAGCAAACAAACAAACACACACAAGAAAAGTAAATTATGGTTGGAATGTACTGAAAATTCTATAATACCAAGTTCTCTCTCCCTCTCTCCTGTGTCTCTTTTTCTTTGTATGTGTGAGTGAGTTTCTATGTTTTTTTCTTCTCTCTCTTCTTTCTTTCTCTCTCTCTCTCTCCTCTCTCTCTCTCTCTCTTCTCTCTCATGTGTCTTTTTCTTTGTAT
>JAPXFY010000021.1:13316192-13323692 GCA_030674185.1 Monoplex corrugatus | reverse complement strand
ACGCCTCGGCCGCGGCCGCGGCGGCCGCCGCTTCGTTCCACCACCCCCTCAACCACCACCACCCGCCCCCGCCTCCGCCCCACTTCCTCGGCGCCCCGGCCAACCTGGGCGAGTGGTACGTGTGTCAGAACTCGGGGGTGTCCATGGCGGGGGGCGGCCCCCCGGGGGCCCCCGTCTCCGTCTCGGATCATTCGCCCATCACCTCCCTCAGCCACCTGGCCTCCCTCACCGGCCACCACCACCACCCGCCCACCGTCGTCCAGTACACGTGACGTCAGGCCCCGTGGTGACGTCATCCTGAGCTTTGGGAATCAAGGGAGATAAAAAATGAACCAAACAGCAACAACGTTACGTCACTCCCTTTGTTGACATTCGCTCTCCCATACGCTCCTTCTCCTTCTTCTCTCTCTTAGTTACGTTTTTCCTTTTGGCTGACTCGTCCGTCGTGCAGGACAGTATCAATGTCCTTTTTGTTTTTTTTTACTTTGAGAAAGGGGGTTAGGGGTTGTGGGGGAGAGGCGAAGAGGAAGAGGAGAATGAAGACGGCGACGACGACGACGACGACGATGTTGATGATGGTGCTGATGATGACGTTGATGATGATGATGACGGTGATGACCACGATGGTGCTGCTACCTGGTGAAAGAGAGGACAGTGATTGTCAAAACGATGAGAAGACGACGATGATGATGACGCCGATGTTTGGTGGTTTAGTCGAACATACCTGGACCCTGGTTTCGTTCTCGGAAGCAGACTCTCCGCAGTCATTCATCGTTGCGCAAATCGGGTAAAGCCATATGCGCGTTCTGGAACCCTAGCAACCCCCCACCCCCACCCCCACCCCAGCACCATATCTGGTAGTAATGGATGACGGTCTGGCATGATGGCGATGACGATGTTATCGTCTGGGGAACAGACTTTTTGTGTTTGTCTGAAGAAGAGGGAAAGACAAGGATGAACTTTGCCCTGCTGACGCATGTATCCTTACGTGTGTGTGTGTGTGGGGGGGGGGGGTGGGGGGTGGGGAGGGGGGAGGGTGTGTGGAGAGGGGCGTAGCCGTGTTTTGTTTTTTATTATGGAAAGCTAGATCTACGCTATTTGATGCATGACATGTGTGTAATCTGTGGGACAAGACAAGACTACTACTACTTTTATTTTTTTTTATTTTAAAGCCAGGATTCATGTTTGGGACATCTTCATTTTGTCTGGGTCGTCAGCTTGGAAGCGTCTTTCTTCTGTCCAGATTGTTCAACGGATGAATGGAGAGAGACTTTCAGCAGGATCTTAACTCGGACAAAGCGGACTTTTTGTTTTTATCATTGAATATGTATTCTATGGTATATATATATAGACATACATGTAAGCAAGATTGCCAGACCCATCAAAGAGGCAAGTTCTGGCTCTCTTGCTCTTTTCTCTCTCTCCCTCTCTGTCTGTCTGTCTGTCTGTCTGTGTCTGTGTCTCTGTCTCTGTCTCTGTCTCTCTCCATCTTTTACTTTGTCTCTTTTTCTTCTCTCTATGTCTCTGTGTCTGTTTTCTGTGTCTGTGTTTCTCTCTTTGTCTCTGTATCTCTGTCTCTTCTGACTCTCTATGTCTCTTTCTCTGTCTCTGTCTCTGTCTCTCTGTATTTGTCTCTGTTTTTCTCTCTCTGTGTCTCTCTTTCTCTCGCGCACACACACACGCGCTCTCTCTTTCTGTCTCTGTATCTGTCTGTGTCTCTCTGTCTCTGTCTCTGTCTCTGTCTCTGTCGCTCGCTCTCTCTCTCTCTCTTGCTCGCTCGCTCCCTCGCTCTCTTTCTTTCTCTCTCTGTGTCTCTGTCTTTGTCTATCTCTGTCTCTGTCTGTCTCTGTCTCTCTGTTTCTGCCTCTCTCTCCCTCCCCCTCTCTCTCCCTCCCCCCCCCATCTCTCTCTCTTATTCATTACCAAAGACTTGTTCCTCGTGAAAGCGGGTTGAATTATTTGTCTGGTGTCACCATGCTAGATACATAGTTGATTTTGTTGATTAAATTGTTTGTACTTTTTTGAATGATGTTTTTGTTATTTTTAAATTTCATATTTTGCGTTTTGTTTTCTTTGTTTTGGAAGAAGAAAACGGTGCGGTGCCACGTCTCCAAATTTGCCAAGTAGCATCACATCATACTCTTCTTTATCTCCTACTACTCGCTTCCTTGGTCTTTGTTTCTTTGTTTTTTTGTTATTTTTTTTTCTTTTGATTTATTTTTAACAGAATGGAAACTCGAATTCATATTTTTTTAACGAAGCAAGACAGTTTATCGATCAATTAAACTCTCTTTCTGAATAATTTTTGTTCCATGTTTGCCTTTTTCCCATTTTTGCTTGAAAGCTGACGGACTCTATGAAATGCAACTTGTTTGGGAAGGTTAGTGGGAGAGGGGTGGGGGTGGGAGTGGGGTGGGGCGATACATGTATTTTTCGATTTTACAGAGATTTTACAGAGAGACTAACGTCGCTAGCTTTGCCTGCAAAAACTGTTTGGACATTGTAGCTCATTTCCAGGAATTTTTGTTTCAGTTTTCGTCTGCATTTTTCATGATTGTGTTTTTTGTTTTTTTGTTTGTTTGTGTTTGTTTTGTTTGTTTTGTGATTTTTTTTTGTTCGTCTGTTTGTTTGTTTGTTTGTTTGTTTTTGTTTCGTTTTGTTTTAAATTTTTGGAACGGGATTTGTCGTTGTGTGTGTTTTTGTTTGTTTGTTTTTTTGCCAACAACGTTTAAATTTCCCAAGAAATTTCTTTTTTAGTTTCCTTGTTACATTACTAATATGGTATGATTTGTTTCCGAGTTTGTTACATGTTAATATGGTATAGATCTAATTTGTTTCGGAGGATTTTTGAATTTTTTTTTTATTTGTTTGTTTTATCGAGTCTATTGCCCAACACTCAGAACGTTTTCCAAAATATGTTGTTTTCAGTTTTTTGTTGTTTTTTTTTTTTGGTTGTTTTTATTTTGTTTCGTTTTTTTTTGTTTGTTCTCTTTTTCACTTTCTCCACCCCTCTTCGCCCTTGCTTCGCAGAACAATTGCCATCGACGCTACATACTTTGATTTTTATCGGAAATATATAGTCTGCTGCGGTTTCATTATTTGTACAACTTATCGATTTTGGTGCCAGCGATAGTACGTAGTTGTATATTTTGAATGTCTACTGATTGGTTTTTATATTTTTTGGTTTTGTTTTTGTTAAAATACTCGTGTAACTAAGGAAGAGAAGTTTATCATAGATATGATTCTAAACAGACGTGGAGAGACAATTGTTGTGTGTGTGTGTGTGTGTGTGAGAGAGAGAGACAGAGAGAGAGAAAGAGAGAGAAAGAGAGAGAGAGAAAGAGAGAGAGAGAGAGAGAGAGAGAGTGTGTGTGTGTGTGTGTGTGTGTGGTGTGTGTGTGTGTGTGTGTGTGTTTGTGTGTGTGTGTGTGTGGTGTTAATTTACCCCCGTTCTGGAAATTGATATACAAAGGTGCTGTAGGGTCATTGAATTTTCAGGACTGGGATTTGCGTCACTTGCGGACTACATTGTTTTTACATGTCTGTATCGTTATCATTATCATTATTACGCCTGTCGTGGAAACCATGTGTTTTTAACAAAATTTCGCAATTACAAACACTTTGATTTGGTTCGATAGAAGAACAAAGCCCCAAGCACTGAACGATATGAATAGCTAAGAAAATAAACAAACAAACAAATAGATAATGATAATCACTTGCAAAATATGTTCCTATGATGAATATTATTACGAATATGTTTCCAGCTCTGGCGTTAGATCTCTCTATGCTTTTCTGTGATTTAACCCTTTGGCGCTCTTTGAGGGAGTCAAAGGGTTAATAGTTTGCAGTTGGGGGATAGATTGCGGGGTGAAAGGGTTATTTAAGGGATTGTGTTCATATCGCTGGAGAAAACGCAAGGATAGATCTTAACTTGACAGTCTCTCTTTTGCCTTTTATTTTATTTCTTTTTATTTTATTTGTTTGTTGGTTTGTTTGTTTATTATTTATTTGTTTGTTTATTTATTTATTTATTCATTCATTTATTTATTTTGTTTATTTATTTGTTTATTTATTTGATCATTTCCCGATGTTCATGCGTTTTCAATCCCCTCCCTTCTTACGTATTTAAATTGTGTGGTGTGTGTGTGTGTGTGTGTGTGTGTGTCTGTGTGTCTGTGTGTCTGTGTGTTTGTGTGTGTTTCTGCATGTCCCATCGTTCGTTCTCTCTTTTTCTTGAATGCCTCGGTTTTGGTTTCACTTTTGGCAGCAGGCAAAATTGCTGAGGGTCTGTTGTAAATACACGTAACAAAGAGAAATAATCTTCAGTGGATGACATTGTAAGCGGAACCGGAAGCAACGTCATTTTGTGGGATGACCTTTGACTTTTTAAGGGACAGGAACTCAGGAGGAGAGAGAGAGAGAGAGAGAGGAGAGAGAGAGAGAGAGAGAGAGAGAGAGAGAGAGAGAGAGAGAGAGAGAGAGATTGAAGGAATACGGATTGTTTTTACTGGCCCATAAAATATAATAAAATAAAAGAAGTTTGTCTTTTTTGTTTTTATAAGCAGATTTCTATGTTCTGAAGTTGTCTTATCTGCTGATGGTTGTCTTTTACAATCCCAACTCGAAATGATTTAAAACCAACTGCAGCAAACAACAAGAACATCCAAGAGAATAATAACTGGTTAGTATCATGAAACAGATTGTAGTAGACAAGAGAGAGAGAGAGAAGAGAGAGAGAGAGAGAAGAGAGAGAGAGAGGAGAGAAAGAAAGAAAGAAAGAGAGAAAGAGAAGAAGAAGAAGAAGAAGAAGATGAAGACGAAGAAGAAGGAAAAGAAGAAGGAGAGGAAGTAGAAGAAGAAGTCTTGAGTTCCTTATACAAAAGTGCTCTAATTATAATTATCAACCAAAGGACATAACTCTTGAGAGTCACGTAGGAGTTATCTCCCATGTTGTTAAACTTCTCAAATCTAACATAGTTTGCGCTACCCATTCAGCTAGCATAGAAGCAGATACAGCTGTAAGCTCCTTGTATAATTATCAACCTGTGGATGAAATTGTAATACAAGTTGGTAAGTAGAGGTTCTCGGTTAAGGTGTAGACAAGGTAACGTGCTTCTCCCTTTCATTTTTATTGATTTATTTTTTGGGGTGTTCATACTAATGAGGGTGAAAATCCAACAAAAAACCAACAATAACAACAACAAAATAAATACAACAAACGATAATGCCCCCTCAAAGAAAAAAAAAAAAAAAGAAAAAGAATGAAAGAAAGAAAGAAAAAAAAAAGAAAAAAAAATACAAGGAAAAATATGTAAAAACGTAAAACTGGCCATCTGAAAATACAGAATCTGTGCATATGAATATTTTGTGACTGAAAAAAAACAACATATATGAATGGCAAAGAAAATATGGTACTGCTTTTATTTTTAATTAATTTTATTCCAAATTTCGAAGAATTCAAAGAACGGGCAATGCGCTGTACGGACATAATTATTTTAAATGGGAAGAAAATTATTTAACAAAATAGGGAGACTGTGGAGAAAACCGTGTGGGTGATTTTTGTTGTTCTGTTTATTCTCCCATTGTGTTCGTATTATTATTATTATTATCATTATCTTATTATTATTATTATTATTATTATTATCATCACCGTCATAATCATCATCATCATCATCATCATCATCACCATCATTCTTCTTCTTCTTCTTATTTTCATTATTATTATCATTGTTATTATTATCATTATTATTATTATTATTATTATTACTATTTTGTTTTCGTCTGATACAGAGCGCACTGTTTTGTATGGATGTTGATCTTGATTTTGATTTTGATTTGATCTGTTGATGCTTTGATTTATTACGCAGGTTTCTTAATCGACATCTTGTTTCTGTGGGTCTGTGTCTGGGTTAAATGTATACATTTATTTTTTTGTTTTGCTTTTATTCATTGATACAAAATAGTAATAATGAATTGCCATAACATACGTATTTTTGAGGGAATGGGGGTAGGGTGTCTTATTGTATATTTTGCCCAAAGAACTGAAAAAGACATATTTTTTCTTTCATTTATAGATTTTATACTGTAAGATTGCTTGAGGGGTGGGGATGGGGGAATCATGGTGGTGGTGGACATACCAGTGTGTGTGTGTGTGTGTGTGTGTGTGAGAGAGAGAGAGAGAGAGAGAGAGAGAGAGAGAGAAAAGAAAGAGAAAAAGAGAGAGAGAGGCCTCTGTGAATGTGTTTGCCTCTGTAAATGAATATGCCTCAGTGTGTGTGTGTGTGTGTGTGTATGTATGCGAAGGTGTGTGCGTGAGCGCGCGCGCGCAAGCGCGTACTTTTTTTGTGTGTTTGTAAAACACGCGCACACCCGACTTTGAAGGTTGGGGTTCGTGCATGCGGGTAATTGCATCAATGGTTATTATGAATAATCCACAGTTGTTACGAATCGAGTAATGTATCATCAATGGAATATACCATATGAAAAAAAAAATGTTTCATTTTTTTTAGCGCTGTATTTTGGAAGCATTTTTTTTTCTCCAGGTGTTTGTGTGTTTCTTTTTTTTTATTTTTTTTTTTTATCATACTTTTTCCGTTACCAGTGGGGTATTTTTTTGTTTGTTTGTTTCGTTTCTGTTTTGAAGACAATAATAATTTCGATGGCGTTTTCATTGCAGATAAACGACTATTTACAGGACATTGAGAAATCACACAAAACGACTACAAGGGGCTGTTTTTTTTTTTTTTTTTTTTTTTTTTTTTGAGAATTGCAAGAAATGAAACGTGTATTGTGTATCTTCCACACTGGGATGTTCTGCTACTGTTTATTTTGGTCGTTAGTTTTGTTGTTGTTTGTTGTTGTTGTTGTTGTTGTTTTGTTGTTTTATTTTTGATATGGCCTTCAACATTCTGCTGTGGTGGTGATACTTCAGCCTGATGTTGTGCTGTCTCAGTAGCGGACTCTTCGTCGTAGTTGTAATGATGATGATAATAATGTTGATAATAAATAATATCCATTATTGATGGTAGATGATCACTTTTTTTGATTTGTTTGTTTGTTTGTTTTCTCTGTTTATATATATATATATATATACATACATAAATGATTTTCTGGTTCTCCTGCTCATCGTACATAAATCAATAAATCAATAAATAAATAAAATGAAATACTGGGACATTAAAAGGACCTGTCGGACGGAAGGACGTGCTGATGTTTTGTGTGTGTGTGTGTGTGTGTGTGTGTGTGTGTGTGTGTGTGTGTGTGTGTGTGTGTGTTGTGTTTGTGTGTGTGTGTGTGTGTGTGTGTGTGTGTGTGTGTGTGTGTGTGTGTGTGTGTGTGTGTGTGTGTGTGTGTGTGTGAAGGAAAATAGTGTTTCTGTGTGTTTCTTTTTTTTCTTTCTTTCTCTCTCTGTTTCTCTTTCTTTCTTTCTGTCTGATCCCGTGTCTGTATGTCTTGTCCGTCTGTTTCTCTGTCTCCGTTTCTCTGTTCTCCCCACCTCCC
>JAPXFY010000021.1:13301192-13308692 GCA_030674185.1 Monoplex corrugatus | reverse complement strand
AACAACAGTAACAACAATAACAACAACAGTAACAACAACAACAACAACAACAGTAACAACAACAACAACAACAGTAACAGCAACAACAACAACAACAACACCCCCAACAAATCAAATCAAAACATATAAACATACAAGCAAAAAAAGCTTTGGCCTGTTGAGGTTTAAACCCACGTTCCTTGCGTAATAAGCACTGTCCTCTTCCTAAGTGAATTAATCGGGAAGAGGGGTTGGGGGAATAAACACAGCAACAATCTGTGCCCCTCCCCCTCCCCCTCCCCTTCCCCAAGAGTCAAACCCACGACAGCATCGCCATCGAGCGTGGCATTCTGACCAACTGAGTTGTTGGGCCACTGCAATAACAGAGACCAGTTGTACTTGAAAAAATACATTGTGTGTAAGACAACAACAACAAAACAACAAAATAATAACAACAATAATAATAGAAATAAAAAAAACACAAACACAAACACGAACACAAACAAAAACACGACATGTAAGTAAATACTGCATTAGTAGACACAGTTACAAAACATGATCTAAAAATAAGTATTAAATGAGATAATTATAAAAAAACCCACATTTTGAAAATAAGTATTAGGAGAGATAATTACAAGACATGATCTGAAAATAAAGATAAGAAGAGATAATTGCAAAACATGATCTGAAAATGAAGCATTAGGAGAAACAATTAATTACCAAAACACATTCTGAAAATGAATATAAGGACAGATAATTATAAAATTCGATCTGAAAGTAAGTGTTAGGTAAGAAAATTATAAGACAGAAAATAAGTATTAGGAGAGGTAATTACAAAACGGATCCGAAAATAAGTGTTTGGAGAGATAATTGCAAAACAGGATCTGAAAATAATTATTAGGAGAGATAATTACAAAACCGAATCTGAAAATAAGTATTAGGAGAAACAATTACAAAATATGACCTGAAAATAAGAATTAGGAGAGATAATTATAAACACGACATGAAAATAAGTATTAACGGAGATAATCACAAAACACTATCTGAAAATAAACATTAGGAGAGATAATTACAAAACACGATCTAAAAATAAGTATTAGGAGAGATAATCGCAAAACAATCTGAAAAAGAAACATTAGGAGAAACAATTAATTAAAAAACACATTCTGGAAATAAGGATTAAGACAGATAATTACAAAATTCGATCTGAAAGTAAGTGTTAGGAAAGAGAATTATAAGACAGAAAACAAGCATTAGGAGAGATAGTTACAAAAGACGATCTGAAAACAAATATTAGGAGAGATAACTAGAAAAGTCGACCCGAAAATGAAAAGAAAGAGAGATAATTACTAAACATGATATGAAAATAAGTATTGGGAGAAATAATTATAAATGGTGATCTGAAAATAAGTATTAGGAGAGACATGTACAAAACATGATCTGAAAGTAAGTATTAGGAGAAACATGTACAAAACATGATCTGAAAGTAAGTATTAGGAGAAACATGTACAAAACATGATCTGAAAGTAAGTATTAGGAGGGACATGTACAAAACATGATCTGAAAGTAAGTATTAGGAGGGACATGTACAAAACATGATCTGAAAGTAAGTATTAGGAGGGACATGTACAAAACATGATCTGAAAGTAAGTATTAGGAGAAACATGTACAAAACATGATCTGAAAGTAAGTATTAGGAGAAACATATACAAAACATGATCTGAAAGTAAGTATTGAAAGAGATGATTACAAAACATGATCTGAAAGTAAGTATTAGGAGAGACATGTACAAAACATGATCTGAAAATAAGTATTAGGAGAGACATGTACAAAACATGATCTGAAAGTAAGTATTAGGAAACATGTACAAAACATGATCTGAAAATAAGTAATGGGAAAGATATTAAAAAACATGATCTGAAAGTAAGTATTAGGAGAGACATGTACAAAACATGATCTGAAAATAACTACAAGGAGAGACATGTACAAAACATGATCTGAAAGTAAGTATTGAAAGAGATTATTACAAACCATGATCTGAAAATAACTACAAGGAGAGACATGTACAAAATATGATCTCAAAATAAGTATTGGAAGAGATGATTACAAACCATGATCTGAAAGTAAGTATTAGGAGAAACATGTACAAAACATGATCTGAAAGTAAGTATTAGGAGAAACATATACAAAACATGATCTGAAAGTAAGTATTAGGAGAGACATGTACAAAACATGATCTGAAAGTAAGTATTATGAGAAACATATACAAAACATGATCTGAAAGTAAGTATTAGGAAAAACATGTACAAAACATGATCTGAAAGTAAGTATTAGGAGAAACATATACAAAACATGATCTGAAAAATAAGTATTAGGAGAAACATGTACAAAACATGATCTGAAAGTAAGTATTGAAAGAGATGATTACAAAACATGATCTGAAAGTAAGTATTAGGAGAGACATGTACAAAACATGATCTGAAAGTAAGTATTAGGAGAGACATGTACAGAACATGATCTGAAAGTAAGTATTAGGAGAGACATGTACAAAACATGATCTGAAAGTAAGTATTAGGAGAGACATGTACAGAACATGATCTGAAAGTAAGTATTAGGAGAGACATGTACAGAACATGATCTGAAAGTAAGTATTAGTAGAGACATGTACAGAACATGATCTGAAAGTAAGTATTAGGAGAAACATGTACAAAACATGATCTGAAAGTAAGTATTAGGAGAGACATGTAAACGAACATATCTGAAAGTAAAAGTATTAGGAGAGACATGTACAAAACATGATCTGAAAATAACTACAGGAGAAACATGTACAAAGCACGATCTAAAAGTAAGTATTAGGAGAAACATGTACAAAGCATGATCTAAAAGTAAGTATTAGGAGAAACATGTACAAAGCACGATCTAAAAGTAAGTATTAGGAGAAACATGTACAAAGCACGATCTAAAAGTAAGTATTAGGAGAAACATGTACAAAGCACGATCTAAAAGTAAGTATTAGGAGAAACATGTACAAAACATGATCTGAAAATAACTACAAGGAGAAACATGTACAAAACATGATCTAAAGTAAGTATTAGGAGAAACATGTACAAAACATGATCTAAAAGTAAGTATTAGGAGAAACATGTACAAAACATGATCTGAAAGTAAGTATTAGGAGAAACATGTACAAAGCACGATCTAAAAGTAAGTATTAGGAGAAACATGTACAAAGCATGATCTGAAAGTAAGTATTAGGAGAAACATGTACAAAACATGATCTAAAAGTAAGTATTAGGAGAAACATGTACAAAGCATGATCTAAAAGTAAGTATTAGGAGAAACATGTACAAAACATATCTAAAAGTAAGTATTAGGAGAAACATGTACAAAACATGATCTGAAAGTAAGTATTAGGAGAGACATGTACAAAACATGATCTGAAAGTAAGTATTAGGAGAGACATGCAGAAAACACGATCTGAAAATGATTATTGGAAGAGATGATTACTAAACAAGATCTTAAAATAGGTATTAGCACAGACAGTTACAAAATTTAATGTGAAAGTAAGTATCGGGAAAGGCAATTATATAAACAGAAAATAAGCAATAGGGGAGGCAATTATGAAAATACTATCTGGAAATAATGTTAGGGGAGAAATTATAAAAACTATCTAGAAATAAGTTTTAGGGAGATAATTACAAAACATGACATGAAAAAAAGCTAGGAGAGATAATTACAAAACGCGATATGAAAATAAGTATTAGCGGAGATAATCACAAAACACTATCTGAAAATAAAGATCAGGAGAGATGATTACAAAACAAGATCTGAGAATATGTATTAGGAGAGATAATTACAAAACACGATCTGAAAATATGTATTAGGAGAGATAATTACAAAACACGATCTGAAAATATGTATTAGGAGAGATAATTACAAAACAAGATCTGAAAATATGTATTAGGAGAGATAATTACAAAACACGATATGAAAATAAGTATAAGGAGAGATAATTACAAAACCGAATCTGAAAATAAATATCAAAAAAGACAATTACAAAACAGAAAAGAACCATTAGGAGAGAGAGAGAGAGAGAGAGAGAGAGAGAGAGAGAGAGAGGAGAGAGAGAGAGAGAGAGAGAGAGAGAGAGAGTTATAAACACGCTATGAAGATAAGTAATAGGAGAGAAAACTTGAAAAGACAATCTGAACATAAACATCAGGAGAGGCAAATACTTAACAGGATCCGAAAATGAGCATTGGGAAAGACAATTACAGAATTCGATCAGAAAATAAGTACTAGTAGAAGCAATTACTAAACACAATCTGAAAATAAAAATCAGGAGAAACAATAACAAAACACGATATCAAATAAGTGTTAAGCGAAACAATTACGAAACACAATGTGAAAATAAGTATCAGGAGAAACAATAACAAAACACGATATCAAATAAGTGTTAAGCGAAACAATTACGAAACACAATGTGAAAATAAGTATCAGGAGAAACAATTACAAAACACGATATCAAATAAGTATCAAGAGAAACAATTACGAAACACAATGTGAAAATAAGTATCAGGAGAAACAATTACAAAACACGATATCAAATAAGTGTTAAGAGAAAATTACAAAACACAATGTGAAAATAAGTATCAAGAGACACAATTACAAAACACAATCTGAAATAAGTATCAAGAGACACAATTACAAAACACAATGTGAAAATAAGTATCAAGAGACACAATTACAAAACACAATCTGAAATAAGTATCAAGAGACACAATTACAAAACACAATGTGAAAATAAGTATCAAGAGACACAATTACAAAACACAATCTGAAATAAGTATCAAGAGACACAATTACAAAACACAATGTGAAAATAAGTATCAAGAGAAACAATTACAAAACACAATCTGAAATAAGTATCAAGAGACACAATTACAAAAACACAATGTGAAAATAAGTATCAAGAGACACAATTACAAAACACAATCTGAAATAAGTATCAAGAGAATCAATTTCAAAACACAATTGAAAATAAGTATTCAGAAATCATTCAAAAAAATGTGAAATAAGTATCAGAGAAACAATTACAAAAAAACAATGGGAAAATAAATATCAATAGAAAAATTAAAAACCATCTGAAAATAAGTATCTAGGAGAATCAATTTCAAAACACAATGGAAAAAAAATCAGAGAAACAATTACAAAACACAAATGTGAAAATAAGTATAGGAGAAATCAATTCAAAACACTATGTGAAAATAAGTATCAGAGACAGATTACAAAACAAATGTGAAAATATGTATCAAGAGAATTACACAATGTGAAAATAAGTATCAGGAGACACAATTACAAAACACAATGTGAAAATAAGTATCAAGGAGACACTAATTACAAAACACAATGTGAAAATAGTATCAGAGAGAAATAATGTGAAAATAAGTATCAGAGACAAATTACAAAAACAAGTGAAAATAAGTATCAAGAGACAAATTACAAAACACAATGTGAAAATAAGTATCAAGAGAAATCAAATGATGAAAATAATATCAAAAGAACAATTACAAAACAAAAGTGAAATAAGATCAAGAGAAAATAATGGAAAATAAGTACAAGAGAGAAAGATACAAAACACAATGTAGAAAATAAGTACAAGAGAGACAGATTACAAAACACAATGTGAAAATAAGTATCAAGAGAACAATTGAAAAGACAATGTGAAAATAAATATCAAGGAGAAACAAATTACTAAAACAGAATGTGAAAATAAGATAAGAGACAAATTACAAAACACAATGAAAATAAGTATCAAGGACACAATACAAAACACAATGTGAAAATAAGTATCAAGAGACACAATTACAAAACACAATGTGAAAATAATTATAAAGTAGAAACAATGACAAAACACAATTGAAAATAAGTATCAGGAGACACAATTACAAAACACATGTAAAAATAAGTATAAGAGAAAACACAATGTGAAAATAAGTATCAAGAGACACCAATTACAAAACACAATGTGAAAATAATATCAAGAGAAACAATTACAAAACGCAATTATGAAAATAAGTATCAAGAGACACAATTACAAAACACAAGTGAAAAATAAATATCAGAAAGAAAACAATTACAAAACACGATATCAAATAATATCAAGAGAAACAATTACAAAACACAAAAACAATTACAAAACGCAATATGAAAATAAATATCAGAGAACCAATTACAAAACAAATATCAAATAATTTAAGAGAGACAATTACAAACACGATCTAAAATAAGAATCAGGGAGAACCAATTACAAAAAAAATCAAATAAATATTAGAGATTCTTTAGAAACACGATCTGAAAAAATGTCAGACAGAGAGCAAGAGAGTGAGAGAGAGAGAGAGAGAGACACGAGAGAGAGAGAGAGAGAGAGAGAGAGAGAGAGAGAGAGAGAGAGAGAGAGGATCTGAAAATAAGTATTAGCAGAGGCAAATACAAAACATGATATGAATATATAAGTATCAGTAACCATTCCTGACCCTAGTCATAAAGGAGACTGGAGGTCAAAACCACATACATGCACACGAGTGTTCAGCTCAAATGCACACACCCCATGCACTTAGGCACACACAAAGGATGAGAGCTAGGATACACTCAGCCTGTTAGCTGTGCTACGCTTGGCCCAAATTGTCATCCCTTCTTTGTTTTTACTTACGCACAAACACGACACACACACACACATACACACTACGCACACACACACACACACACACACACACACACACACACACACACACACACACACACACACACACACACACACACTCGCGGCGCGCGTCTGCGCACCACGATTCGTCTTATCACGTGTAAAAGATCGCTTCCCCTGATATAGATTTCATTCGATTCTCTCTCTCTCTCTCTCTCTCTCTCTCTCTCTCTCTCTCTCTCTCTCTTCTCTCTCTCTCTCTGTCTCTGTCTCTGCTTCTATCTCTGTCTCTGTCTCTGTCTCGTGCTCTGTCTCTGCCTCTCTCTCTCTCTCTCTGTCGTGTCTCTGGCTCTCTATCTTTGGCTTTCTGTCTCTGTCTGTCTGTCTGTCTCTCTCTGACTGTCTGTCTGTCTGTCTCTCTGTGTCTCTGTCTCTCTCTGTCTCGTCTCTCTCTGGACTGTCTGTCTCTCTCTATCTCTCTCTGTCTCTGTCTTTGTCTCTGTCTCTCTGTCTCTGGCTATCTCTGTCTCTGTCTCTCTGTCTCAGTCTCTGTCTCTGTCTTTGTCTCTGTCTGTCTCTGTCTCTGTCTCTCTGTCTGTCGGTAAAAATAGTTTAAGTAGGGCTCAGGACCTGGCTGCTCATGGTTTATGTGCAGGCTAAGACTTGTGCCATGATCACCTTTCACATGGCACCTGTGACGTTAGTGCATATGGAATTTGTCTCAAGCGCGGAGACGTCATCTGAGAACTGAAACTGAAACTGAAACTGAAACTGAAACTGAACCTCTCTCTCTCTCTCTCTCTCTCTTCTCTCTCTCT
>JAPXFY010000021.1:13291192-13296192 GCA_030674185.1 Monoplex corrugatus | reverse complement strand
TGAG
The DNA here is from genome assembly GCA_030674185.1 of Monoplex corrugatus. Classification (NCBI taxonomy): domain Eukaryota; kingdom Metazoa; phylum Mollusca; class Gastropoda; order Littorinimorpha; family Ranellidae; genus Monoplex; species Monoplex corrugatus. Next base: position 13,296,188 of record JAPXFY010000021.1, on the reverse strand, counting down.
GTCATACCTAGACAGTTCCATAACCCTGGGGTCGTAGAGGAGTGAGGTAGCAGAGACCTCAACTTTTTCCGGGGCCAGCACAACGAGGGCAGCGCCCATCCCCTATCCCTCGCTTCAAATTCAGATTCATATTCACGTTATTTTTTTTTACCAAACCATCAGGAAGGCAAGAAGGCTAATTGGTCTTCAAAGGGTGGGACCTGGGAAATCAACCTATTTCTCCAATGTTTTATACCAAGGTAGCCGGGCAATGCCCTGCTCTTCACGATTTTCAACTGCCTTGGGATCTTTAGCGTGCGCAGCCAGAAGGCATACGGGTCCGACTCGTTTTTCGTCCCCTTCCGAAGGACAAGACGTTCAGTTCGACTTTCCGGTCAAACTGAGGAGAAAAAGTCAAGGCCACCTCGGGGAGCGAACCCTGGAACCTCGAGTTTAGTTTTTGGCAGGCGAACATCTGAACCATTCTGTCACTCTTCTCCCAGTTTTTCTAAAAGCCCGTTAGCTTACTTTTTAATAGTTGCCGTTCCGCCCCAGTCCTCATTTCAAGACATTGCCAGCGCATAAGGTATTTCCCAGGCTCAAAGAATATGCCAGATAGTTACTGGCAGATACGTACTGGCAGATTTTGGGTGCAGTGTACATACAAGGAGGTTTTCCCCCATTTTCCACGCCACCTTAATTTAATGGCCTCAGAAGCTGGACCACTTTTTCACAATGTGTGGTGAATATGATGTCGATGAGTATGATAATCATGATACTATGGAGTCCCATCTAGGATTGAGACTACGTGACAGGGCTGTACTCTACACTTACTATCATAATATATCCTGGCGTCAACCAGGCCCGAGAGATACAGACACCTGCGGTGATGGTCAGAAAATTTGAGCAATAGGATAGACTGAGGGAGTCAAAGGGTTACAGAAGATGGAGGATAGACTGAGGGAGTCACAGGGTTACAGAAGATGGAGGATAGACTGAGGGAGTCAAAGGGTTACAGAAGATGGAAGGATAGACTGAGGGAGTCAAAGGGTTACAGAAGATGGGATAGACTGAGGGAGTAAAAAGGGTTACAGAAGATGGAGATAGACTGAGGGAGTCAAAGGGTTACAGAAGATGGAGATAGACTGAGGGAGTCAAAGGGTTACAGAAGATGGATGGATAGACTGAGGGAGTCAAAGGGTTACAGAAGATGGTGGATAGACTGAGGGAGTCACAGGGTTACAGAAGATGGAGGATAGACTGAGGGAGCAAAGGGTTACAGAAGATGGAGGATAGACTGAGGGAGTCACAAGGGTTACAGAAGATGGTGGATAGACTGAGGGAGTCAAAGGGTTACAGAAGATGGAGGATAGACTGAGGGAGTCAAAAGTTACAGAGATGGAGGATAGACTGAGGGAGTCAAAGGGTTACAAAGATGGAGGATAGACTGAGGGAGTCAAAGGGTTACAGAAGATGGAGGATAGACTGAGGGAGTCAAGGGTTACAGAAGATGGAGGATAGACTGAGGGAGTCAAAGGGTTACAGAAGATGGAGGATAGACTGAGGGAGTCAAAGGGTTACAGAAGATGGAGGATAGACTGAGGGAGTCAAAGGGTTACAGAAGATGGTGGATAGACTGAGGGAGTCAAAGGGTTACAAAGATGGAGGATAGACTGAGGGAGTCAAAGGGTTACAGAAGATGGAGGATAGACTGAGGGAGTCAAAGGTTTACAGAAGATGGAGGATAGACTGAGGGAGTCAAAGGGTTACAGAAGATGGAGGATAGACTGAGGGAGCAAAGGGTTACAGAAGATGGAGGATAGACTGAGGGAGTCAAAGGGTTACAGAAGATGGAGGATAGACTGAGGGAGTCAAAGGGTTACAGAAGATGGAGGATAGACTGAGGGAGTCAAAGGTTACAGAAGATGGTGGATAGACTGAGGGAGTCAAAGGGTTACAGAAGATGGGAGGATAGACTGAGGGAGTCAAAGGGTTACAGAAGATGGAGGATAGACTGAGGGAGTCAAAGGGTTACAGAAGATGGGGATAGACTGAGGGAGTCAAAGGGTTACAGAAGATGGAGGATAGACTGAGGGAGTCAAAGGGTTACAGAAGATGGAGGATAGACTGAGGAGTCAAAGGTTACAGAAGATGGAGGATAGGACTGAGGGAGTCAAAGGGTTACAGATGGTGGATAGACTGAGGGAGTCAAAGGTTACAGAAGATGGGGATAGACTGAGGGAGTCAAGGTTACAGAAGATGGTGGATAGACTGAGGGAGTCAAAGGGTGTTACTGAGGAGTAAGTTAGATGGATGAGGGAGTCAAAGGGTTACAGAAGATGGTGGATAGACTGAGGGAGTCAAAGTTACAAGATGGAGGATAGACGAGGGAGTCAAGGTACAGAAGATGGGGATAGACTGAGGGAGTCAAGGTTACAGAAGATGGTGGATAGACTAGGGAGTCAAAGGGTTACAGAAGATGGTGGATAGACTGAGGGATCAAAGGGTTACAGAAGATGGAGGATAGACTGAGGGAGTCAAGGGTTACAGAAGATGGAGGATAGACTGAGAGAGACAAAGGGTTACAGAAGATGGTGGATAGACTGAGGGAGTCAAAGGGTTACAGAAGATGGTGGATAGACTGAGGGAGTCAAAGGGTTACAGAAGATGGAGGATAGACTGAGGAGACAAGGGTTACAGAAGATGGGGATAGACTGAGGGAGTCAAAGGGTTACAGAAGATGGAGGATAGACTGAGAGAGACAAAGGGTTACAGAAGATGGAGGATAGACTGAGGGAGTCAAAGGGTTACAGAAAAAGATAGGAAGTAGAGTAACTGAGGGAGTCAAAGGGTTACAGAAGATGGGATAGACTGAGGAGTCAAAGGGTTACAGAAGATGGAGGATAGACTGAGAGAGCAAAGGGTTACAATGAAGATGGTGGATAGATGAGGGTAGTCAAAGGGTTACAGAAGATGGAGGATAGACTGAGAGAGACAAAGGTTACAGAAGATGGTGGATAGACTGAGGGAGTCAAAGGGTTACAGAAGATGGAGGATAGACAGAGGAGGACAAAGGGTTACAGAAGATGGAGGATAGACTGAGGGAGTCCAGGGTTACAGAAGATGGAAGATAGACGAGTGAGGTCAAGGGTTACAGAAGATGGAGATAGACTGAGGGAGTCACAGGGTTACAGAAGATGGAGGATAGACTGAGGAGTCACAGGGTTACAGAAGATGGAGATAGACTGAGCGAGTCACAGGGTTACAGAAGATGGAGGATAGAATGAGGGAGTCACAGGGTTACAGAAGATGGAGGATAGATGAGGGAGTCACAGGGTTACAGAAGATGGAGGATAGACAGGGGAGTCACAGGGTTACAGAAGATGGAGGATAGATGAGGGAGTCACAGGGTTACAGAAGATGGAGGATAGACGAGAGGATCAAAGGTTACAGAAGATGAGATAGACTGAGGAGACACAGGGTTACAAAGATGGAGGATAGACTGAGGGAGTCACAGGTTACAGAAGATGGAAGAGAGGTTCAGGGAGTCACAGGGTTATAGAAGATGGAGATAGACTGAGGGAGTCACAGGGTTACAGAAGATGGAAGAGAGGTTCAGGGAGTCACAGGGTTACAGAAGATGGAAGATAGACTGAGGGAGTCAAGGGTTACAGAAGATGGAAGAGAGGTTCAGAGGAGTCACAGGGTTACAGAAAGTGGAAGAGAGGTTAGGGAGTCACAGGGTTACAGAAGAATGGAAGTTAGACTGAGGAGTCACGGGTTACAGAAGATGGAAGAGAGGTTCAGGGAGTCACGGGGTTACAGAAGATGAGATAGATGAGGAGTCATAGGGAGTTACAGGATTACAAGTGAAGAGAGTTCGGGAGTACGGTTACAGAAGATGGAAGGGTTCAGGGAGTCACAGGGTTACAGAAGATGGAAGAGAGGTTCAGGTAGTCACTGGGTTACAGAAGATGGAAGAGAGGTTCAGGGAGTCAAAGAGTTACAGAAGATGGAAGAGAGGTTCAGGGAGTCACAGGGTTACAGAAGATGGAGGAGAGGTTCAGGGAGTCACAGGGTTACAGAAGATGGAAGAGAGGTTCAGGGAGTCACTGGATTACAGAAGATGGAAGAGAGGTTCAGGGAGTCACAGGGTTACAGAAGATGGAGGAGAGGTTCAGGGAGTCACAGGGTTTCAGAAGTTGGAAGAAAGGTTCAGGGAAGCAAAGGGTTACAGAAGATAGAAGAGAGGTTCAGAGAGTCAAAGGGTTACAGAAGATGGAGGAGAGATTCAGGGAGTCAAAGGGTTACAGAAAATGGTAGATAGAATGAGGGAGTCAAGGTTACAGAACCTGGTGGACAAACTGAAGGAGTGAATATATATATTTATCGCTCAGCAAATTAGAGCGAACCAATCAATTGTGGAAATTGGATGCTGTTCATGTTCATGACAATTGCTGGGGAAACGCCGAGAAGGTCAAGATCATTCGTAACATCAGCCTTCAAAAGTCACGGTTCTGCCTTGTCCACGTCGAAGGCTGACACGGTTGCTGAGTTTGGCAGACAATATGTCACCCAGAAGGAGCGAAAAGCGCGTACTAACGTTGTATGTCCATTGCTTCATCCTGTCTCTAACCCGAAAAGAGCAATAGTGCATTAAACGGTTGTTGTAATTAAATGAATAAGTATGTTGGAAATAAAAGAATGTACTGCATCAAACGGTTGTTGTAATTAAATGAATAAGTATAAGTATGCTGGAAGTAAAAGATGTTCTTCACCGTAGAACTTCAGCATTAAACGGCTGTTGTCATTAAATGAATAAGTATGTTGGAAATAAAAGATGGTCTCCATGTAGAATATACTGTATTAAATAGTTGTTGTAATTAAGTGAATAAGTATGTTGGAAATAAAAGATATTCTCTACTCCAGAATGTATGTGTAGACGGTTTGATTTAATGAATAAGTATGTTGGAAATAAACGACGTTCTCCACCGCAGAATGTGCTGCATTAAATGGT
>JAPXFY010000021.1:13268692-13278692 GCA_030674185.1 Monoplex corrugatus | reverse complement strand
AATGAAAATGAGAGAGAGACAGACAAAGAAAGAGCGAGAGAGAGACAGACAGAGAAAAGAAATATGTACATATATACATATACATATACATATATATACATATATATATATAATATAGAATATACATGTATATATATATATATATATGTGTGTGTGTGTGTGTGTGTGTGTGTGTGTGTGTGTGAAGTGTGTGTGTGTGTGGTGTGTGTGTGTGTGTGTGTTAGAGAGAGAGAGACAGAGAAAGAGCACGCGCGAGAGAGAAACAGAGAGGGATATATATATATATATATATATAGAGAGAGAGAGAGAGAGAGAGACAGAGAGAGACAGAAAGAGAGAGATGGGAGAGAGGAGAGAGAGAATCAGAGAGAGAGAGAGAGAGAGAGAGAGAAAGAAAGAGAGAGAGAGACAGAGAGAGACAAAGAGAGAGAGAAACAGATTCACATTCAGTTTCAGATAATTTATTCAATTTTTTTTCAATAAATGCCATGGCCCCTTACGAAGAGTAAAACGAACAATACTTGTAGGAATAGAATACACATCGTTTTGACGTAAACATGATAAAGAATACAAGACAAAAAAGAAAGAAATTTTCAAGTGGTACATAAGCTCCTGAATTTTAAGGCAATATACAAATAACTAGCAAGCTGTTTAATATTATCTTTTTGTGGCTGCAGTAAACAAGTTCATTGTAAATAATGAATGCTCTTCATCTCCAAGACTGGTTAGAGCTGGACAATAGAATACAAAATGAATTTTATTGTTTTTTGTTTTGCTTTTTGTTTTTGCTTTCTGATAGGATTATAGTTGTAATATAGCGTATGACGATAATAATGTACATATATATCAGATACCTCAAGTCTAAACCTTCGTATTAGTTATTTTAGATGTCTATTCATTTCAATCGATGAGTACGTGGGAATGCATTGTGATGGGTCAAATTGTCTGTTAAAATCAAATATGTTACTCTTTTGAGCATGAGCTTTCGAATCTTGCAGCCTACAATTAGTAAATCTATTGCTAAATGTACGAACAAATACATGTATGCTTAACACAGGTATGTCCCTCACATTCTGAGTCATCCACGGCCACATATCCATTTCCCAGTTCAGATAACTTAAAACCCTTACCCTCGACTGTTCAGCCGTCTGTGTCTCCTGTGAGAACAGTTGTCTTACCTCGGTTTGCCCTGGACTTGTGGAGGCAGGTGGAGAGAGTTGCTGAGGCTCTTCGCGAGCAGCAGCAACTTACATATGCGTATGGCACCTTGTGCCAACCCTCCCTTCACAAACATGACTTTGGCTTGAGATCCCGCATGAGGGTACACAAATAAAGTGCTAGGTTGGACTTTATCGACCACGATAGTCAACCATATACCCTCGATGTCGAATATGTTTCCCCCTTAGCATCCATGTCAAGTGGCATATTACATGCTTTCTTTGGGAATCTTTTCCCTGGCATCTGCATTAATCATAAGTAACAATATATACACTGGACAATAGAATTAGCATAAATACATTGGGCATCTGTTTATTTCCCTATCAATCAAATCATAAAGCGTTTGCATTGACACGCCAAGGAATGTTTTCCATGGCAAACTGATGAATCTATTCACATTGTGATGCAGAGTTATCGGGACCCCATATTCCAGGTCCATACTGTATAATGGGCTGAACTTGCAAATCAAACAATTTCAAGAATAGTTCAAAGGAATAATCTCCCAACATATGTAGTTTCTGCATGATGCAGAATAACGCCTGTTTCGCTCGACTTGCCAAGTGTTTGCATGCGACACTCAAATTAGATCGCGCCGAAAAATAAATTTGTAAGTATTTATAAACATTTACAAAGCTGGATTTAAATGTTAGTTGTGCTTGTAGACAAAAAGAGTGTTTTAAGCTACAGAACAACATCACAACAACAACAAAAATTAATGATTGTGACATATCTCCAGTAAACTGAGCACAATGTCTTCCATTACGAATCACTTTAAAAGTTTATTCATAATAAAAAGCAAAACAAAATAGGACAATATGCACTACCTTGTCCCACACCACAGGTGCATTGAATACAATCAGCCAACTTTCCATCAAACCTGATTCTTGCTTTCACATACTTATACATACACATTATACATCCGAACAACTTTCCTCTAAGACCACATTTTCACAATATTGGCCAAAGGATACTTCTGCTGATTGAATCAAACGCTTTTTCAAAGTCTATAAAGGCAACACAGCTTACGGTTCAAAGCGGGATGTGTTTTGTACAAAATCCATTAAAGTAAATATGATGTACGGTATTACGTTTGAATTCTGTTTGATGCTGTCCAGTGACACTATTGGGGTCTTCTATCCATTCCTACAGTTAAGATCAATAATAATTGTTAGGAACACGCCATTGAATTTTGTGATTCCTGTGCTTTTGTGTGCGATGATTTTAGATATTTTGGAAGATGTGGTGTTGGACTATGATATAAAAGCAGGTTTGTGTGCTGTGAAGTGACTTTTCTTCTGAAATGAGTTCTACTTCAAAAGAAGTTATTGGTGACCGGTAAAGTTGAATTTGTGAGGCAGAGTGCTGAAGTATTTTGAGGAAGCAGATGAATCCTGTGTGTTTGGGTATGGTAACGTTAAGTTCTGAATTGTTATTGGATCTTGGATCTAATTAGTAGTAGTGGTAATGTTGATGTGACTGCTTTAAAGTGGAAAAAATTCGTATGACTTTATCTATAATGCCCTGTTGTGCATGTAAAACAAAAACAAAAAACAACCCCCACCCCCACCCCCCATAATATGTTAAATATAAAGGCGTTTTTCGACATTTTTCTTTTTTCTGTCTTTTTGTTGTTATTGTTGTTGTAAAAACATCTTTGCAGTCAGATCGTTGATAATATTTGAAACTGTGGACAGAAGTTTTTTTGAGAAACTTATAAGAAGATGAAGACGAACATATATCTATGACTAAACCGACAATTTTGTTTATCCTCTGGTGAATATTTTTAAGTTTGTGTATTTTAGCACAAAAGCTTTGAAATGTGAGAATTTCTATTATATATGTATTGTTTAATTTGGTTTGAAATCATGGAAAGTCTATGTCAAAAGCCCCAGAATGGATTAATGAAATGTAATGATCTAATTCACTGATATTTATTTTCTTGTTAAATTCATGAGGAAATGTTGCCACTTCTCTGTTCTTGTGAGAGTCTGTTGTGTTACTGAAGAGTTGATAATGGTGGTGAAATGTTTAATAGTTGCATCACAAAGAGGGATGACGGGATACCAGTCAAGTTCTCCGGAACGATTCCTCTGTTAAACAAGACGAATCAGTGGGTGAGAGAGAGAGAGAGAGAGAGAGAGAGAGAGAGAGAGAGAGAGAGAAGAGAGAGAGAAAGAGAGAGAGACAGACAGACAGACAGACGGATGGACAGACGGACAACAGACAAACAGACAGACAGACAGACAGAGACAGAGAGAGAGAGAAGAAAGAAAGAGAGACAGACAGACAGACATACATACAGACAGACAGACAGAGAGAAAGATAGAGAGAGAAAGAAAGAAAGAGAGAGAGAGAGAGAGAGAGAGAGAGAGAGAGAGAGAGCATTATTAAGAACATATCTGGGGTAAATTTATTTTGTTTTTGTTTGTTTGTTTTTTGTTTGTTTGTTTGTTTGTTTGTTTTTGTTTGTTTGTTTGTTTTTTGTCTGCCTCAGGTATGTTTTCATGGATGAAGCATACTCCACTTGAAAGTAACATTGTCAACAGTCTATCGCTATCATAGCTTATTGAAAAAAACGAGTTTTGTCGTTTTTGACAATTATATTGAAGAAGACACCAGGTCCCCCCCCCCCCCACCCACCTCACCGCCCGTGGGGATGCCTGGGGCTTTTTCAGTATAGATACTATCATTATTTCCTGGAGATTCTGTGCTTGAAATTTCCTCTTTTTTTCAACTCTTTCTGTTTCTTCCTTGCTCCTTTGCTTTCTGTCATCTCTTCGTATCATATCAGTCTTGCTGATTTATTTATCTGTATGTCTTCTGCAAAGCTTCAAACGCTCCCAGGATCGATAATTGGGTACATGTATTAAATGCACTTTTGGATCTGTGGAAAAAGTGATGCAACGAAGCAATTTTAGATAATTAGGTCTGGTTTTATGTGTTTTAGTATACCTAGCTCTGTTTGTTTAAACATTTATGTTCAAGCTTGTTTTTTAACACCCTCGTGATAAATTGAGCGGACTGGTCAAGGTTTGGGGCATATTCTTAGATTATGTGGGCAAATGCATTGCATTGTGTATTTATTTATTTTATTTTTTGCCATTTTTTTTTCTTTCCGGAGGCAGTGAAGTGTTTTGCGATGGTTATATTCCTGATGTGGTTCCGTATCGCCGGCTGGACTTTTAAAGCAATACTGCAACCACTACTACTAACTCACACATCTGACAAATAATACATTTTTGTGTTTCGAAGACGATGGGAAATGTATGTGTGCGTGTGTGCGTGTGTGTGTGTGTGTGTGTGTGTGTGTGTGTGTGTGTGTGTGTGTGTGTGTGTGTGTGTCTGTGTGTGTGTCTGTGTGTGTGCGTACGTGCGTGCGTGTGTGTGTGTGTGTGTGTGTGTGTGTGTGTGTGTGTGTGTGTGTGTGTGTGTGCGCGTGTGTGTGTGTGTGTTCGTTCTTTGATTTAACGTCTGTTCACTCTGAGTGATATTAGACGGGGGGAAAAATGGAGGATGAGAGGTGGGCGAGTTGCATTGTGGGGAGAGGGGAGACAGAGTAAGAGACACGTGTGTGTGTGTGTGTGTGTGTGTGTGTGTGTGTGTGTGTGTGTGTGTGTGTGTGTGTGTGTGTGTGTGTGTGTGTGTGTGTGCGCGTGGTGCGTGGTGTGTGTGTTTGTTTTGTTTTTATGTTTACATGGTTTTTAGTGATACGTGTATGTTTCAAGCGGAAACTCAATCTTACGGGAACTTTTTTTGAATTACGTCTCATTTTGTTATTTTCTATTAAGTTTTGTACATTTATTCTTTGTTGCTTACGCTTGACACTGGCCAGTTGGTCGAAAATTTGCGCGTCTTATCTTGCCTTGCCTTGCCTTGCCTTGCCTTGCCTTGCCTTGTCTTGTCTTGCCTTGCCTTATCATGCCTTGCCTTGTCTTGTCTTGTCTTGTCTTGATTTGCCTTGCCTTGCCTTGCCTTGCCTTGCCTTGTCTTGCTTTGCCTTGCCTTGCCTTGCCTTGCCTTGCCTTGCCTTGTCTTGTCTTGTCTTGTCTTGCCTTGCCTTGCCTTGCCTTGTCTTGTCTTGCTTTGCCTTGCTTTGCCTTGTCTTGTCTTGTCTTGTCTTGTCTTGCCTTGCCTTGTCTTGTCTTGTCTTGTCTTGTCTTGTCTTGTCTTGCCTTACCTTGTCTTGCCTTGCCTTGCCTTGTCTTGTCTTGTCTCGCCTTGTCTTGCCTTGCCTTGCCTTGCCTTGCCTTGCCTTGCCTTGTCTTGTCTTGCCATACCATGCCTTGCCTTGTCTTGTCTTGTCTTGCTTTGCTTTGTCTTGTCTTTTCTCGTTTTATAAAATACGCATTCTGATTCATTTTTGTATATTTCTGGTTGTCATTGGCTTAAACGCTGGCAGTTACTTCGATTTAGATTCTTTATTACTTAAACGATTGCGTTCTGTTTGTATTACATTGTTTTAATATTATGTCTTTTTTTGGTATTACATCGTATTACGTCGATTTTTATATGTTGCGACATTTTCTGTCCAATGTTCCTTTGAGTATCGGTTGTTCCATTAAGTTTTGTGCATTTCTGTTTTGTCGTTTGCTTACGCTTGACACAGGCCAATTGGTAAAAAAAAATTGAGCCTGTCTCGTCTTGTCTTGTCTTGTCTTGTCTCGTCTTGTCTTGTACTCTCCAGTCCTGTATTGTCTTGTATTGTGTCTTGTCTTATCTTGTCTTGTACTGCACTGTGCTGCCCTGTCTTGTCTTGTTTGTCTTTTCTGGTCCTGTGTCTTGTCTTGTGTTGTCTGTGTTGTCTTGTCTTGTCTTGTTACATCAGATACGCGTTCTGATTCATTTTTGTGTATTTATGTTTCCTGTTTTCATTTTGTTATGCCTTGTTTCAACCTACAACGGTTTTTGTTTGTTTGTTTGTGTGTTTGTTTGTTTGTTCGTTTGTTTGTTTGTCTCTGAACATCTCTTCTACCATGACGCCCGTCCTGTCCAGAACTTCCATCGAGCTGATAAGACTGTTTGTCTTCTTCTTCTGTTCTTCCTTCTTCGTCTCCTTCTCCTTCTTGTTCTTGTTCTTGTTCTGCTTCTTCTGATTCTCCTCCTTCTTCTCCTTCTCCTCCTTCTTCTCTTCTTCTCTCTTCTCCTTTCCTTCTTCTTCTTCTTCCTTCTTCTCCTTCTTCTCCTTCTCTTCTCTTCTTCTTCTCCTTCTTCTTCTTCTTCTTCTTCTTCTTCTTCTCCTTCTTCTTCTTCTTCTTCTTCTTCTTCTCCTTTCTTCTTCTTCTTCTTCTTCTTCTTCTTCTTCTTCTTCTTCTTCTTCTTCTTCTTCTTCTTCTTCTTCTTCTTCTTCTTCTTCTTCTTCTTCTTCTTCTTCTTCTTCTTCTTCTTCTTCTTCTTCTTCTTCTTCTTCTTCTTCTTCTTCTTCTTCTTCTTCTTCTTCTTCTTCTTCTTCTTCTTCTTCTTCTTCTTCTTCTTCTTCTTCTTCTTCTTCTTCTTCTTCTTCTTCTTCTTTCTTCTTCTTCTTCTTCTTCTTCTTCTTCTTCTTCTTCTTCTTCTTCTTCTTCTTCTTCTTCTTCTTCTTCTTCTTCTTCTTCTTCTTCTTCTTCTTCTTCTTCTTCTTCTTCTCTTCTTCTTCTTCTTCTTCTTCTTCGCATTCTTCTTCTTCGCATTCTTCTTCTTCTTCTTCTTCTTCTTCTTCTTCTTCTTCTTCTTCTTCTTCTTCTTCTTCTTCTTCTTCTTCTTTTCTTCGCATTCTTCTTCTTCGCATTCTTCTTCTTCTTCTTCTTCTTCTTAGTAGTAATAGTAGTAGTAGCAGTAGCAGCAGCAGCAGCAGTAGTAGAAGTAGTCGTAGTAGTATTAGTAGTAGTAGTAGCAGCAGCAGCAGTAGCAGCAGCAGCAGCAGTAGTAGTAGTAGTAGTAGTAGTCGTCATCATCATTATCATCATTATTTGTGTTTTTGTTTTTGCTTTTATTATCATTACCATCATAATTATTTTGTTATTATCGCTTTCACGATTATTATTATTATTGATATACTTATTACTACTAATAGTCGTGGTAGTAGCAGTAATAGCAGCAGCAGCGACAGCAGCAGTAACAACAGCAGCAGCAGCAGTAGTAATAGTAGTAGTAGTAATAGTAGTAGTAGCAGTAGTAGTAGTAGTAGTAGTAGTTTTAGTAATATTGTTATTATTATTATTGTAGTTACTAAATTTTAGTATTGCTGGATAAGCACACTATTTCTGGTGGTTTGGCCCATATGTGTTCAGTTTAAAGAAATAATAATGATAACTATTGACTAGCGATCATGTGTATAATGTAATCATCTAAGTGTGTATACATACATTTAGGACTATAGGTGTACCTATCTATCTATCTATCTGTCTGTCTATCTATCTATCTATCTGTCTGTTTGTCTATCTATGTACCTATCTCTCTATCTCTCTATCTATCTATCTATCTGTCTATCTATCTATCTATCTGTCTGTCTGTCTATCTATCTATCTATTTATCTATCTATCTATCTGTCTATCTATCTATATATATCTATCTATGTATCTACGTCTATCTACCTATCTATCTTTCTATCTATCTATCTATCTATCTATTTATCTATCTATCTATCTATCTGTCTATCTATCTATCTATCTGTCCATCTATCTGTCTGTCTGTCTGTTTGTCTGTCTGTTCGTTTTTGTGGCCAGCTGTCTCTTTCTTCTCTCTTATTCACTGTTTGTCTGTCTGTTTGTCATTTCTCTCAGTGTGTGTGTATGTGTGTGTTTGTGTTTGTGAGTGTGTGTGTGTGTGTGTGTGTGTGTGTGTGTGCGTGTGTGCGCGTATGTGCGTGTGTACGTCTGTGTGTATGCATATGTGTATATGATATGTGTATGTATTTATGTCTACATACGAGTGTATGTGTATGTGTATGTGTGTGTGTGTGCGCGAGCGCGTGAGCCTGCACGTGTGTGTGAGTGTATTTGTGTGTGTTGTGTGTGTGTGTGTGTGTGTGTGTGTGTGTGTGTGTGTGTGTGTGTGTGTGTGTGGTGAATGAGTGCACGTGCACGCGCGTAAATCTGCATTCGTTTTCACATATACACATTATCGCCCCTAAAATAACAAAACATATGTATTTTTCTATAATACTGTTGTTTCCCATTCATGTCACAGTTTGCGGTCAATGTCAATGTCAAATTGTAAAGGGAAGAGGAAGACTGTTTATTGATTTGTTTATCGGAAAGGAGAGTCTTTTTATACAACTCACACGAACAGCAAGGGGATATGCTTTTATGATCGATGTTTATGGCTCTACCATCACATTTTTTATTGTCCGAGGTTGCTTTTCGTGCCAGGGTACTTGTCTCCCTTTTTTTGTGAGAAGAACGTGTTTACGGTTTATGAGAAACTGTGTGTTTCTTGTGTATTTTGTGTGAACATATTTACCCCCCCCCCCCCTTGGGGATGTCAGGGGTGGGGGTGGGGGATGGTGGACTTTTTTCAGTATATATGGTATCTCCACCTTCTGGAAATTCTGTGCTGGGAATTTCCTCTTTTCTGTCACTCTCTTTGTTTCTACCTTGTTCCTTTGCTTTCTGTCATTTCTTCCTATCATTTTCTGTCTTGCTGGTCCATTCACCTGTATGTGTTCGATGAAGTCTTACGTACTTTCTGTTGGGATTAATAAATGTGTATATGTATTAAATGCATTTTCTGCTCTAGAGAAATGTGATATGAAGACGCAGTTCTAGATAACTTAGGCCCGTTTTTATATATGTTTTAGTGTTTTTTTTTAACGTTTAAATTTGTATTCAGTATCGTTTTTAAAATCCCCTGATTGATAACTGGACGAAGTGGTCAACGCCAGGGGCATCTCTTTAGATTATGTGTTTGAATGTATTGACATGTGTACTTAGTTTTCTTTTCTTTTTTTTAACCTGTTGAAGTATTGTCTACATTTTCAAACAGTTCTAGTGCTGATATGGCTCTACACAGTCGGCTGTGCTTTGAAAAAATATAATAATAATGATGAATACATTTTAATATACACAGCATCATGACTTATCCTGGTATTTTCACAGTCATGAGAATACGTTGTGTACTGACAGAATTAATAATGCTATCACTTACATGGGTACTTTTTGGCTTGGTATATTCATGAATCAGAAAAAAAAACACGAAAATAGAATCAGAACGCGTGTCTAAAATAACCAGGCAAGACAGGCGCAAATTTTCGGCTCACTGGCCTTTCATCATCATCATCATCAGGTGCCCTGCCGCATGGCGTTGGCGACCTTGGACTTCCAGCATCTCTATCTCTCGTTGCCCCTAGCATCTCCCCTACCCTCCTCATCCCCAGCCACTCTGCAAATCCGTCTAGGATTCTCTCCCTGGGTCTACCTGGTGCTCTCTTTCGCTCCAGCTTTCCCGTTGTGATCAGGTGCTCCAAATCCCCCTTCCTCATAAAACGGCCTATAAATGTTGCCTTTCTTTTCCTAATCTTCCTTATGAGTGGTCTACTGTACTTGTGTCTGCCTCCATCAAGACTGTCTCGTTTGTTTTCTTTGCTGTCCATGGAACTCTCAACATTCTTCTGAGAAACCACATCTCGGCTGCCTCAATCTTGCTCTGGCTTTGCTTGCTGACTGTCCATGCCTCGCATCCGTACACCAGTATTGGTTCTATATAACATCCAAGGACTCTCTTTCTGATGATAATTGATAGGCAAATACAAAAATTAGGAGAAAAGGACTGAAACTTCCCTGCTGCTTCGCCCAGTGGGAGAAAAGGA
>JAPXFY010000021.1:13256192-13263692 GCA_030674185.1 Monoplex corrugatus | reverse complement strand
CATAATAATACTATAATGATGATGATAATTGTAACGATAGTATCGTTACAACTATAATATCTACTTGTAGACTGCCTCATCTCATAACAGCTCCAAGTGCTGAAAAAAAGCGTAAGTGCCAGAAAAGGATACAAGATCGCAAACTGTTATTAAATAACAGAGGTACAATGGAATAACCCTGTTTTGTTCGTTTGTCCTCTTACTTCAGATGCATTTTACAGAACCACTATTCATGTGCATTTATTGAAATACAAAACAAGAAAAGAGGATGAAGAGCGATAACAGCAGCAACAGCAAAAACAACAACAAAAACGACAATAACAATGATAACAACAAAAAATACAACAAACAACAACAACAACACGACGACAAAAAAATAACAAACAACTAATTCACACAACTAACAACGACAACAGATACAACAATGACAACCAAACACATATACCACCACCACCACCACCCACCACCACACCACTACCACCACTACACTCACCACCACCACCACACACTACAACAACAACAGCTACAAAAACAGCAACAATAATGGGCAACAGCAACAACAATACGACAACAACAACAACGGACAACCAGAACAACACAACAACAACAACAACAACAACAACAACAACAAAAAATACACTTTCCCTTTAGTTTGTTTTCAGTGTATATTTGAGTGTTTTAAGGAAATATGTTCGTTTTTGTTTTGTTTTTGCTTTCGTTTCGGCATTTTTGAGGACTTCTTTTCATTTGTTTATAGTTGTTTGGTTAGTTTTTAGTAGTTTACTTCGGTTAAGACAATTTTGCAGCTATTTGTTATTGCATCATGCAATAACGCTTAGATTTGATTTTATCAAGATTTTGGCTAATAAATATTGTAATTATTTTATTTATTATTATATAAATTGAAATGCTGTTAGATCGTATCATAGCATATCTTGTTGGATATATTCAGTTTATGGGATTAAACAGTGAAAGCATGCTATGTTTAATAAAAGGACATCTGAATTTTATTTATACACAAGATAGTTCACATTATATTGTAATCAATTCACAGATAGTTCACATTATATTGTAATCAATTCACAGATTTTTGCTTGGGTTGATTTTGTTTTTTTTAGTTAATGGGACCTTTTCGTTGTCCGATAGTTTTTTTTATTTGTTTTTCTATCATACCACGCATGGATTTGTGTAAGTTGTAAATATGAGACATACTATATCTATCATCTGGCTTGTACTTATATTCAAAATATTTCGTTCATTTCCCAGTGGAAGAGTGGGACCTTGACACTTCCAAAAGATCTCATGTCATTTTTTGTTGTTGTTATACATGTGTATATTTTGAACTGACTTACTTTCTCATATACGTTCTGGCTTGCATACTTACTGACTGACTGACTTACTTGTTTACCTACTTACTTTCCTTTTTATTTACTTGTTTCTTTCTCATATACTTACTTACTTGCTTGCCAACTTGCTAAAGACTGACTGACTGACTGACTGACTGACTGACTACCTGACTGACTTGCTTGCTTACTTACTTGCTTACTTGCTTACTTAGTTGGTTGCTTGCTTACTTTTTTTTTTTACTTACTTGGCCTGCAGCTTTTCTGGCTTTAGGGAAATCAGGCGTGATTACTGCAGGGAAAGTCTTGAAGACAGCTCGGAAAGACGGCAAAACTTCAGATTCCTTTGGGGACATGTCAGACCTAGCTGAAAAGCAAGATAGGCTGTGTCTGGAACATCAGGTCTGACCCGTGTTGTGATTTACCGAGCATCCCCGTTTCTCTCTTGGTCCGGTAGGGCTGGTGCGCGTTGTGAGGCTATGTCCGGGGGTTTATCATCTCCCTACTTTACCATTCCGTTTGTCGTCATCATCATCATGTTCCCTGCCGCATGGTGTTGGCGATCATGGCCCTCCATACGCATCTGTCCCATGTCGCTGCAAGTGCTACATCTTACACCCTCTCTGTACTCAGCCACCCTGCAAGTCCGTCCAGTATTTTCTCCCTGGATCTACCTGGTGTTCTCTTTTCCCTCCAGCTTTCCTGTTGTGATCAGGTGCTTTAATTCCCCTTTCCTCATAAAATGGCCTATAAATGTTGCTTGTCTTTTCCTAATTTTTCTTTTTATCAATAATCTTCTTGTATCTGCCTCCAACAAGACTGTCTCGTTCGTTTTTCTTTTTGTTTGTAAACAAGGTAATTGATGACCGGATCCGAAAGGGTCCTGCAGCGCATGGACAGCGCCTTCGCTACCAAGTAGCGTCGGGAGCTGGCAGGCGAACGTCCGGTTAGTTGTGTGGTACTGTTGCTCTGGGTTGGTCCCATCCAGCACCCTCGGATGCTTCTTGTTAACATTGATAACCTATTCATTTTCATTTATTCTATGTGCACGAAGTCAGCAATGAAGATTCTCCACTCCTTTTTTTGTTCTAAATCAGCTTCTGTATGGCCCTGGGAGGGGGGGGGGGGGGGGTGAGCACAAAGGAAAGCTCCCTGAATGTTATGATCCAAAGGTAAGACACACAAATACATGTCATTTATATGTAACCAAGATTATTCTAGTGATAGGCTGATAAAATACCAGTATAAAATATAGACTAGGTAAAACATAGTCTAGGTAGGGCCTCAGGACTCATGGGTTTATGTGTAGGCTTAAGGCTTGTCCCACGGTCACCATACACGTGGCACCTGTGACGTTAGTGCATATGGAATTCGTTCCGAGCGCGGAGACATCATCTTGAGAAACTGAAACTGAAACTGAAACGAAGGGAAAAAAAAAGTTGAGACGGGATGTATTCTCCTCCTAATCGTTGCAACACTTAAACTCAGAACAAGACTTGATGCAGCTTAAATGTGGTTTCAAAGAAAGAATGTGATAATTCCGTGAACAGCAAAGAAAACAAAAGACACAGTCTTGAAGGAGGCAGACACAAAAAGAACATTAATGAAACAGACTAGGAAAAGACGAGCAACATTTATAGGACATTTTATGAGGCGAGAGAAATTAGAGCACCTAGTCCCAACAGGAAAGCTGAATGGCTAATAAGAGCACCAGGTAGACCCAGGGAGAAAATACTGGATGGACTTGCAGGGCGTCTGAGGACAGAGAGGGTGGAAGAAATATTTGCTGCGACAAGGGATAGATGCAAGTGGAGGGCCATGATCGCTGGGGTCATGCGCAGGGCACATGATGATGATGTACGCCAACCAAAAATGCAGATTACCACAGCATAGTGGAATATGAGGCAACATTTATAGGCCATTTTATGAGGAAGGGAGATTTGGAGCACCTGGTCACAACGGGAAAGCTGGAGGGAAAGAGAACACCGGGTAGACCCAGGGAGAAAATGCTGGACGGACTTGCAGAGTGGCTGGGGACGAGGAGGGTGGGGGAGATGCTAAGGGCAACGAGAGATAGAGACAGATGGAAGTCCATGATCGCCAACGCCATGCGGCAGGGCACCTGATGATGATGATGAGTGGAATATGGTCATCTCGCCTAACAGCTCAAGTCCTCAGCGTCCCACTCAGAGTCTGATTGCCACAACATAGTGGAATAAGGTCAGCTTACCTATCAGGTTGAATCCTCAGCGCTCTACTCAAAGTCTGCTTATGTGTAATGCGCAATGAGTCTAAATATATTCGGAGAAAAGCCCTACACAAAAACGAGTATGTGGACATTGTGGCTGATGGCTGGGTCCGGGAGAGTAATGCAGCACATGGACAGCACCTCTTTGCTCAATGAAATGGTTATCGAGTGGCGTCAGGAGCTTGGGAGGTGGTTGCCCAGAAAGAGACGAGGCATTGGTGCTCCGGGTCTCATCCGCACCCTCGTGGTATTTCTTGTTAACTATGTCCATATGCTATTTATCAAAGAACATAACTCTTGAGAGTCACGTAGGAATTATCTCCCATATTGCAGAACTTCACAAATCCAACACAGCTTCCGCTACCCATTCAGCTAGCGTAGAAGCAGATACAAAGCACAAAAACAGTAAGCTCAGAACACTCCTCAAAAAAGGAGCCCCCAAGTTTACCTTTATACTCTGCAACTACCCTACACACAACTATGAGAGAGGAGAGAAATACATACAATATATTGGTCTTATGTTCAAGATTGACATAGTCTTTTATTCTTGAACTGACCAAACACACACACATAGACAAGACAGAACATATACAGGGTTGCTTCCAAGGCATATAGGTAATACCAAAGAAATAACAGGGAAGCAGGGAGAATTTTTAAGTCTGACTACCACAACATAGTGGAATATTGTCAGCTTACCTTTCAGCTTGATTCCTCCCTGCTTCCTTCATATTTCTTTGATATACCCATATGCGTTTTATTCCAGAAGTCTATTTTTCATGTTTTAAGATTTTTTGCTACTTACACTCCTCGTTTTAGATTTTATATCTTGTAAGAAAAGAAAGGTTCGTAAAATTGCTGTAAATATATTGGCCATCTTGTTTCTGATTTAGATCAACTGATTTTGTTTTATTTTGTAAATGGTGAGCAGAAATGTGTTTTTGATGCTTTTGATTTATCAGATATGAAATACTTACAGTGGTATTATTGTTGTTTGTACAGTCATTCAAGAATATTGATTTTTTTCTATCATGATGTACCCAACTTCGTGAAAGCTGGCATGAAGTGAAGGGACGGTATGAATGCCATATTTCTTTTAAGATGAAGCGATGTACACGTGACCTTTTTAAATGAAACGACGGTACCAGTGCCATGTTGCTGCTTTTTTTCTACCAGGATTCCAGTAATATCAGTTTATGATGTCAGTACTGCATTCGGATGAAGAGGGGTGGGGTGGGGTGGGGGTCATCGTCCATCGGAATTTCCGGATAAGTCACCCGTTCAAGTACTAACCGGACATGACGTTGCGTAACTTTCCTGATCTGTTGACAGTCGATGAATAAAAGATCGGTGCCATTGACTGGATGCAAGGTATGACCTTCAAAACAATTTCTTTGCTGCGTCTGGAACCATGTCATCAGAGAGGGTCTGTTAGGCTACTGCTTGATTTTTATTCTTTTATATGGTAGAAACACAAGCTAGGTAGGTTCTCAGGACTTGACCAGCTCATAGGTTTATGCGCAGGCTTAAGGCTTGAGCCATCATCACCACACACAACGCACCTGTGACGTTAGTGCGTATGGAATTCATTCCCAGCGCGGAGACGTCATTTTGAGAAACTGAAATTGAAACTATTCCTGTGCTTGTTTTTTTTTTTTATTGTTTTGTTTTGTTTTATTCCTGTGTTGTTGATTTTTAAAGATTTATTCCTGTGCTTTTTTTGCTTTTATCCCTGTGCTGTGGACAAAGTTGAATAACGAGCTCTAGAAATCGTGGTTCTGCTTGGCATGGACATGTGTAAGTTGCCCACACCGCACATACCGTTTGGAGCAGGCTGTCGATTCGATCCTTTGGTACTAATTTGACCATATTATGAAAGAAATGCAATGGGGTTTGTTCTTTCGTTTGTAAATATGTTGTCTTTTCCATCAGGCAGTTTTTTATCGCATTTTATGATTTGTCTCGTTTGTAATATAGTTTTCTTTTAAATCAGCAGTTTTGATACGATTTTATACGCACGTATACACAAATGCATTGACACATACTGAGTGGAACGATTTATACAGACAAGGTGCACCAACGTTATCATAGACATCAAAGGCAATCGTTCATTGACATCAAAGGCAATCGTTCATTGACATCAAAGGCAATCATTCTAATGGACTATTTTGTGTAATGTATTGTTTGTGATAATCTTACAGTGCTAAATGGATCGTAAATTTTTTAACAGCTACAATTTAACACTTTGACTTCCTCGTCTTATCTACCAGCATCCTGCATTGTTAGCCATGACATAAAAACAAAAATTTAACCCTTTCATCCCCTCACCTAATCCGTCAGCTTTCTGCGGGAAGGTGGTGGATAGGGTGACGGAGTGAACGGGTTAATTTTTTTTTTTTTTGCAGCTTATGAGGCTGAGTAAAAAGGGTTAAAGATCTGCTTGTAATGTTACTTCAATCAACGAACAAACATGTGCATCAGAATTAGCAACATTGTTTTCTTGGGATTACTGATAGTTTTTGACAATTACGGTTTAAAGATTCGCTGTGTAATACTGTTTTGAATCGACCAACACGTCTATTTACCAGAACCGGCCACAATTGTCTCTGGGTGATTTTTCTTTTTTTCAAGTTGAGGTGCCTGTCAAGTTTCGCAAGTTATTTGTATAATTTCACTTTACTTAATTACAGATTTGTCTCGTAAAATGTATTTAAAACTGAAAACTGTGCAAGTGCTACGTTGTCTTATCTTCAAAGTATGTCAATTTGTTTGGTAAGGGCTGTCTAATTGTTACGAATGTTTTTGTGAAGGAAATAACCATCTTTTTAAAGTTAATGAAATTATTTTACATTATTACGGGGCTTACCTATATTCGAAAAATGGTTCTGCACTGAAGAGTACTGGAATCGTCTTGTTTTTTATTGTAATTTCTTCAGACAAGTATTGTGATTTTGTTCACTTAAGCATATTTTTAAAGCTTAAATTTTGTTTTCAATGATTTTTGGTGTTGTTTTTTTTGTAATTTATTTCGTCATAGAATAGATCAATTGAAGCCATATTGTTTGTGACGCCACAACGTCGATTGCTGTTTTAAAAAAAAAAATTTCGTCATAGAATAGATCAATTGAGGCCATATTGTTTGTGACGCCACAACGTCGATTGCTGTTTTTTTGGTAATTTATTCGTCATAGAATAGATCAATTGAGGCCATATTGTTTGTGACGTTACAACGTCGATTGCTGTTGTTTTTTTTGTAATTTATTTCGTCATAGAATAGATCAATTGAGGCCATATTGTTTGTGAAGCCACAACGTCGATCACGTTGTTTCTGTTTGTATGTTAAAGTTTGTAAAATGATGTTAAATATAAATTCGTGTAATTTTTGAAAATTAAAAGGTCGTTCAATTACTTTTTTTTCTGTTTTTGAAACTGGTTCATTTTAGAGAGTACTTTTTAGCGTTTTGCACACACATGTATACAATCCGAAAAGAATATGCTATGATGAAATAGATGTGTTGAAAGTTACTTTTTGTTTCTCGTTGCTTAATCTATATTTTGTGTTTGCAAACTTTCTGTGAAACGGTGGTAGTGAGAAACCAGCTTGTTTCTATCAATATCTGCTCCACCTGTTTCAGTTTTAGCTAAAAGGGCTGTGATTCTCTTTTTTGTTGTCTGTTTTGGAAAAAAAAAAAACACCCGAGGTTGCATTTCAGGAAGAACTATGTGGGCGATAGCAGTTTTTGTTGATACATTTTTTTGTTACTTTTTTGTTGTTGTTTAGTTTTGGAACGATCTTTACACGAACAAGTTTGTTTTTATCTGTTGGTGTTCAAGTTACTTCGGTTGATTTTTTAGCAATATCTATAGTTTTTGTTTTGTCTATTATATATATATATATACTGCCAACCTCCA
>JAPXFY010000021.1:13238692-13253692 GCA_030674185.1 Monoplex corrugatus | reverse complement strand
GTTGCTCTTTCTCTGTCTGTCTGTCTGTCTGTCTCTGTCTGTTTGTCTCTGTCTCTCTCTGTTCATCTGTCTGTCCGTCTCTCTCTCTCTCTCCCTCCTTCCTCTCTCTCTCTCTCCCTCCTTCCCTCTGTCTGTCTGTCTGTCTCCATCTCTCTCTTTCTGTCTCTCGTCTCTGTTTCTGTATCTGTCTCTGTCTCTGTCACTGTCTCTCTCTCTGTGTCTCTGTCTGTCTGTCTGTCTGTCTGTATCTGTATCTGTATCTGTCTCTGTCTCTGTCACTGTCACTGTTTCTGTCTCTCTGTCTCTCTCTTCTCTCTGTCTCTGTCTCTGTCTGTCTGTCTGTCTGTCTCTCTCTCTCTCTTTCTCTCTCTCCCCCTTACTAACCCTTTCTCAGAAAATGAAATTCAGTTTTTCTGTTGTTCATTATGGAAACAGTACTTTAGAACACCAAAGGCATGTCGGCTTAAATGTATTTGTCTTCAAAAATTATTGAGAGTATGAATGATGTCAGTATTGTTTTCAAGAAAGAGTCTAAACTTAGGGAATCTGCACTATTCTATCTAAGCCATATCCAGATATTCAGAAAACAGCTGATTTCCAGTGTGATTAATTGCATTTGTGGTGGTGGTCTTTGATTTAATGTCAATTCACTAAAGTGATTTTAGACAATAAATAATTAAATGAATGAATAAGGGGGGGGGGGGGGGGAGTGATAGAGAAGGAGTGAAGAGGATATTTGAAAATTGTCAATGTTGAATTTGTGTATGTTCACACATGATGAAGACTTCCTCTTCTAATTCCATGACCATCATCTCGTTGGTGGGGATTTGGGATTCAGCAGCAGCGGACAGGCTTCTCCATTTTTGTCTATAAGTTGCAGCATCATGCAGTTCTGCCTTCAATTTTTGCCGCCCAATATTTCACTTATATCAATCTCGGCGACAGCTTCTTTCCAGGATGTCTTGACATTATGGTCTTTACTGTATATTATGGTTAATGGCGTAAGTAAACCCCGCTGCCTGGCGGTTTCTTTTGTTTTTTTTGTTTTTTTTTTATCAATTGCCAAAAACGTTCAATGTGAGCCCACCAAGGTGTTAAGAAATCCAAAACAAGTGTGACTGCCCGCGTTCAAGCAAACAGGAATTATAAAAGATAACACACAAGCAAACAAACGAACAAACAAACAAACAAACAAACAGACAAACAGACAAACAAACAAACAAACAAACAAACAAACAAACAAACAAACGGCGAAAAAAGAATCAGAACGCTTGTCTTGTCTAGTTGTATTAACCTTTGACATCCCGCACCCATATCCATCTACTGCAAAAACTTAACCTTTGACTACCTGACCCTATCCACCAGTTCCTGCAGGAAGCTGGTGGATAGGGTGAGGAATCAAAGGGTTAAGATTTGCTTTGCGAGCATGTTGACGATGTCGACTATTCTAGCAAAGCAAAAACTTAATTAACCCACTGATTCCCTCACCCTGTCCACCAGCTTCCTGCAGGAGGCTGGTGGATAGGGTGAGGGAGTCAGAGGGTTACGTTTTCGCAGTTGGTGGAGAGGGCGCGTGAGTGAAAGGGATTAATGTAGGCTTCTGCACACAACTGCCCATCGTGCTGTTGACATGAGTTTGCTTTCCTCCTCGTTGACGTCCAATCCATACACGATGTCGAGGAGTCTGTGAGCTCTTGCAGTTCAGTGTTGGTGACCGTCAATATCATCAGTACAACGTAGGTTGAAAATCGTCTGCCATCAGCGGAAACGGAAGTATTCTGGTCGTAAACGGTTTCTGCGACAACTGCAACATAATAATCAACATCAGTAAGACAAAGACAACGAAAATCAGCAGAATTTGATCAATCTTATCATCAATTGATTGCTTAAGATCAAGAGATGGTACGGTTATCATAGAAAAAGACAAAATATTAGATAGATATGCGTGCTTTGAAGACATTTTCGACGATGACAGAAAAGAGGAATACATCATTAGAACATTGTAGGACCACTAATAATGGAAGATAAAGTTAGAGTAGCGAGGAAAAGGATGAAATACCCCAGGACAAGACAATATTACTATAAATATGATTGAGACTTTACATGAATTTGATATTGAGAAAGTGACAGTCCTCCTGAATTAAATTGATGACACGGGAATAATCCCTCAAAATATGCCAAAGTCAATTTTCATTTCACTTCCAAAGAAACAGAGCTATAGAATGCAAACTCCATCGTGCAATCAGCTTGATGGGTCATTTAACAAAATTTCTATTAAGAATAATCTGATGAGGACAAAGAACACAATCAAAATAGAAATAGCAAAAGAACAATGTGGATTTGTTAACGGGAAAGAAACAATGCCATGCACATCCTAAGAATTCTCATAGAATGATCAGCTGAGCTGAATAAAGATTCCTATTTATATTTTGTTGATTATACCAAGGCTTTTGACCGGGGATGATACGAAGAATTGATCAACCAACTGGAAAAAAAAGCTCAATATTGATGGAAAAGATCTAAGAATAAAAAGGAAAATTTATTGGGAATAAATAGCAGCAATGAGAGTAGAAAATTAAGTAAGATCTTTTCAAAATACCAAAAGAGGGATTAGACAGGATTGTATTCTGTCGCCAGAAGTTTTCACGTTACAATGAAACCATCAGTAGAAACCTAGATAAACACTCTGGGATAAAGTTTGGAGGGGAAATGATCATCATTCTTAGTTATGCAGATGATACCGTTCTAATTGCAGAAAATAAAAAGGACATACAAAATCTTATGAATATTGTAGAAATAGAAATCAAAAATAAAAGGGCTAGAGCTAAATAGCAAGAAGACTGAAGTCATGGTAATCAGTACAAAACAAGAAATCCCTTCAAATAAATTAACAGCAAATGGCACAACATTCAGAGAAGATAATACATTTAAATATCTGGGAACAGGCATCTCACCAGACAGCAGATGTACATTAGAAATAGTCAACAGAAAAAGCCAGTGAGAAAATATTAGAAGTTTTTGCAGATTGGGTGGGGACCGAAATTGTAGGAGATATACTTGCAGCGACAAAAGATTGTTTCGTATGGAGGGCCAAGATCGCCAGTGCCATGCGGCATGACACATGATGATGACGATGATAACCAAGTCCTCACTTCACACCAAATTTCATTTCATCTGAAACTTTTTTCAAAGTCACAGTGATCCTGAGAAATACGAAGTCTGGATTTCCTGGATTCTTTATATATAAATATATGTATCTATTTTGTCTGTCCATAATTTTCTAGGGAGAATACGATGGTGGTTTCCCGTTGCCTTCCAAAAGACAGGCAACATTTATAGGCCATTTTCTGAGGAAAGGGGAATTGGAGCACCTGGTCACAACGGGAAAGCTGGAGGGAAAGAGAGCACCGGGTAGACCCAGGGAGAAGACACTAGACGGACTTGCAGAGTGGCTGGGGAAAAAGAGGGTGGAAGAGATGCTTCAGCAACAAGTGATAAGACAGATGGAAGTTCATAATCGCCAACGCAATGCGGCAAGGCACTGATGATGATGATGATATCTATCTATATGTGTACATATCTCTCTATAATAATACATACATACATATATATATATATATATATATATATATATATATATATATATATATATATATATATGAAGATTATCAAAATTTCTAGGCAATATTTTGTTTCTCATGTTCACTCACTTATCTTCGCTATTTTCGCTTTTCTGTCGATTTTATTAAATTTTCTGCCTACAGAATCATTCACATGAATTTTTTTTCTTTTCCTTTTCTAAAACGTCTTCCAGTTGCTCTAAAGAGGAGGTACTCCTTGGAGTTGAGAAAATATAGAAAAATGTTAATCATTTTTTTTTTTCAAGCATGTAGAATACGAAAGATAGGCTATCATAGCTGTGTCACCACCCAGAGCGTCAGTATTACTTTGTGTTTGTAGTTTGTGTGTCCCTTTCCCCGCTCGGAACGACCCTCTCCGCCGCCTCCGTTTCAATTTCATTTTGATTCTATATCTTTTTCTTCTTTTAACTTGAGCCATATGAGTTTCATTCAGACGGAATTATGTCTTGGTGTGTTCTAAATTTATCACAAATTTGTAAAGGCATGTGATTTTTTTTCTTTCTGTCTCCCATTTTTCTTGTTCTTCTTTTCTTGTTCTTCTTGTTCTTCTTTTCTTGTTCTCTTGTTCTTGTTCTTGTTCTTCTTGTTCTTCTTGTTCTTCTTGTTCTTGTTCTTCTTGTTTTTCTTGTTCTTGTTTCTTCTTGTTGTTCTTGTTTTCTTGTTCTTTTGTTCTTCTGTTCTTCTTGTTCTTGTTCTTCTTGTTCTTGTTCTTCTTGTTCTTCTTTCTTGTTCTTCTTGTTCTTCCTGTCTCTGTTCTTCTTGTTCTTGTTCTTCTTGTTCTTGTTCTTCTTGTTCTTGTTCTTTTCTTCTTCTTCTTCTTCTTCTTCTTCTTCTTCTTCTTCTTCTTCTTCTTCTTCTTCTTCTTTCTTTCTTCTTCGTCGTCGTCGTCGTCGTCGTCGTTGTCGTCGTCGTGACTTCCTCTTCTTGTTCTTGTTCTTTTTTCTTTTGTTGCTGTTGTTGCTGTTGTTGTTGTTGTTGCTGTTGTTGTTCTTCTCTTCTTCATCTTCTTCATCTTCTTCTTCTCTCTCTCTCTCTCTTCTTCTTCTTCTTCTTTTCTTTTCTTCTTTTTCTTCTTCTTTCTTTTTCTTCTTTTCTTGTTCTTCTTCTTCTTCTCCTTCTTTTTCTTTATCTTTCAAGCCACAATAGGGTACAGCGGATGGTATGATACTTAAACATATTCTGCTTTTGAGAACATTTTTCGATGTTTCTTCTCTCTCTCTCTCCTTTTTTCTTTTCTCTCTCCTCCTTCTTCTCTTTCTCTCTTTTTCTCTCTCCCTCCCTCTCTCTCTTTCTCTCTCTCTCTCTGTCACATTAGTGTGTTTATGCCACTGCCCTCTAAGTCCATATTTTTGTTTTCTTTCTTTTACACAAAGCAGATATGTTTACAATGGTGCAGATATTATGATTAACATGATACAAACCGTTTTTATCGTGTTCATGTTATGTAAATCCTCGATTTATGATACACTAGATATTGATAATGTGATTTAATATGAATATTCATACATTGTTTTCGATCATGTTGTGGTACAAGATTGTTTATATCAATGTCTTCCCCCGTTGGGTTGCCGTGGGCTCTTTCAGTTTAAACAGTATCCCCACCTTCTGGAAATTCTGTGCTAGAAATTTCCTCTTTTCTATCACTCTCTTTGTTTCTGCCTTGTTGCCTTGCTTTCTGTCATTTCTACTGATTTCCTGCTTTAATGGTCCATTCACCTGTATTTTTTCGATAAAGTCTTACGTACTTTTTCTTCGGATTGATAATTGGGTACATGTATTAAGTGCATTTTTGGCCCTAAGGAGGTGAGATATGCGGAAGCAATTTTAGGTAATTCATGCGTTTTTATATATGTTTTGGTGTCCTTATGTATTATATTTGTATTCAGGTGTGTTTTTTTAAATTTCCTCTGTGCGATAAATCGGACGGAATGGTCCTACGCCGGGGGCATGTCCTTAGATTATGTGCGCGAATGCATTGATATGTGTACTTAATTTTCTTTTCTTTTTTTTCTGTTGAAGTTTTGTGTGTTTTGAAGCGGTTATAGCCCTGATATGGCTCTGCGCAGTCGGCTGGGCTTTAAACAACAATAAAATAAAGAAAGAATATCAATGTATAAAGAAAGAATATCAATGTCTGGTTTGACAAGGCCACCATGGCTATGTTTTTTTTTTCTTTATGGAATAAGAGCGATGTTCAAGAAATATTTTTGCGTTAGTTCACTTGTTCGTTTGTTCCCTGCCCCTCCGCCATCACCACTTTTTTCTCTCTGCTCTGTCTGTCTGTCAGTCTGCCTGCCTGCCTGTCTTTCTTTCTCTGACTCTGCCTGTGTTTGTCTGTCTCTGTCTCTCTCTCTTTCTTTCTTTCTTTCTCTCTTTCTCTGGCTCTTTCTCGCTGAATGTTTATTTGTCTCCATATCTGTCTCTGTCTGTCTCTGTCTCTGACTGTTTCTGTTTCTCTGTTTCTGTTTCTCTGTTTCTCTCTGTCTCTGTCTGTCTGTCTGTCTGTCTGTCTGTCTGTCTGTATGTCTGTCTGTCTGTCTCTCTCTCTCTCTTTCTTTCTTTCTCTCACGTAGACTAGAAATGACAAATACACCAGTAAGACTATGTGTTATGAACCTGTCTCTGTCTGTCTGTCTGTCTCTCTCTCTCTCTCTCTCTGTCTCTCTCTCTCTCTCCCCTCTCCTTCTCTCTCTCCTTCTTTCTTTCTTTCTCTCACGTAGACTAGAAATGACAAATACACCAATAAGACTATGTGGTATGATACGAGGTATCTGTACCGTCTGAAAGTAACGTTTTATTTCTGTACATTTCTTATATGTTACTTCGTTTTCTTTCTGTCTTTCCTTCTGGCTCTATATGTCTGTCTTGCTTGGTCGGTTGGTTGGTTGTTTTGGGCGGTCTTTTTCTTAGACATATTTCTTTAAAAAAAGAAGCAAGTTTCTGATTATCGGTCGTTTCATCTGTGTGGTTTCAAAATGGTCTGTTCTAGACTGAGATTTTTTGTTGTTGTTTTTGTGGACATTATTCGTTATACCCTCGAACATTTTAAGACTAGAAACGAACTTTATTGATGACTGCTAAGACGAGTGTTCATGTTGCTTTTTTTTCTTTTTTTGTTTGTTTTGTAATCAGCGTCTCAGTTTCAGCAGATTGTAGTAAAGAAAATGATGGCTGACATTCTTCTGGTTTAATTTGATTAGACGAGCGTTCATGTTGCTTTTTTTTTAACCAGCGCCTCAGTTTCAGCAGATTGTAATAAACAGATGGTGGCTGACATTGTTTTGGTTTAATTTGACTTATTCATTTATTATCTACACAGGCACCAAACTTCACAACCGCAAAAAGCCTTTATATGTGATGATAATTCTGGTTCTGTGATTTTGTTTTGTTTCGTTTTATTTTGTTTTAGTGTTGATGAAACTTTATGTTTGATTTATTGATGTCATGAATTGATAGAGTATCATGTCAATAAAAATGTTTTTTAAATTTTTTGTTTGTTTTTTGTTTGATTGTTTGTTTGTTCGTTTGCTTGTTTGTTGTTGTTGTTTTTTTTTTTGTTGTTTTTTTGTTTGTTCGATTAAGAGGTGGTAAAGTTTTGATTTTGAATCATTGTTTGTTTTGTTCGTCATTTTTGTAAATACCGAATTCATTTATTTGTTTTTTTCTTTCTGTCTATCTTTCTTTTTTTCCTTCCTTCTATCTATCTATCTTCTTTCTTTCTTTTTTCTTTCTTTCTTTCTACATTTCTTTATGTTTCCCCTGTATTTCTTTTCGTTACTTTTATTAGTTATCTACTTAATTATTTCCCCTTTTCTTTACTTGTTTTGGTTGATATGTCATGAATTAAATGATTAAGTGACTGATTCATCGATATAGTTTATTTACTAAAGATATTCTCAGTGAAATTTTTGTCTTCGCCAAGAGGGTTAAGTTGCACTTTTGCCCTTGTGTATATTTCTATCCGCCTGATGTATGCAATAAATTGCGTCGATGTGTGAGACGTTTACTTTATTTTGATATACATATTGAAGATCAGATTGCATGTAGTAAACTGCAGGCATTAAAATCGTTTTATTTCACGTGGTATCACTCCTATATTCTCTGGACTGATATATAATACAGTCAGTTTTATTTCATGTGGTATCACTCCTATATTCTCTGGACTGATATATATATATATATATATATATATATATATATATATATATATATATATATATATATAATAGAGAGAGAGAGAGAGAGAGAGAGAGAGAGAGAGAGAGAGAGAGAGAGATAAGGCTGCATAATCCCATAGCATCATAGAAAATATTGATATTTTAAGTTTGTCATAAACAAGCAATTGCTTTTGATCTTCTCATGCTTTTATGAGTAATGATTTTGGATATTCGGAAGACCTGGCGTAGAACCATGATGTTAAAGGGAGATTAACCTCTTTACACAGCATGGAGTGATCTTTCTTGTGAAAAGTAAAGCTGTGTTTTAAAAATTTAAAAGTTCTTGAGACGCGTGATTTTGAGTATGAACATTATTTCAACTGTACAGCATACAATGTTTTTTTTCCCCCGGATATTCTGGTGCACAGCTGTTATAAAAAGAATATTGCGAATTTGATTGGATATTTGTCTGCATAATTGATTTTATTTTCTTGGGTCGAAACTCACCGCTCAGTAACAACTTTTCAAGCTGTTATATACATTTTCAGCATGCAACAAGAGACTGACCCCGGCTTAGATGCCGAGGGCTTTTAAGAATAACTAGTATCCCCCACGTTGTGCCGATTTTGTGCTAGAAATTTCCGATGTTTTATCACTCTCTTGTTTCTTCCTTGCTTCTTACTTTCTGTTTATATTGTGCCTTGCTGGTTTATGCGTGTGTATGTGTTCTTTAAGGTCTCACATACGTTCTGTTAGATTGATGATTGGGTATAGTACTGCATTTTTGGGTCCAAGTAAACGTGATATACACACGCCATTTTAGATAATTGAGGCCACTTTTATACGTGTTTTAACGTGGTTGAATATATTATCACAGGTATATTGTTTTCTTTTTTGTTGTTGTTTGTAATCCTGGTTGATTAATTTGGCGGAATGTTCATTTGCTAAGAGCACATCCTTGTATAATGTGCGCAAATACATTGACAAGTACATATGTATTTCATTTTCTTTTCCAGGAGGGTTTTATTTTTCGGAATCAAGGAGATATTATGTGTGTTTTGAGATGGTTTTAGTCCTGATACGGCTCTGCGCAGTCGGTTGGGCTTTGAACATTCATGATGATAACTAGAAGAAGAACTGGCTGTCTGACGTAGATCTGAATTATACCGGTACATGTACAAATTATTGTCTATGAAAACAGTGATTTCCCTTCAATTTAACCCTTCGACTCCCGCCCCTTACCCACCAACTAAAAACTTAACCCTATAACTCACAGCTTATCTACCAATTCCTACAGAAGCTGTGGATGGTGAGAGTCCAAGGTAAGTTTTCTTCTAGCATGTTTGACTACGCAGGAGCTGTAGAAGGGCTGAGGGAGTCAAAGGGTTAGTTTTTTCTTCGCTAGCATGTTTGACAATGCAGGATGCTGTAGACAGGCGAGGGAATCAAGGGTTAAGTTTTTGCTTCGTAGCATGTTTGACAACGCGGATGCTGTAGGCAGGGCGAGGTAGTCAAAGGGTTAAACAGGGAAAATTTTCGACCATTTGAACCAATCTAAAATGAGCGACAACAAGTATTTTGATATAACACTTTGGGACATTTTTTTTCTGTTTGTTTGGTTTGTGTTTGTTTGTTGTTTGTGTGTTTGTTTGTTTGTTTCTCTTGTGATGTTTCTGAGGACATAATTCCCAACACTTAACCCTTTCGCTCCCGCATCCTGTCCACCAGCGTCTGCATTGTCCACCCTGCCAGCAAACCAAAGACTTAAACCTCTGACTCCCTCACCTTTCCACCAGCTTCCTGCAGGAAGCTGGTGGAAAGGGTGAGGGAGTCAAAAGGGTTAATGTTTTTCAGTTGGTGGATAGGGTGGGAGAGTCAAAGGGTTAAAAAGAATGAGCTTGTATAGATTCGATCCTGCCCTGTTTCGCTCCTTCGGTTGTTGTTTCTTTTTGTTTGTTGTTGTTGTTGTTATGTTGTTGTTTTGTTTGTTGTTGTTGTTGTTCTATTGTAGAACTGATGAGAAGGGAAATGGGCCTGAGTGGCTCAAACGTTGTTTTCCATCATGGTTTGCCATTATTTTTTGCATGGTTTTGCTTTGTTTTGTTTATATGTTCCTTTTGTGTATTCTTTTTGTGTTTCTTTCTCTGATATGAATATTATATGTTTTTGATTTTATAAGATCACGTAGAGTCGATCGACTAAGTCTCATCTTCGAATATTGTTCAACAGAAAAGATCTATTTTGTTTTGAATTGCTTTCTTGAATTTAGTTTATTGTTTCATTGTTATCTTATCTTTCTTTCGACTTTCGTTTCTGTTTCGATTTGACAAATTCGGACATGGTTATTGTTCTCTCTCTCTCTTTCCTCTCTCTGTGTCTCTGTCTCTCTCCCTCTCTGTGTCTTTGTCTCTGTCTCTATCTGTCTCTCTTTCTCTCTTCTCTCTCTGTCTCGTCGCTATCTGTCTCTCTTTGTTCGTCTCTGTCTCTTCTCTACTCTGTTGTCTCTCTTTATCTCTGTCTTTGTCCTGCTTTTCTCTCTCTCTCTCCTCTGTGTCTCTCTTTTCTCTTTTGTTTCTGTCTCTCTTCTCTTGTTCTCTGTCTCTCTCTCCAACACCAACTCCTGTGTTCCCTCTCTTTCACTCTGTGTCTCTCTATCCCTCTCTCTCTCTCTCTCTCTTTGTTATCTGTGATCTTTTTATGACTAAGAATATAAATGTTTTGTGGTTCGTTTCATTTCTTGAACATGTTTTTTATTGCCTTTTGTTTCTTTTATGTTCTCTAGGTGCGGTTTAGCTTCTGATTTTCATAATGCTGGTTTTGTTTTTAAAACTCTCGGACCCATCATATTATTTGCATACCTATATACATATATAGATGCATACATACATAGATACAGACAAGTGTAGATAGATACATTCATACATACATACATATATACAGAGACATAGATACACAGACAGACAGACAGATAGATAGATAGATAAATAGATAGATAGACAGATAGATAGATAGACAGATAGATAGAAGATAGATAAAAAGATAGATAGATAGATAGACAAATCGATCGATAGATAGATAGATAGATAGATAGATAGATAATAGATAATAGATAGACAACAGACAGATAGATAGATAGATAGATAGATAGATAGATAGATAAACAGACAGACAGATAGACAGATAGATAGATAGATAGATAGATAGATAGATAGATACATAGATAGATACACAGATAGATACACAGATAGATAAATAGATAGACAGATACATACACACTTAGATACATACATACATACATGGATACATAGATACATACATAGATACATAGATATATACATACATACATACATACATACATCATGCATACATACATACATACATACATACATACATACATACATACATACATACATACATACATACATACGTATATAAGTACATACATATCTATATTTACATCTATATTTATATCTATAGATAGATAGATAGATAGACAGACAGATAGATAGATAGATAGATAGATAGACAGACAACAGACAGACAGACAGACATATAGATAGATAGAATAGATAGATAGATAGATAGATAGATAGATAGATAGACAGATAGATAGATAGATAGATAGAAGACAGACAGATAGATAGATAGATAGATAGATAGTACAGACAGATAGATAGATAGATAGATAGATAGACAGACAGATAGATAGATAGATAGACAGACAGATAGATATAGATAGATAGATAGATAGATAGATAGATAGATAGATAGTAGATAGATAGATAGATAGATAGATAGATAATAGATAGATAGATAGATAGATTAGATAGATAGATAGATGATAGATAGATTCACCAGAAAAAAGACTGTTTCTTTTCTCCTTGAACACGATTTCGCATTACCCTTTTTCCATCCTTCATTCTGCGATGTTTTTGATATTTATGGCTAATTTTTTTTTATAACATAAAACTACATATCAACTAAGTAACATACCTCTTGAGAGTCACGGAGTTATCTCCCATGTATAATTTCTCAAACCCAACACAGTTTGCGCTACCCATTCAGCTAGCATAGACGCAGCCACAAGCATAAAGTGGTAAGCTCAGAACATGCTACCCATTCAGCTAGCATAGACGCAGCCACAAAGCATAAAGTGGTAAGCTCAGAACATGCTACCCATTCAGCTAGCATAGACGCAGCCACAAAGCATAAAGTGGTAAGCTCAGAACAAGGTACCCATTCAGCTAGCATAGACGCAGCCACAAAGCATAAAGTGGTAAGCTCAGAACATTCCTTTGCTCTGAGCTTACCACTTTATGTTTTGTGGCTGCGTCTATGCTAGCTGAATGGGTAGCGCAAACTGTGTTGGGTTTGAGAAATTCTACATGGGAGATAACTCCGTGACTCTCAAGAGTTATGTTACTTAGTTGATATTTACAATTCTCCCTGCTTCCCTCTTATTTCCTTTGGTATTATATAAAACTACACAGTCTATTTCGGAGCTGATCATTGAAGGTTTGTTGTCCTCGTTTCAATGAGAGAAAAAATGAATATGGATAAATGGTATCTGAAAAGATTAAGGTATGGTTGTATTCTTTCTGTTATCAATTCTGTTTTATATTCACTGGTTTTATTATCATTACGATGATGATGGTGATGATGAATACTATGTTATTATTGCTATTATCATTATTATTATTACTTCTTCTTCTTATTATTATTATTATTACTATATCATTATTATTATTATCATTATTACTATTATCATTATTATTGTTATTGTTGTTTTTGTTATTTCATCACCATCGTCGTCGTCGTTATCATCATCATCATCATCATTATTATTATTATCATCATTATTATTATTATTATATTATGATTATTATTATGACGATCATTATATTATTATTATTATCATTATTATTATTATCCTTCTTCTTCTTCTTATTGTTGTTGTTGTTGTTGTTGTTGTTCTTGCTGTTGTTGCTCTCATCATTATTGCTGTTGTTGTTATTTATATTGCTGTTGTTCTTGCTGTTATGATCATATCATTACTTACTGATGTATTTCGTTTATTTTCCAATAGTTCATTGATTTTTAAAAAAATCGTTTATCCATCCATTTATTTATTTTTCTTTCCTCCACTCCTCCTTCGATATTTTTCTTGTTCTTCTCTCGATGACGCACATACACGAGATACATGATTATCATCTAATATCACTTATAGTGAAACGACGTTAAATTAAAGGACGAACGATGATTATCATCATCCTTTAGCTATGTCGATAGTGTGGTTTTTATTTACGTTTTGTTTGTTTGTTACTCGAATTGTAACCATTTTGGTGCAATGTCTTTGATCTAATGAACATCTGCAAACACTGATCTCCAGGAAACATTGCTATGTCGATAGTGTGGTTTTTATTTTTGTTTAGTTTGTTTGTTATTCGAATTGTAACCATTTTGGTGCAATGTCTTTTGATCTAATGAACGTCTGCAAACATTTGTCTCCAGGAAGCGTTTATATGTTATTATATTATGGTCTTTTCTGTTTTGTTTGTGTTTGGTTTTTCTGTGCCTGTCCACTTTATTTTTTTTACTCGTGAGCAGAGTAGGCTGTACGTGTAAATTGATTGGCAAGTTTCAGCTTCGTCTTTTCAACTCACTGATAGATAACATATTGTTTCAAGAACCAGAAAATAAACCCACGAAAGAAGAATACGAACGCGTATTTAATACAGCAAAACAAGACAGGCGCAAATTTTCGGCCAACTGGCCTTTGCCAAGCATAAGATCACAAACAAACAAACACTAGATACAAAAAACTTGAGAAAAAGAGATACAAAAAAAAAAAAATTGAGAAAAAGACTGAAACTTCCCTGTTGCTGTGTTCAATGTGAGAAAAGGTACAAACTCATTGAACACAGCAGCAGGGAAGTTTCAGTCTTTTTCTCAAAATTTTTTGTATCTAGTGTTTGTTTGTTTGTAATCTTACGCTTGACAAAGGCCAGTTGGCCGAAAATTTGCGCCTGTCTTGTTTTGTTGTATTAAATACGCGTTCGTATTCTTCTTTCGTGTTTTTTCTCTGGTTCCTGTTTGCTTGAACGTGGGCAGTCACACTTGTTTTGGATATTGTGTCAAAGCAAAAATATTCGTATAGTGTGATGTTCCATATGCAGAATAGACGTTTTGGATTTCATAACGATTCCTTTCTGGTCTCACTTGTCTCACCTGTTGGCGTCACCGAGTTCGGTGTTGCCGTTGCACATCTGGAACCACCATCACCCTCCAGGCCGCTCTGTCTTGACTTTCGTGGACACTTTCTTGAATATTTAGGTCACCAATGTTGGTTATGTTCTCGATGTATGACATTGGAGGTCTGCCTGTCTTCCTTTTTGCCATTGTTTTTCCTTCAAAGATGGTTGCCATGAGGTCCGTGTTCTTGTTGCGTGACACATGGCCAGTGTATTTAGTCTTCTCTTGTTGATGTCTGCTGGTAGTTTTCTGGTGGTATCAAGTTCTTCCAGGACACTTTCATTTGTTATTCTGTCTGTCCATCTGACTCGTAGTAGTCGCCGATAAAACCACATCTCTGCTGCCTCGACTCTTCTGCAATCAGATTTTTTTTCAGAGTCCAGGCTTCGCAGCCATAAATCATGACTGGTCAGATCAAACATTTTAGAAGTCTGACTTTCAGGCCTTTATGGCACTGCCGTTAAAACTGCCAGAACTCTATTCAGCTCCTCTGGTCTGCTATGACTGTTTACAAAGTACCCCCTGTTTCCTTCTCTTATCCAAAAGAGACGAAAACGAAGGGAGGTAAATCTCATTCACGATACCGTAGTTTCTTGACAGGTGCAAATTTTCTGCCAACTGGCCTTTGTCAAGCGTAAGATCACAAGCAAAGCGCAAGATCACAAGCAAAAAGTAAGATCCTACGCTGGACAAAGGCCAGTTGGCCGAAAATTTGTGTCTGTCTTGTCTGGTTGTATTTAATATGCGTTCTTATTCTTTTTTTCGTGTTTTTTTTTCTTCTGGTTCCTGTTTGTTTGAACACGGGCAGTCACACTTGTTTTGGATACCGTCATGTCTTGTTTGCCTGCGTCATTTTCATCTTCTCCTCCACCTCCTTTGTGGCAGACATTCACATTGATTGTCCCCCTTTTGATTTTGTGGGTTATTTTTGTTTTGTTTTGTTTCGTTAT
>JAPXFY010000021.1:13231192-13233692 GCA_030674185.1 Monoplex corrugatus | reverse complement strand
AATATTGTGTTGTATACTTTTTTGTTTTTTGTTTGTTTCCGTATCAGTTTTTCAATTTGTTCAGATTTTGATTAAATAGACGTGTGTTTTTGTAAGACCATTTAACTGTATATGAAACGTGTTCTAAAATGAGTGATGTATTGTGAAGTGGTTTTAATCTGTCTTTTCCTTTCTTTGGTCTTTCATTTTTTTCAGTTTTGTATTCTTTTTTCCATTTCTGTATATTGAACACTTATTCTTCCAATCAAAATGTTTTACTTGTTTAACATTACATGTACATGTATCGAAAAAAAGAGGGTAACAAAAACCAGACACACAGATCGAAGTTTAATGTTGTCACTTATGCTGTATATATGTTTGTTTGTTTGTTTGTTTGTTTGTTGTTTGTTTAGTCTGTTGTCTTGTTTGTTTAGTTTTTTTGTTTGTTTTGTCATTGTTTTTTCACGATATTTTTTTCATCAAGACTACTGCAATTTTTCTGTTTAAGACTACTGAAAAACGAGATATACTTATGCACATGGTTTACTTGCAGAATCGAACAATTTTAAATTAAGTTTAATTTTAATTACTATTCTTCCCCACGCCCCGACCCCCACCCCCTCCGCCCGTGGGGTTACCGGGGGTCTTTCAGTATAAATAGTATCCCAACCTTCTGGAAATTCTGTGCTAAAAATTTCCTCTTTTCTGTCACTCTTTTTGTTTGTTTCTTTTTTTTTTCTCCTTCTTTACTTCGTGTCATTTCTTCCCATCATTTTCTAACTTGCTGGTCCATTCACCTGTATGTGTTCGATAAAGTCTTACGTACTTTCTTTTAGGATTGATAATTGGGTACATGTATTAAGTGCATTTTTGGCTTAGGGAAATGAGATTTTATGCGAAAGCAGTTTTAGGTCATTTAGGTCCGTTCTTATATATGTTTTAGTGTCCTTAGTTATGTTTAATTAAAATCGTACTCAGGTATGATTTTTTTGGTAAATCCACTTCATGATAAATTGGACAGAATGGTCAAGGCCAGGGGCATCTTCTTAGATCATGTGCGCAAAATGCAATGATAATTATGTGTACTTAATTTTCTTTGTCCTTGTCTTTTTCCTGTTGAAATATTTCGTATGTTTTAAAACGGTTTTACCTTGATATGGCTCTACGCAGTCGGCTGGGCTTGAAACAAAAATAACAATAAGGATGACAGTTAATGTCCTTTCCCGCTTTGTTTTTTTTTGTTTGTTTCTGTGTTGTAGAAAACACGCTTTGGGTGAAAACAGAAAAAAAGAAGATTATGTAAAGTGTGCCTTATGATCAAAAGGCTTTGAATTTTATCTCTGTTTTGAGCCAGAATGTTATCTTCGTGAATTCATATAAAGAAGAAAATAATGATAACAATATAACGTACATGTCTTACTGTGGAGGGTGATGCTTTCGGTTTTTTTTTTTGTTTTTATGTGAAAATATTTCCGCGTTCTTTTTTTAAAATAATTTGTCAGTTTGATTTCTGTGTCTCTCTTGTGATTTCTCTGTCTCTCTATCTCTGTCTGTCTGTCTGTCTATCTGTCTCTGTGTCTGTCTCTTCTCTCTGTGTCTGTCTTCTGTCTATCTGTCTCGGTGTCTCTGTGTTTCTCTGTTTCTCTATCTCGTCTGTCTGTCTGTCTATTTGTCTCTGTGCTCTGTCTCTCTCTGTCTCATTGTCTCTCTGTCTATCTTCTCTCTCTCTCTCTCTGATTTCTCTGTCTCTCTGTCTCTCTATCTCTGTCTGTCTGTCTGTCTATCTGTCTCTGTGTCTGTCTCTGTCTCTGTCCCTCTCTGTCTCTCTGTCTATCTCTCTCTCTCTCTCTCCCTCTCTCTCTCTCTCCCTCGCTCTCTCTCTCTTTTGTTTTACTCCAGGGTACCAAAACGTCAGGGAAGTTCTGTGTTGTTGTTTTGGTTTATTTTTTCACTATTTTTTTTTATTTGTTTCTTTGTTGTCTTTTGTTTTTCTATTTATTTGAGTGCTAGCAGTCACCTTGATTTTAGACGTCTATCGTTCGAAGATGTCTTTTAAAGAGGGAAATTTGGGTCATTTATATTACAAAGACATCAGTGTGTATAAAATACATACATGCACATGTGCGCTCACAAACACACACACACATACACACACACGCATGCACCACACACACACACACACACACACACACACACACACACACACACACACACACATACACTACATACAGTATATGTGTATGCTGACACAATTATATTACAAAAACATTAATTTTACAGAAAATACATACATGTATACATGTACTCACACCAATACATTTATATATATATATATATATTATATACACACACACACACACATATATATATATGTATATGTATATATATATATGTATATGTATACATATACATGATATACATTTATATATATACATAAATATGCATATAATATTTCTACACACACACACACACACCACACACACACACACACATATATATATATATATATAAATATATTATT
>JAPXFY010000021.1:13221192-13226192 GCA_030674185.1 Monoplex corrugatus | reverse complement strand
AAACAACAAACACGCAAAACACACTTACACATTAAACACACACACAAACACATACACATACACACATAAACAAACAAATAAAAACAAACACACTCACACACACACACAAACACCTACCCAACCACCCACCCACCCACACAAACACACACACACACACAAACACACACACACACAAACACCCCCCACCCACCCACCCCACACACACACACTGCATGGATCTATCAGCCAGACTTCCAGGCTGTCTGCAAACGGGGATGAGTCATTGATTGTCAGACCTGGCTGAACCAGCAACATGACTGGCCCCAAAAACAACAATGAATTGGACGTGTGCAATAAGTCAGAAAGGACCATGGCATGGCATGGAGCATTTCTCACCGATCTAGAACGACACAGCAGTGCCTGGGGCAGTGTCTGATTTTTCTCTGGCCTCAGGCTGGCACGCTCTCCTAAATGCTGTACTTTTGTGCCAGCATCCATCTGCTGCAATAGTATTCTGTTCCGTTTTGTTTTGTTGTGTTTGGTTTGGTTTGGTTTTATGGTAGCCACACGAAGAGTTTGTGGTATGGCTTATAATAGTTCTGGAATCATCTGTGTGCTGTGTGATGGTCTCTTGAGCAAACTGAAACTGACCCTAAAACGACGAAAACAAAACAAAACAACAATAAAAAAAAACCCGGAAAAACAAAACAGACCAAACAACAAACCAAAACAAACCAACCAAACAAAACCAAACCAAACAAACCAAACCAAACAAACCAAACCAAACAAACCAAACCAAACCAAACCAAACCAAACCAAACCAACAAACCAAACCAAACCAAAACCAAAACCAAACCAAAACTAACCAAACCAAAACCAAACCAAACCAAAACCAAACCAAACAAACCAAACCAAACCAAACCAAACCCAAACCAACAAACCTAACCAAACCAAACCAAACCAAACAAAACAAACCAAACCAAACCAAACCAAACCAAACCAAACCAAAACCAAACCAAACCAACAAACAAACAAACAAAAACATCACCACAACCTGCACCACAAAAATCACAGAAACACAGCAACAAACAAACTAAAAACAGCAAAACAAATAGTCGATAGCCAACACAATTTCCGTTCTCTCTTCGTCTCTCTGTCTCTGTCTGTCTCTCTCTTCTCCACACACACACACATCTCTCTCTATCTATCGTCTATCTATCTATCTATCTATCTATCTATCTATTATCTATCTATCTATCTATCTTCTATCTATCTTCTCTCTCTCTTCTTCTTTTATCTTCTATCTATCCCTGTTCTCTCTCTACTCTGTCTTATCTATCTATCTTTCTATCTTTTATCTATCTATCATCTATCTATCTATCTGTCTATCTATCTATCTATCTTCATCTATCTTTTATCTATCTATCTATCTATCTATCTATCTATCTTCTCTCTGCTCCTGTTTCTTCTCTACTACTTCTCTCTCTGTTTCTCTCTTTCTCTCTCTCTGTTGTCTCTCTATCTCTCTCTCTATTTTTCTGTCTGTCTGTCTGTCTGTCTTCTCTCTCTACTTCATCTTCTTTCTTTTTTCTGTCTTCTGTACTAAGATTATTTCTACTATCTACGACTATCTCTTTTCTGATCATCTTGAAGAGCTCTTGCTATGTTTCTCTCCTCTGTCTCTCTGTTTCTCTCTTTCTCTCTCTCTGTGTCTCTCTATCTCTCTCTACTTTTTCTGTCTGTCTGTCTGTCTGTCTGTCTTGCTCTCGTGGACATTGCAGATCTGTCTTTCGTTTTTTCTGTCTTTGAACAGAAAGGAT
Source organism: Monoplex corrugatus (assembly GCA_030674185.1). Taxonomy (NCBI): domain Eukaryota; kingdom Metazoa; phylum Mollusca; class Gastropoda; order Littorinimorpha; family Ranellidae; genus Monoplex; species Monoplex corrugatus. The sequence goes on along the minus strand of JAPXFY010000021.1, from coordinate 13,224,393 downwards.
ATTTTAGCAATAGAAAGGATATCCTTTTCGTGTCGACTTGAAGGAGGCAGTTTGCATTGTGTCTGTGTGTTGATGCATATGGTGGTAATAAAATGTGTCAGCCAGATTTCTTCCTTATCTGTTTATGCTCGAGTCCTTCCAAATTTAATCAACAGGTCCTACCTAACTGGAAGAAGCCAATATCAAACTTCTTTAACAACAACAACACAAACAATATAACAATGATAATAACAATAACAATAATAATGATGATGATGATGATGATAATAATAATAATGATAATAATAATGATGATAATAACAATAATAATGATAATATTAATAATAATAATAATAATAACAATAATAATAATAATAATAATAATAACAATGATGATGATGATGATGATAATAATAATAATGATAATAATAATGATGATAATAACAATAATAATGATAATAATAATAATAACAATAATAATAATAACAATGATGATGATGATGATGATGATGATAATAATAATAGCAATATTATACTACTACTACCAATAATAATGATAATAATAATAATCATCATCATCATAATGATAATAATAATAATAATAATAATATATAATAATAACAACAACGATAACAACAGCAGTACTACTACAACAACTACTACTACTACTACTACTACTGCTACTACTACTACTACTAGTAATAATAATAATAATTACAGTATTTATACGGCGCCCAATCTTGACGATTCAAATCAAAGCGCACTCACGCACCAGGCATACGCATACAATCGACAAAGACCACATTACAATATTTAATATTAACACAAAAAGACCCACACAAACTGAGGGAAAGAAGTAGTTGCAGAATTCATTTTTTGGGGAAAAGAGGTGGCAGAGACTTTGAACCTACTCAAACGCCCATGTACTGGCATGATCTTGAAATGGCAGAGGGAAGATTGGGTCTAGATTATCAAATCAAACACGAAGCTTATATCACCAGACTGACAAACAGATTGACATGGGGTTAGCAATGAATGCCATGAGATTAAAGTTGGAGGAAAAAAGATAAACAACATTCGTTACGCAAACGACACCATGCTAATTGCAGAAAACGAAAGGGACCTACAAAACCTTGTGAATATAATAGAAACAGAAAGCAAAAATAAAGGGTTGGAGCTAAATAGCAAGAAGACTGAGGTCATGGTAATCAGTAAAAAAAAAACCCATGAAATCCTCTCATGCAAAATAACAGCAAATGGCACAAATCTGAGACAGGTTGATAAGTTTATAAATCTGGGAACGGTTATGTCACCAGACGGCAGATGCACATCAGAATCACAAATAGCCAGCAGAATCGGCCAAGAAAAAACAGCATTCAAGAAGATGAAAAGCGTTCTTGCCAACAAATGCCTATCAATTGACACCAGGGAGAGAGTTCTTGAATGTTATATAGAACCGATAATGTTATACGGTTGTGAGGCGTGGACAGTAAGCACGCAAAGCCAGAACAAGATTGAGGCAGCCAAAATTTGGTTTCTAAGAAGAATGTTGAGAGTTCCATGGACAGCAAAGAAAACAAACGAGACAGTCTTGATGGGGGTAGACACAAGAAGATCATTGATAAAGAAGATTAGGAAAAGGCAGGCAACATTTATAGGCCATTTTCGAGAAAAGGGGAATTAGAACATCTGGTCACAACAGGAAAGCTGGAGGGAAAGAGAACATCAGGTAGACCCAATAAGAAAATACTGGACGGACTTGCAGAGTGGCTTGCAGAGGACAGACAGGGTGGAAGATGTACTTGCAGCGACAAGGGATAGATATGTATGGGGGGCCATGATCGCCAACACCATGCGGCAGGGCACATGATGATGATCATTAGCAATGAACAAATCGATTTTCATGACGTATGCTGGGATTGAACTCGAGATATCCGCCTTGCAGTCGGCTGTTATAATGAGCTACAAAAAGTTTGAATGGAAATGCAATTAATCAAAAAGCAAAGAAATTCAATCAGGGGCGAAAATGATCTGATCGGTCTGCCTACATCTGTTCCTCTCCCCAAATAGAGAAAGAGAGAGAGAGAGAGAGAGAGAGAGAGAGAGAGAGAGAGGAGGGGTACAGAAGAGGGACAGAGAGAGAGTGGGGGGACAGAGAAGAGAAAAAAAGAGAGAGACAGAGAGAGAGAGAGAGAAGGGAGACAGAGAAACAAAAAGAGTGGAGAGAGAGAGAGAGAGAGAGAGAGAGGAGAGGAGAGAGAGAGGAGAGAGAGAGAGAATCAGAGAGAGAGAGAGAGAGATAGGGAGACAGAGAGAGAGAGAGACAGACAGAGACAGAGACAGAGAAAGACAGAGAGACAGAGCGAAAGAGACAAACACACAGACAGAGAGAAAGAGAGAAATAGATAAAGGGGGGCGGGGTAGATAGATAGATAGACAGATAGACAAATAGATAGATAGATAGATAGAGAGAGAGAGAAATAGATAGAGAGATAGAGACAGATAGATAGATAGATAGATAGATAGAGAGAGAGAGAGAGAGAGAGAGAGAGAGAGAGAGATGCAGACAGAAAGACGGAAGACGCACACACACACACACACACACACACACACACACACACACACACACACACACATATATATATATATATATATATATATATATATATATATACACACATATATATATATATATATATATATGTATATATGTATATATATACATGAGAGAGAGAGACAGAGACTGAGAGACAGAGAGGGACAGGGAGAGAGAGAGAGAGAGAGAGAGAGAGAGAGAGAGAGAGAGAGAGAGAGAGAGAGAGAGCAGCCTGCCACCCAGCCAGCCAGCCAGACAGGCAGGCAGGCAGACAGACAGACATATAGGCAGACAGACAGACAGACACACACACACACACAGACAGACAGAGACAGAGAAAGATAGTGCGTGTATGTGTGTGTTTTTGTGTTTGTGCGCATACGAGCTAGGCGAGCATGTGGTGTGTGGTGTGTGTGTGTGTGTGTGTGTGTGTGCATGTGGTGCATGTGCGTATGAGTGTTTATCAATAATTGGTTCAAAGAACACACCGCCTTCATTGTTGCATCGTCTCTTTAACCGCGTCGACGTTCGTGCATTATCAGATCATATCCCGTTACTTTCTCTTTGTTAACTGGCCCCAGAACACACTCATTCCATATGTAGCGTAGCTGGCGACCCAGCCGTCC
>JAPXFY010000021.1:13211192-13213692 GCA_030674185.1 Monoplex corrugatus | reverse complement strand
TAATTGATAGGCATTTGTTGGCTAGGATGCTTTTCATTCATTCCAACAAACGCTTATCAATTAACGTCAGGAAAAGAGTTCTTGTGATTTGGACAGAATATTCAAAATCCGACAAGCGCAGTGGTCATGTAGATGAGACACAGCAGTGTGGTTCCAGATTTACTGTACGGCATATAGCATGACTCCCAGAATCTCTGCATCGGAGCCAGCCAGCGGCAGGGAGCAACCAGACAACATTTCAGCAGACCCAGTGGGGGAATCGAATCCCACTCCCTCGACATGTGACCGGCATCACTCATCGTCGTGATTTGGCGACTGTTTATTATCATCATCAACAAGTGCCTTGCCACATGGCCTTGGCGATCATGGCATTCCATCTGTTTCTTGCCCTTGTTGCCGCAAGCACAGCTTCCACCCTCTCTGTCTTCAGCCACTCTGCAAGTCCGTCCAATATTTTCTCACTGGGTCTACCTGGTGCTCTCTCTCCCTCCAGCTTTCCTGTTGTGACCAGGTGCTCCAATTCCCCTTTCCTCTTAAAATGGCCTATAAATGTATATATATATATATATATATATATACATATATATATATATATATATATATATATATGTGTGTGTGTGTGTGTGTGTGTGTGTGTGTGTGTGTGTGTATTTCAACGAAATCTAAATTCTTTTTTCACACTGAACGAAGCAGCAGGGAAGTTTCAGTCTTTTTCTTCTAATTTTTGTATCTGGTGTTTGTTTGTGATTTTACGTCTACGCTTGGCAAAGGCCAGTTGGCCGAAAATTTACGCCTGTCTTGTCTGGTTGCATCAAATACGCGTTCTTATTCTTTTTTCGTGTTTTTTTTTCTGGTTCCTTGTTTTGCTTGAACGTGGGCAGTCACATTTGTTTTGGATTTCAACAAAATCTGTTATCGCATTCTGTCAAGTTCTCATATCTTGAATTCTATCCCATCATGCAATTTAAAGATTTTTTTTTCACCTTTCTTCTTCACACTTGCCAAAAATTTCTTTTTCGTCTTTCATATTTGTTAACAAGAAACACCACGAAGGTGCGTGCGGATGGGACCCGGAGCACCAATCCCTCACCACTCTCCGGACAATCACCCCCCAAGCTCTCGACACCATTCGATAGTCATTTCATCAAGCAGGGGCTGTCCATGATTTGCATGACCCATTCGGACCCAGTCATCAGTTACCTTGTTTACAAACCAAATGGCAAGGTGGGGAGATGACAAACCCCGGGACACAGCCACACAAGGCGCACCAACCAGGTCCAGCCCAGCCTCCGGACCAAGAGAGAATGGAAAACCCCTCTCGACTCTCTCTGGTCTTCGTCTTTCAGGCAGCCCGCCCTGCCACCAGCTCTTATAGCTGCCAGCTCCTTCCCCTTTACTATATAGTCTCGACAGATAGCAGTCGAAAGCTTCCAACGTTGTCTACCTAACATATAGCGCAGAAAATGAGGAGGCAAAGAAAACCAAAGGAAATAAGAGGGAAGCAGGGAGAATTTTAAATATCAACTAAGTAACATAACTCTTGAGAGTCACGGAGTTATCTCCCATGTAGAATTTCTACATGGGAGATAACTCCGTGACTCTCAAGAGTTATGTTACTTAGTTGATGGTCTACATGGGAGATAACTCCGTAACTCTCAAGATTTATGTTACTTAGTTGATACAGCAAAGAAAACAGTTTCTGTGATGGAACCCATGTAAAATCATGCAGCGTCCAAAATATTATTTTTTGCTATTTGTACAATAATTTTATCAAAATGCTGATAATTACAATAGTTTGTCTTCATTTTTATTAACTGGAGACTCATCGAGTCTCAGGCACTTTACAGATATATCATTGAGGGTATTTTGCTCAAAATTTTCTGACGAACACCGCAGATGTCTGTGGGTCTCGGGCCTGGCTGTCGCCGGAATATATTAAAATACAGCGCGGTCGTGTGTTTGTGATGAGATGCAACCGTGAAGTGGATAGTTCGGAAAAAAGATGCAGCTTCCAAAAACGATTCATCGTCTTTATTTTTGTGAAACACTTCTTGTAACCCTTCTATGACATTTGAATGTTGATAATAGACTATGAGTTTAATACACTACGTAGGACTTCAGAATCTGGCCAGCTCTGGGGTTTATGTGCAGGCTTAAGGTTTGTGTCATGATCGTTTTGGATCTTCTCCATCACATAGGCACCAGTGGGGTTAGTGCATAATTTATGGAATTCATTCCGAGCGCGGAAACATCATCTTGAGAAACTGAAACTTAGACACGTACCACAAAATAATAAAACAAAATAGTAACTAAACAAAAGAAAATAACCATGAAATTTTGAAAAATAACCATGACTTCTTTTGTCAAAAAATGACAGCGATGGTTACGAAACATGCGGTTTTAGCGCCAAAGAAGAAGCAAAGAATGTAAACACGGTTCGACCATTTTTTTTTTGGTTCATCCGACCTTGACCTCTTCCAGCGTCACAGACTGTCTGGCA
>JAPXFY010000021.1:13191192-13196192 GCA_030674185.1 Monoplex corrugatus | reverse complement strand
AATACACAAACAAAGAAACAGAAACCAGGAGAGCCCATCCTTCCATCCATATAAGAGAGCAGGGAATGGAGTCTTGCAGATTTGTGATTGTTGTAAAATGTTACACAGATAGGCATAGAGACATATATACAGTCGCATTATCTTTCATATTAACACAGACACGGACACACACACACACACACACACACACACACACACACACACACACACACACAAACACACACACAAACACAAACACACATGCATACACACAAACATATACATGCACACACATGCACGCATGCACCCCACCCACCCACCTACAACAACAACAACAAATTGGCGACAGAACTTTGTGGACATGATACGACAATGAAACATGACCAGAGAAAGAAAGAAAGAGAGAGAGAGAGAGAGAGAGAGAGAGAGAGAGAGGAGGAGAGGAGAGGGAAGACAAACGGAGAGAGACAGAGAGACGAAACAGAGAGACAACAGAGAGACAAAGAGAGAGAGAGAGTGAGAGACAGAGACAGAAAGACAGACACAGAGAGGGAAGGAGAGAGAGAAAGAAGAGAAAAGAGAGAGACAGAGAGGAGAGAAGAGACAGAGACAGAGAAGACACACAGAGACAGACAAGAGACAGACAACAAACAGAAAGAGACCAAGACGAACACAGTGTGGCACTGCCATAGTGTCCCTCAAACCAACTCCAATCCCCCAACACCCCCCACACCCATAACCCTCACCAAACCCTCTCCCCTTACCCCTAACCCCCCCCCCCCTCTTTCTCACCCTAGCTCATTAGCACAGGTAAGGCAAGCCCACAGACGGTAGTTAACAGGCAGATTACCCCCAGTTCACATTGTCCCCTTCTCTCAATACATACACCCACCCTTCAGTTTAGGCGGAGACGCTTGCATAACTGGCTGACGGACGGACAGACGGACGGACGGACGGACTGACGGACGGACTGATGGTCGGACGGAGGGACTAGACACAGACCAGGCCAGGACATTTTCTCAAGAAGGTTCCAGTTTTTGTTATTTAAATTAACCTTTTCCCTCCCTCATTCGGGCTGGCTGGCTGGTTGGCCTTGTTGGTAGAGCCATAGACTCAAGATGTTGTGTCTTGAGTTCAGTCCCAGCTTACGATATTAAGGAAAACCAAACCAAGGCAAAGCAAGGCAAAGCAGCGCAGCCAGCCCAGCCCAGCCCAGCCCAGCCCAGCCAAGCCAAGCCAAGCCAATTACAGCTAAGCCAAGCCAAGCCAAACCTATCCTTCCAAGCCAATTCAAACCAAATCCAAACCAAACCAAACCAAACCAAACCAAACCAAGCCAAGCCAAGCCAGCCTAGCCAGCATAGCCTAGCCTATCCAAACCAAACCAACCAAACCAACCAAACCAAACCAAACCAAGCCAAGCCAAACCAAGCCAACAAGCCAAAGCCAAACCAAAGCCAACCAAAGCCAAAGCCAAGCAAGCCAAGCCAATCAACCAAACCAAAGCCAACCAACCAACCAAGCCAACCAAACCAAACCAACCAAGCACCAAACCAACCAACCCAACCAACCAACAACCAAACCCAACCCAACCCAAACCAAACCCAAACCAAACCAACCAACCCAACCAAACCAAACCCAAACCACAACCCAACCCAACCAACCAAACCCAAACCAAACCCAAACCAACCAACCAAACCAAACCAAACAACCAAACCAAACCACAAACCAAACCAACCAAACCCAAACCAAACCAAACCAACACCAAACCCAACCAACCACAACCAAACCAAACCAAACCAAACCAAACCAAACCCAAACCAAACCAAACCAAACCAAACCAAACCAAACCAAACCAAACCAAACCAAACCAAAACCAAACCAAACCAAACCAAACCAAACCAAACCAAACAACCAAACCAAACCAAACCAAACCAAACCAAACCAAACCAAACCAAACCAAGCCAACCCAAACCAAACCAAACCAAATCTATCCAACCCAACCAACACAACCCAACCCAAACCCAAACCCAACCACACAACCAACCCAACCAAACCAAACCAAACCAAACAACCAAACCAAACCAACCAAACCAAACCAAAACCAAACCAAACCAAACCAAACCAAACCAAACCAAGCCATCCAAGCCATCCTATCCATCTGCTTCCTTCTTTAGTTCTTTTCCTTCTCCATGCTATCTACCATTTTCATGCAGGTCACATATTTCACAATCTCACTTTATTCAGCATTTTCCATCCGCTTCTTGCGTTAGAACCTTTCATTTCTCCAACTCCCTATCCTAAACATTTCATTTCTGTCCCCTATCCTCCAGCTTCAACCAGCCTCTTGCACACCAAATCTTTAACAATTTCATTCTATTCACCATCATCTATCAGTCTCTTGTATATCATATATTTTACAGTTTCATCCTATTCCTCAGTTTCTACCAGCCTCTTGCATATCATGTATTTTACAATTTCATCCTATCTACCAGCTTCTACCAGCTTCTTGCACATGAGATCTTTAGCAACTTGATCCTATTCACCAGCTTTTACGTCAAATCTTTTATAATTTCATTATATCTACCAGCTTTGACTAGCTTCTTGCACATCAACATTTTCACAGTTTCATCCTGTTACCAGCTTCAACCAGCCTTTTGCACATCTAACCTTTTACTACAAGTTTCGTTCCGTTTACCATCTTGTACCATCCTCTTTGCACAACAAACCTTTTACAATTTTATCCTGTTTACCAGCTTCAACAAGCTTTCTGCACAACAAACCTTTTACGATCTCATCCTATCTACCAGCTTCTAACAATCTCTTACACAGATTTTCGCGATTTCATCCTGGTCACCAGCTACTAGCGGCCTCTTGCACATCACATCTTTTGCAATTTCAGCCTCTTCACCAGCATCTAACAGCCTCTTGCACAACAAACCTTTTACAATCCAGCCTATTCATCAGCTCCTATTAGTTTCTTGCACATTAACCCTTTCAGTTCTTTAGCCCTTATAAACCAGCTTCTATCAGAAAGCTGGTTTCAGTTGGTGGAAGCTGGTGGGTAGGGTGAGGGATTGAAATGGTTAAAATATTCACAAGGATTTTATACAACGAGAAGCGTTGGGGGAATAGAAAAGGGTTGTCGATCCTTTGCTCTCTCTGGCTGTCTGTTGTCAACTTCTCTCTCTGTCTCTGTCTCTCTGTCTCTCTCTCTCTCTGTCTGTCTCGCTCTGTCTCTCTCTGTCTCTCTCTCTCTGTCTCTGTCTGTCTGTCTCTCTCTCTCTTTCTCTCTTTCCACGAATTTCCTCTCTCTCGCTCTCTGCCTCTCTTGCCAACTTCTCTCTGTCTTTCTCTGGTCAACTCTCTCTCTCTCTCGCTCTCTCTCTCTCTCTCTCTCTCTCTCTCGCTCTCTTCCCCTCTCTCTCGTCAGCGCTCTCTCTCTCTCTCTCTCTCTCTCTCTCTCTCTCTCTCTTCCTCTCCGTTGTCAACTGGAGTGCTCGTTCCTGAAGAAGGAGCTCTTTTCAAAAGAAAACATTGTGGAGATGTTACCGCTTCAATGATTTCCGTTGTGAGCGAGGAAGGATGATTTTAGGGTGAAAGAAAGGGTGATGGTGGTGGTGGGGAGGGATAGTGGTGAGAATGGAGAGGTGGAGGGAGGGAGGGGACGGAATTCTGAGCTTGAGGTCTGCTACTGACAGCTTTTTTTTTTTTTTTTTTTTTTTTTTTTGTAAAGGGAGAGGGTGGGGAGATTGAATTGAGGTACCGGAGAATGCCCTTAGGGCCAATTTCTTTCTTCCTATTTTTTTTCTTTTTAAAGAGAATAGAGTGAAAAAAAGAAGGGGGTGGGGGTGGAGGATGGGATGGTTTCTGCCAGGAAATGCCTGTGTATTCTCCCCCGTTTAAGCCCCTTTACTAATGAGAGGTTTTCATACGGATAATGATGATAATATGTGAGTGGGAAGGAGATGAAAGGTGAACATGCGAAGAAAAATGCGAATGACAGGCAAAAAAATTTGTTTTAAAAAGATAAACTTGAACATGCTTTCTCTTTATTTTTTTATATTTTGAAATTTGGTAATCATAAGTATATGATTTAGGTAAGTAAAAGTGAACATGCTTTATCTTTTCGTGTTTTTTATCTTCTGAAATTTGGTAATCATTAAGTACATGATAAGGCACGATAAACGTGAACATACTATCTATTTACTTTTTATATTCTGAAGTTGTTAATCATCAAGTATATGATATAGGTAAGATAAACAAGAAACATACTTTCACTGGAGGAGGAGGGGGAGAGAGAGAAGAAGAAGAAGAAGAAGAAGAAGAAGAAGAAGAAGAAAAGAAGAAGAAGAAGAAGAAGAAGAAGAAGAAGAAGAAGAAGAAGAAGAAGAAGAAGAAGAAGAAGAAGAAGAAGAAGAAGAAGAAGAAGAAGAAGAAGAAACTGTCAAAAATTGTGGCGTGGATATGTAACTCTCTGAACACTACGAATTCTCATGAACAGAGTCAAAATGTACAATAAGAAATCTATTACGTTAGCTTTCGATCAAATAGTGGCTGCTTATTAGAGCATGTAGTCACAACAGGAAAGCTGGAGGGAAAAAAAGCACCAGGCAGACCTAGCGAGAAAATATGGACGGACTTGCAGGGTGGCTGAGGACAGAAAAGGTGGAAGATGTACTTGCAGCGACAAGAGATAGATTGTATGGAGGGCCATGACCGCCAACGCCATGCGGCAGGGACATCATGATGATGATGCTGAGCAGCAATTGAAGCCAAGACACCATATGCTGAGATCTTGGCTCTATCAGTTTAGTCGTGCAAGCCCATCTTGTGAACCTTTGCCGTCCAAGCCGTGTAATCAGTGTTATCTATCTAAACGACTGCGCAGTTATGATAACCCCGAAGCGGAGGGAAAAAACGGGGTCATAAGGTGAAGAAGCGATTGACTCACTATCGCTTCTTATCGTCTTTAACACCAGTTAAAAGTTTAGTTCACGTATTTCCCCCCGTGGGGATGC
>JAPXFY010000021.1:13178692-13181192 GCA_030674185.1 Monoplex corrugatus | reverse complement strand
AGAAATTGGTGGGTAAGAAGAAGAGTCAAAGGGTTAAGTTTTTGCTTTGCTAGCATAGTTGACAATGCAGGATGCTAGTTAATATAGTATGGGAGTCAAAGAGTTAAATGGATGCTATCCTCAGTGGTTATCGTAATGGAAAGAGACAGATATAGAAACATTCTGAGAGGAGATTAAAAAGAATTATTATGTTGTTTTTGATGTGACTAAAAATGAACATCATTGTGTAGATAATGGTATTGTAGACACACACACACACACACACACACACACACACACACACACACACACACACACACACACACACACACACACACAACATACTCACGCACACATACAGAGAGAGAAACTGAAACTGAAACTGAAAATGGTTTATTGCCATTGACATTTTTGTCCTTGTCGCAAGGAGCATAAAACAAAGTCATTAAATTTTTCGGCGATGTTTTCTCGAAACAAAGATTTATAAATATAGTCATGGCTGACAATATATCCATTTGAATTTTTTCCCTAAAGATGAAGAAAAAATTGAACGGAAAAAGTTGAACAAAATGTTGAACAAAAAATTGAAGAAACAGTTGACCACCCAACGTAATTAGTCATATAGGTAAGAGGAAGACCCAAATCCGCCAAATAAACATAAGAACAGTATAAAGTGATATCTTCACTGAATATAAACTTACATTAATTTAAAAAGTTGAACAAAAAGTGAAATAGTTAACCACCTGACATAATTAGTCATATAAGAGGAAGACCCAAATCCAGAAAACAAACAAAAAAACAATATAACGTAACATCTTCACTGGAGATAAACGTACATTAATTTAAAAAGTTGAACAAAAAGTTGAAGAAACAGTTGACCACCCGACGTAATTAGTCATATAAGTAAGAGGAAGACCTAAATCCGGCAAATAAACATAAGAACAGTATAAAGTGATATCTTCACTGGAGATAAACTTACATTAATTTATTACTGTGTTGTTTTCTTTCTCCGACTTTCCCAAGCAATGGCGATAAATTTCGCGAGGGATTTTTGATAGTTTTCATCTTCAGTCATGAGTATTCTGGTAATGACCCTTTGACTCGAAATGTCCTCATCAAAGATTATGCATTTTTGTCGTATACTTTCATACGACTTGCAAACAAACAAAAAATGCATTTCATCTTCTGTCTCTACATTACACATGGGACAAATAGAGTGTGCCGATGAATTTGAGTAAAACCATCTTCTTGTTGCATTTAGCCCTAGGGCTCTTAGTCTAAAACGAGCAAGATTGCTTCTGTGCCATTTATTTGTTACGGCCTTTATATATTTTTCGGTTTGAAATATACTTTTAAAGGAAAGGAACCAATCATATTTCTCAGATTCTTCCATTTGAGCGTGCCAGTTTTGTTTGTACGAATCAACTAGTCTATCCCTAAATTCTGAAATAAATCCTTGTTCATAACCAACTCCCTGGCACATCCACACAATACCAAATCCATGTGTGGTTAACATTTTCTTAACGAAATATGCCCAGTTTTGTTTACCCGAGTCTAATTGATTCAGTAACATCTCATATGCCTGCTTGCACAATCTTGACATTGGGAGCTGGGTTAATTTCAACCAGTATTTAATACACTTCATTTGAGTTTTCAAAAACAAAGGATAACGGCCAGTTTCTCCATATAACATTTTATTAGATGAATGCAATGGTACCGAAAGGAAGCGTTTGATGGCAAATGTATGTACCTTTTCCATTTTATGATTGCTCGAAAAACCCATATTTCTGAGCCATACGTTAAGATTGGTTCAATTTGTGAGTCGAAAAGTTTCCAAAAAATCGAGAAGTCAGTGCAGTTCAATTTTCTTAAAGATCTTAAAATTTCCATCGTTTCCTCTTTTCCCTTTTTTGCTGCTTTCCACCCATGCGCTTTGGAGACTCAGTTTCGTTGTAAAAATAATATCTAGATATTTATATGAGTTTGTTACTTTAACTTCAGACTCACATAAACCCATTTTTCTCGAGCCGAAAGATGTCCTCCCTTACGGAAAATCATCACATTCGTCTTTTCTAGGTTCACAGACAGTAATAACCTATCAGATTCATGTTTTAAAGCATTTAGTTGATTTTGTAACCCTATGACAGTGCCTGACAAAAGCACCACATCATCAGCAAATAGCAGTAAAAAAAACTTCAACAGCACCAGGCAATAGCTGTACACCATGTCTCCCTGTTTTGGCTATTTCTAACGCTAACTCATTAATAAAAAATGAAAATAGTAAGGGGCTGAGGAGACATCCTTGTTTCACTCCTCATGGACATTCGAAAAAGTTGGTGTAATATCTTTGTCACGAACACATGCTAACACAGAATTATATATACTTTTAAGAGACATATATAATTTACCATTTACTCCATTCTTTCGCAGAATACCCCAAAGTAATTTCTAGTAACTGAGTCAAATGCTTTGCGAAAATCTACAAATGACTACGTATAGTTTAGTGTGATTAAGAAGGTAT
>JAPXFY010000021.1:13168692-13173692 GCA_030674185.1 Monoplex corrugatus | reverse complement strand
AGAGAGAGAGAGAGTACAAATGATGGACTGAACAAGAAGAGAGAGAGAGAGACAGAGACAGAGACAGAGAGAGAGAGTGACAGAGAGAGAGAGAGTACAAATGATGGACTGAACAGAAGAGAGAGAGAGAGAGAGAGAGAGAGAGAGAGAGACAGAGAGACAGAGAGACAGAGAGTGACAGAGAGAGAGAGAGAGTACAAATGATGGACTGAACAAGAAGAGAGAGAGAGAGACAGACAGAGAGAGAGACAGAGAGACAGAGAGACAGAGAGTGACAGAGAGAGAGAGTACAAATGATGGACTGAACAAGAAGAGAGAGAGAGAGAGAGAGACAGACAGACAGACAGACAGAAGAGACAGAGACAGAGACAGAGAGAGTGACATAGAGAGAGAGTACAAATGATCGACTAAACAAGAAGAGAGAGAGAAAGACACAGAGAGAGAGAGACACAAAGAGAGAGACAGGGACATAGAAAGAGAGAGAGACAGACAGACAGAGAAAGAGAGAGAAAGAGCGATAAAGAGAGAGAGAGAGACAGAGACAGAGAGACAGAGTACAAATGTTCAGTTCAGTTGAGTAGAGTTTAAAGTCCTACCACTCTCAGAGTATACGAGGCACCAGCTGTAAACACTTTTTAAAGAAGCCATAAAAAAAATATAAAAAAATGATTGCATTGTGAGAAACCGATGCTTTCTTCGGTTCTGATGAGATGAGTACAAATGAGAACTGAACAAGAGTATATTAAAGCTGCCTGATATCTCTCCCTCATCCTCACCCCCAACCTCACCCCACAGTCTGTCTGCATATGCTGAAAACAGGACAATCCAAAGACATGGGTGCCAACAAACAATACAAGAGCGAAGTTCCGCCGGGCGCACCACACAACGGACGGAAGGGACAAGATGACACACACCCCTTTACTCAGGCCCGCGCCATGGAAAAGACAACTCCCCCCCCCCACCCCCACCCCCACCCCCCAAAAAGAAAAAACAAAACTGAGGGGAGACAATTGAGGAGAGTGATCGGTCCATAACGATGTTAGCCTTCAAGCCTAATAGTGCTCAATATTTGCCGTTTAGCAAAAGGGGACACGCTTGGCCCTCTCTTCTCCCCACTGAATGACAAGCGCATTTAGTGGGGGGGAGAAGAGGCCCGCCAAATGGACCATCAACTTGTATAGACGCAGGGAATAGCCATCGGTTTATTTTACGCAGATGGCGCGAGATTCGCTTGCTCTTTCCGCCGGGGCCTTTTTTTTTTTTTTTTTTTTTTTCGTCGCTGTGAGTTTGGTTTTCCGCTCTCGGAGTTGAAGAATGAAGTGGTGGAAAGCTCTTCCCCGTTTTTCAACCTCCCTCCCTCCCTCTCTCCTCCCTCCCCCAGCCCCTCACCCTCACTCCCCTTCGTTTCGATCCTGGGGCTATTGAAAGGGGCAAGGTTTGTGTCGCAAGAAGCACATTTTTGTTTCTTCTTCTTTTTTTTTCCCAAGTCTCGTTTAAAACAAAAATCAAAACCAAAAAATTAAAAAAGGGACATGGTTTCATGTTGAGAAGAGACGTGTTGTGTGTGTTGTGTGTGTGTGTGTGTGTGTGTGTGTGGGCGCACGCGCGTGCGTGTGTGCATGTGCGTTTGTAGACGTGTTACCAAATATGTTAGAACGAAGTTTTTAAAGGTTCATCACTTACATAGATTTCTCTATGCCCATCTTTATTTCCTTCTTTTTTTCTTTTTTCTTTCTTTCTTTCTGCTTCTTTCTTTCTGTCTGTCTTTCTTTCTGCTGTCTTTCTGTCTTTCTTTCTTTCTTTCTTTCTGTCTGTCTTTCTTTTTTCTTCTGTCTTCTTTCTGTCTGTCTGTCTGTTTTCTGTCTGTCTGTTTCTTTCTTTTTTCTTTCTGTCTGTCTGTCTTTCTTCTTTTTTTTTCTGTCTGTCTGTCTTTCTTTCTTTCTGTCTTTCTTCTGTCTGTCTTCTTTTGTCTGTCTTCTTTCTTTCTGTCTGTCTGCTTTCTTCTTTTTCTTCTTGTTGGTCTTCTTTCTTTTTCTTCTGTCTGTCTGTCTTTCTTCTTTCTGTCTTCTGTTTTTCTTTCGTCTGTCTTTCTTTTTCTTTCTTTTTTCTTTCTGTCTGTCTGTCTTCTTTCTGTCTGTCTGTCTGTCTTCTTTTCTTTCTGTGTCTGTCTTTCTTCTTTTTCTGTCTTTCTTTCTGGCTTCTTTCTTTCTGTCTTCTTCTGTCTGTCTTTCTTTCTATCTTCTTTCTATCTTTCTGTCTTTCTTTCTTTCTTCTATCTTTCTGTCTGTCTTTCTTTCTTTTCTGTCTTCTTTCTGCTGTCTGTCTGTCTGTTTGTCTTCTTTCTGTCTTTCTTTCTTTTTCTTTCCTTTATTCTGGTCCCATTTCTACACCATTTAATGGCCACAAAAATGGCATAGTTTTTACGATGCGATGATGATGACGACGATAAATATGATAATCATGATGCTAATCCGCCCCATCTAGGACTGAGACGGCGTGACCGGGCTGTACGCTACGTTCTACCATCATAATATATAATATAATTGGCATCAACCAGGCCCGAGAGATACAGACACCGGCATTGTTTGGTCAAAAGATTTGAGCAATCACCTTCAAATGCATCCTTGAAAGTGGATGAGACTCGACTGTGTGGTTCCAGTCTTCCAATGAGCCCACAGCGCTCGACTCTGGGTAGGAGCCGGTTGGAGCTGAATAATCCCACAATGATTTTTGAAGAGACTGATGGGGATTCGAACCCACAACCTTCCCGATCGGTAGTCCGTTGCGCTGGCCACTACACCACGGTGACTTGTTGTGTTAGCAAGCGTTTTTTTTTCCGATTGCTTCTGGGTGGATCTTTAACATATTTGGGTGAAACTTGTGGACCTTTAAGTAGTTGTGAATAATAAGTTTGGAAGTCATGGCACGAAGGTGATAGTCCAAAAGGACAAAGAGACAGTGAGACAGAGAGAGAGAGACAGAGACAGACAGACAGACAGACAAAGACAGACAGACAGACAGACAGGTTGACAGAGAGAGACAGAGAAATGAAGAAAAAGAAGAAGAAGAAAAGAAAGAGAGGAAGAATGTATGTGGCAGACAAAGACAACGTGAGTGAGAGAGAGAGAGAGAGAGAAAGAGAGAGAGTGAGAAAGAGACAGAGACAAATAGAGAGAGAAAGAGAGACAGACAGACAGACAGACAGACTGACAGACTGATAGAGACAGAGAGAGACAAAGAAGGAGAGAGTGAGGGAAAGAGAGAGAGAGAGTGGAGAGACAAGAGAGAGAGAGAGAGAGAGGGAGAGAGAGAGAGACAGACTGACAGAGACAGAGAGAGACAAAGAGGGAGAGAGGGAGGGAAAGAAAGAGAGAGAGAGAGTGGAGAGACAAGAGAGAGAGAGAGAGTGATGGAGAGAGAGAGGGAGAGAGAGAGACATACTAAGGCACTAAGGTGATAGTCATAGGGATCCCAAAGATGTTTTAACTCTTTGACCCCCGCACCCTGTCCACCAGCATCCTGCATTGTTAATTATGTTAGCAAAGCAATATTTGAATCGTTTGACTCCCTAACCCTATCCACCAGCTTCCTTTTCTTTTTTTTTCTTTCTTTTCTCTTTCTTTCTTTTTTCTTTCTTTCTTTCTTTCTGTCTTTCTTTCTTTTTCTTTCTCTTTTTTCTTTCTTTTTTTCCTTTCTTTCTTTCTTTCTTTTTGTCTTTTTTCTTTCTTTCTTTCTTTCTTTCATTTTTGTTTTGTTTCGTTTTTCTTTCTTTCTATCTTTCTTTCTGTCTTTCTTTTTTATTTTTTCCTTCTGTCTGTCTGTCTTTCTTTTCTTTCTTTTTTCTTTCCTTCCTTCTTTCTTTCTTTAGTTCGTTCTTTCTTTCTCTCTCTCTGTTTTTCTGTCTGTCTGTCTTTCTTTTTATCATTCAATCAATCATTCATTCATTCATTCATTCATTCATGCATTCATTCATTCATTATTCATTCTTCTTCTTTCTTTGTTCTTTCTTTCTTTCTGTCTTTCTCTCACTCTTTCTTTCTTTCTTTCTTTCTTCTTTATTTACTTTTTATTTCTTTATTTCTTTCCTTCTTTCTTTCTGTCATCTTTCTTTCTTTCTTTTTTCTTTTTTTAATTGAAATTCAGACAGACCGACTTTGATAAGTTTTTGATCAAAATGATCTACTTGGTTCGTCGTAAATCCTCTTTGTTCAATTTCGACTGACCTTTTGTTTTTTCGTTTCAGTTTTCGAAGTTACGTTATTAATTCAAACGAAGATGTTTTCTTATGTCTAAGGAACAGAAGAATGACTATATGGCTTGACAAACACATTTTTTAATTTCTCCCATCTTCTTCATCGACGTCCCATGGGGCTAAAATGTTGACTAATCGCTAACCACGGTGGCCAGAAGTGTGTTTCTCTCTGTCTTGTCTCTCTGTCTGTCTGTCTGTCTGTCTGTCTGCATGCCTCTCTGTCTGTCTCAGTCTCTCTGTCTCTGTCTCTCTGACTCTGTCTCTCTGTCTGTGTCTCTCTCTCTCTTTCTGTTTCTCTCTGTCTCTATATCTCTGTCTCTCTGGGTTTATGTCTATCTGTCTCTGCCTCTGTCTGTCTTTGTCTGTCTGTCTGTCTGTGTCTCTGTCTCTCTCTGTCTATATCTATCTGTCTGTCTTTGTCTGTCTGTGTCTGTGTCTCTGTCTGCCTCTCTGTCTCTCTATTTCTCTCTGTGTTTCTATATCTCTGTCTCTCTCTTGTCTATGTCTATCTGTCTGTCTGACTGTCTGTCTGTCTGTCTCTCTCTCTCTCTCTCACACACACACACACACACACACCACACACGCACACACACGCGCACACTCTCCCTGTCTCTCGCTCGCTCTCTCACTTTTTCTGTCTGTCTGTCTCTGTCTCTCTGTTTGTCTGTCTGTCTGTCTATCTCTCTCTCTCTCTCTCTCTCTCTCCTCTCTCTCTCTCTCTCTCTCTTTTGTTATTTACACGTTTGTG
>JAPXFY010000021.1:13158692-13161192 GCA_030674185.1 Monoplex corrugatus | reverse complement strand
GCTGGGAAAATCGAACTGAACGTCTAGTCCTTCGGAAGGGGACGAAAAACGAGTCGGACCCGTGTGTGTTCTGGCTACGCACGCTTATGATCCCACGGCAGTTGAAAATTGTAAAGAGCAGGGCATTGCCCGGCTGCCCAGGTAAAAAACATTGGAAAGATAGGTTGATTTCCCAGGTCCCACCTCTTGAAGACCACTTAGCCTTCTTGCCTTTCTGGAGTCTTGGTTTAAAAAAAAGTGAATATGAATATGAATTTGAAGCGAGGGAGAGGGGATGGACGCTGCCTTCGTGATGCTGGCTTCGGGAGAAGTTCAGGTACTGCCACCTCACTCCCCTACGACCTCAGGGTTATGGAACTATCTAGGTAAGACCTCAGGACTTGGCCAGTTCGTTGGTTTATGTACAGGCATAAGGTCTTGTGCCGTGATCATTCTGGATCTTCTCCATCTCACAGCACCTGTGACGTTTGTGCATATGGAATGCATTCCGAGCGCGGAGACGTCATCTTGAGAAATTGAAACTGAAACTCAAACTGCTTCTCTTTTATGTCGCACAAAACAACTTATATCCATGTACAATTTGGGGGTTTGAAAAAAAAGGAACGAACAGAAAAAAAAGACAACCAGAAACACCCGGGGATGGTGGATGGGATCCAGAGCAACAATGCCTCACCGCACACTGAACAATCACCTCCCTGCTACTGAAGCCACTCAGTATCCATTTCACCCAGTGCAGACTGTGTGTGTGTGTGTGTGTGTGTGTGTGTGTGTGTGTTGTGTGTGTGTGTGTGTGTGTGTGTGTGTGGTTGTGTGTTGTGTGTGTGTGTGTGTGTGTGTCTGTGTGTGTGTCTGTGTGTATCTGTGTGTGTCTGTGTGTATCTGTGTGTGTGTCTGTGTGTGTGTCTGTGTGTGTGTCTGTGTGTGTCTGTGTGTGTGTGTCTGTGTGTGTGTTGTGTGTGTGTGTTGTTGTGTGTGCGTATGTTGTGTGTGGTATGTATGTGTGTATGTGTGTGTGTATGGTGTGTATATGCGTGTGTATGTGCATATGTGTGCGCGTGTGTATGCTGTGTATGTGTATATGTGTATGTGTGTGTATGTGTGTATGTGTGTGTGTGGGGGGGGGGGGAGATCTTACATGCGCTGCATGATCCATTCGGACCCAGTCATTATTTACCTCGTCTACAACCTGAATGGCAAAGTGGGAAGATGACAGAACCCTGGACGTATATCTGAACAACGTTTACCAACCAGGTCAAGCAGTATCTACCGAACTAGATGACTGGATGGGCTGGACCTGCCTGATTCTCTTCTCTATCTACTTGCAAAAAAGTAGTAGACCTATATTATCATCATCATCAGTCCCGTAGTCTGGTTGACCGTTGGGGCACCACTGAAGATTTTGCAACCAACTTCCTCCACTCCTCACGGTCCTCAGCTTTCCGCAGAATGATGTTCCATTCAAGGCCAGTCCACTCTCTGATATTGTCTTCCCATCTTGTTCTCTATCTGCCTCTTCGTCTCCCTCCCTGTACTGTTCCCTGCAAGACAGTCTTGGCCAGTCCAGATGATTGTGTGACGTGCCCGTCAGTTTGCGTCTTATCACTGAAGTCAGGAGGTCTTCATACGGCCCGATGGCGTTTTCGATTCGGGTTTTCACTTCCTTATTGGTTATATGATCTTTGTACGAGATACCAAGAAGTTTGCGGAAGCATCTCATCTCCATTGCCTGTATCCTTTCTTTCAATGTCTGCTGTTATGGTCCATGTTTCGCATGCATACAAAAATATTGACATGACCAGGGAACGCATCAGTCTGATCTTGGAGCCGATAGCGATATGCTTGTCGTTCCAGATGACTTTTAGCTTGGTCATTGCAGCTGTGGTCTGGGCAATCCTGGAAAGTACTTCGGGCTTTGATCCTTCATATGATAGACCTATATACCACTGAGCAAAATCCTTCCCAGTTCAGTCTAACCTCCTTTCCCCCAAAACCTCGCCACGAGCCAGTCGCAGCTAATCCATCATCCCAATAGGAAGCCGAGGGATTCCACCGCCGGACAAATCAATTGTCAATCCAAACATCGGCGCCCGTTAATTCCAACCGCCCACCCCCTTCCCTTCCATTCGAAATTGGCCTTGGGGACAAACACCATTCTGGACCCCTCAAAGCCGGGAGGAAAAGCAAGAGACCCCAATGTCGGGGGCTCCCACTCCCACTAGGGCCTAATTGTTTAGCTTATAGAAATGATCCTTCCGTCCGCTCTCGCTTCTGGGCCCGACCCCCTCAAAAAAAAATGTCCGGGAGGATAATTGAAATGGCGACCAGCAGTAACTAGTACTTGTGCTAGTCGGAGTGGTTAGCTGGGAGCTTGTCCGTGGTGACACGCGCGTTATGGGAAGAGGTGGCCCTCGGCGAGATTTGTCCTTACGGTAATTTCAGTCATTTTGTCTTTTTATGGTATTTTCAGTCATTTGTCCTTTTTACGGTATTTTCAGTCATT
>JAPXFY010000021.1:13141192-13146192 GCA_030674185.1 Monoplex corrugatus | reverse complement strand
CGTTAATAGTTTTTGTACTTGTCATTTCCATGTTTACTGCCGAATATGTGTTGTTCTTCCTTGCTGATCCGTTATGAGATCCATTTGTATCTGTCAAAATGATCAGAAGGGGGTCGAACAGAGGAGAGCGGCACGGGAAATGCCATTTTGACCCGTGTTCGTCGTCCATCATTTTAACATGAGCCACCTGCTGGTGAATGGTCCATTGTTTGTGGTAGTGCTGTAGTTGAAACTTGGCTATAAATCTGATTTTTTTTTTTGATTCACATATGGGTATAAACCTGGTTTGGGTCTTCTTTATTCAAGCAGTATGTTGTTAGGTCTGCATAATTATTCCCATCCTCGATGAACGAGCTTTCCCTTTGTGAGAATGCCTGGGGCTCTTTCAGTTCAAATAATATCCACGTTTTCTGGTTCTTTTCGACAGAGCTGTTGTACATTAACAGCCAAAACAGCATTCAAGAAGATGACAAGCATTCTTACCAACAAATGCCTATCAATTAACATCAGAAAGAGAGTCCTTCAATGTTGTATAGAACCAATACTGTTGTACGGATGCGAGGCGTGGACAGTCAGCAAGCAAAGCCAGATCAGGATCGAGGCAGCCGAGATGTGATTTCTCAGAAGAATGTTGAGAGTTCCATGGACGGCAAAGAAAACAAACGAGACAGTCTTGATGGAGGCAGACACAAGTAGATCACTCATAAGGAAGATTAGGAAAAGACAAGCAACATTTATAGGCCGTTTTATGAGGAAGGGGGTTTTGGAGCACCTGGTCACAACGGGGAAGCTGGAGGGAAAGAGAGCACCAGGTAGACCCAGGGAGAGAATGCTGGACGGACTTGCAGAGTGGCTGGGGATGAGGAAGGTGGGGGAGATGCTGGGGGCAACGAGAGATAGAGATGGTTGGAAGTCCATGGTCGCCAACGCCATGCGGCAGGGCACCTGATGATGATGATGAGAGCTGTTGTGCTAAGGATGTGATATCTTGAGCCGGTTCCAGCTTGCAACATTAAAGACTGGCCTGTTTTGCTGTCTGTCTTAATGTTTCTATCATTCAGGTGGTGTCAGCTTAGTAGTGTTTAAAATGTCTCCCCCCCCCCCCTCCCCTTTCTCTGTTCCTCTGCTCAAGACCTTGCCAGCACGTAGGGTTTTTCGCGGGTTTAGGGAGTCTGCTAGATAACTACTGGCAGATTCGGGTAGAGCATAATATGGAATTGTCCGCTCAGCAAAACTGTCTAGTATTTTTTCTCCCTGGTTCTACTTGGTGCTCTTTTCCCCTCTAGCTTTCCTGTTGTGACTAGGTGCTCAGATTTCTCTTGCCTCATAAAAAGTTCTGTATATGACAATGATCAGAATGGGATCGGCCAAAGCGGAGCCGGAAGGGGAAATGTTATTTTGAGCCATGTTTGTCATCCATCATTTTAACACAGGCCACCAGTTGGTAAATGGTCCGTTCTGTGTGGTAGTGCAGTATCTGAAACTTGGCTATAAATCTGATTTTTCCCCCGTGGGGATGCTGGGGGGACTCTTTCCGTATAAATAGTATCCCCCACCTTCTGGAAATTCTGTGCTAGAAATTTCCTCTTTTCTCTCACTCTCTTTGTTTGTTTCTTTCTTTCTCCTTTGCTCTCTGTCATTTCATCCTATCATTTTTTGCCTTCCTTGCATGTGTTTGATAAAGTATTACGTATTTTTTCGTAGGATTGATAATTGGGTACATGTATTAAGTGCATTTTTGGCTCTAGGGAGGTGAGATATGCGAAAGCAAAAAAAAAAAAAAAACAACAACAAAAAAAAAAAAAACAATTCAGGGCCGTTTTTATATATGTTTTGGTGTCCTCAAGTATGCTTAAATTTGTTTTCAGGTGTTTTTTTAAATCCCCTGTGCGATAAATTGGACGGAATGGTCAACGCCAGGGGCATATCCTTGGATTATGTGCGCGAATGCATTGATAGGTGTACTTAATTTTTTTCTTCTTTTTTCCAGTTGAAGTTTTGTATGTTTTGAAACGGTTATAGCCCTGATATGGCTCTACGCAGTCGGCTGGGCTTTAAACAAAAATAACAATAACAACAATCTGATTTTTGTTTGTTCACATATGCGTTTAAACCTAGTTATGGCCTCATTTGTGAAGGCGGTATGTTTAATGTTTTTTTTTGTTCACATATTCTATGAACCTTGTTTCGGCCTCATTTGTGAAGGCGGTATGTTTAATGGTTTTTTGTTCACATACGCTATAGAACCTAGTTTTGGTCTTGTTTGTGCAGACGGTATGTTTGATGTTTTTGTTCACATACACAATAGAACCTAGTTTTGGTCTCCACTGTGCAGGTGGTATGTTTGATGTTTTTGTTCACATACACAATAGAACCTAGTTTTGGTCTCCACTGTGCAGGTGGTATGTTTGATGTTTTTGTTCACATACACAATAGAACCTAGTTTTGGTCTCCACTGTGCAGGTGGTATGTTTGATGTTTTTGTTCACATACACAATAGAACCTAGTTTTGGTCTCCACTGTGCAGGCGGTATGTTTGATGTTTTTGTTCACATACACAATAGAACCTTGTTTTGGCCTTGTTTGTGCAGGCGGTATGTTTGATGTTTTTGTTCACATACATTATAGAACCTAGTTTTGGTCTCCACTGTGCAGGTGGTATGTTTGATGTTTTTGTTCACATACACAATAGAACCTAGTTTTGGTCTCCACTGTGCAGGTGGTATGTTTGATGTTTTTGTTCACATACACAATAGAACCTAGTTTTGGTCTCCACTGTGCAGGTGGTATGTTTGATGTGTTTGTTCACATACATTATAGAACCTAGTTTTGGTCTTGTTTGTGCAGGCGGTATGTTTGATGTTTTTGTTCACATACACAATAGAACCTAGTTTCGGCCTTGTTTGTGCAGGCGGTATGTTTGATGTGTTTGTTCACATACATTATAGAACCTAGTTTTGGCCTCCACTGTGCAGGTGGTATGTTGCTGCAGAGTCTGCATACTCTCGTCCTCGATGGACGAGCTTCCCCTTGTGAGAATGCCGGGGGCTCTTCCAGTACAAATAGTGTCACTGTTTTTCTGGTTCTTTTGACAGAGCTGTGGGGCTCAGGATCTGAGATCTTCAGCCGATTCCAGCCAGCAACATTAAACATTGGCATGTTTTGCTGCCTGTCTTAGTGTTTCCATTATTCTTTTGGTGTCAGTTTAGTGTTTCATACGTCTTCCTCCGCTTCCTCTTTTCTGCTTCTCAGTTCAGGACCTTCCCAGCGCATGGTGTTTTGCGCAGAACCAGAGAGTCTGCCAGATAATTGCGGCAGATTTGGGTGGAGCGCATATGGAATTGTCCGGGTACGATGAAGCCCTCTTGAACAAACTCCAAACTCTGGGTATTCTGTGCTAGAAATTTCCTCTTTTTTGTCACTCTCTTTGTTTTTGCTCTGGTCCTTTGCTGTCTGTCAACTCTTCCTATCATTTTCTGCCTCCTTAGTTCATTAACATAAATAATATATATTAATCTGAAATGTGGTTCTATAGACGTATCTTAAAGGTGAGCTGGAAACACAAGAGAAGTGACAAGAGCACACTGGACGAGCTGAAAACCCGTAGAAAACTAATACAGATCATCCTTAAAAAAGAAGCTGACCGTTTTTGCACATGTGTGCAGAAACAAACAAAAAAATGCACTGTCATGAAAGATGTCATTCAGGGAAAAGTCGAGGGCGAAAAAGGAAAGGGGAAGACCACGAACAAATTACCTAGGAAACATCAAGGAGTGGACAGGTCGTAACAGCCCAGAGATGTTCAACCTGGTTGAGGACAGATAGAGTGGATGATAGAGACCAGAAGAGCAGTGCGGGCAGCCTACATTCCCAGGAGTGATGCTGTACATGTAGACTGACTGACTGAAATAAGTAACCTGTACGTGTTGTATGAAGCCTTACATATTTTCTATCACCATTGGTAATTGGATACATTTATCAACTGCATTTTGGACTCTAAGGGTATGTGATGTGCAGAACCAATGTTAGGTCATTTATGCCAGTTTTTTGTATATGTTTTAGTGTACGTAGTTTTGTTTATACATTTGTACTTGGGTTTGTACGCCGCCCTCGTTGTGCTGGCCCGAGAAAAAATTGAGGTCTCAGCCACCTCACACCCCTACAACCTCAGGATTATGGAACTATCAAGGTAGGACGTCAGGACCTGGCCAGCTTGTGGGTTTATGTGCAGGCTTAAGGCTTGCGCCGTGATCATTCTGGATCTACTCGATCACATGGCACCTGTGACGCTAGTGAATATATATGTAATTCATTCCGAGCCAGGATACGTCATCTTGGGAAACTGAAACTGAAACTACTCGGGTTTGGTATTTTTAACCCCTGGTGATAAAGTGAGCGAGATTGGAAATCCGATGTCTTATCTACTTTTCGTTTTCTTTCCTTTGCAGTCGTACATGAGTTGCATAAGAAGATCCTGTCTCGTGTAAGGACAGAAAAAAAGGTGACTACGAATGAAGTGCTATGATTCTTACAAATAAATAAACAAATAAATAAACAAATAAATAAACAAACAAACAACAAACAAATAAACAAACAAATAAATAAATAAATGAATAAATAAACAAATAAATAAATAAATTAATTAAATAAAAAAAAATAAAAATAAAAAAAATAAAAAAAATAAATAAATAAATAAATAAATAAATAAAAAAAAAGATTGCGTGAATTTTACTTGCACATTTTTTCCTCTTTTCGAATGTTTCAATGTCAATGTAACCACGCTTAGTTCATACGAACAACAATAACAATAGCAGAAACAACAAAAACATCCACAAAAACAATTATTATTGTTCACATTGTTATAAGTATCATTTTATGATTCTCAGTATTAGTTTATCATCAACATCATCGTCGTCGTCGTCATCGTCGTCGTCATCATCATCATCATCATCATCATCGTCACTATTATTATTATTGCTAATGTTACTGTTTTTATTATC
>JAPXFY010000021.1:13121192-13123692 GCA_030674185.1 Monoplex corrugatus | reverse complement strand
ATAATAATAATAATAATAATAATAACAATAATGCTGTTGTTTTTTATATTATTACAATGATGGTGATGATGATGATGATATCCAGTACCACATTTATTATCATTTTTATTATTGTTGTTGTTGTTTTTGTCGTTCTTGTTGTTTTTATCATTGTTATTATTCATGTTGTTGTTCTTGTTGTTATTGTCGTTGCTGCTATTATCAGTACATCATCATCAAC
The DNA here is from genome assembly GCA_030674185.1 of Monoplex corrugatus. Taxonomy (NCBI): domain Eukaryota; kingdom Metazoa; phylum Mollusca; class Gastropoda; order Littorinimorpha; family Ranellidae; genus Monoplex; species Monoplex corrugatus. The sequence continues at coordinate 13,123,472 of JAPXFY010000021.1, read as the reverse complement.
ATCATCATCATCATCATCATCATCATCATCATCATCATCATCATCATTTCATCATCATCATCATTACAAAGCGAGGATTCTTTTTAAATTCATGTACAAAAACGTTAGCTACCCACAAACACACACCTTGACCGAAACACACAATAGCAAAGTCATAATAGTACCATTTATTTTTTTTATTATTTTTTTTTTTTTTTATCTTGAAGCCCAAGTTCTTTTATTACATACTATTTAAATCTTACGACATCTGACGCGATTTTCGCGGTTGTTTAGTAGTTATTGTTATTGTTATTGTTATTGTTGTTGTTGTTGTTATTGTTATTGTTATTGTTGTTGTTATTGTCATGGTATTGTTGTTGTTGTTATTGTTATTGTTTTTGCTACTGCTACTGCTATTGTTGTTGTTATTGTTATTGTTATTATTTTATTGTTACTGTTACTGTTACTGTTACCGTTACTGTTATTGTTGCTGTTACTGTTACTGTTACTGTTATTGTTATTGTCATTGTTATTGTTATTGTCATTGTTATTGTTATTGTTATTGTTAGTTTTTTTTTAACACTTTCACTCCCGCACCCAGTTCACCGACATCCTGCATTGTCAACCATGCTGGCAAAGCAAAAACTGAACCCTTTGACTCCCTTACCCTATCCACCAGCTTCCTGCAGGGAATCAAAGGATAAAGTTTCTGCTGTTGGTGAATGGGGTGCAGGAGTCAAAGAGTTAAAGCCTAGCCGACTGCGTAGAGCCATATCAGGGCTATAACCGTTTCAAAATATACACCATACTTCAACAGGAAAAGAAAAGGGAAAAGAAATTACACATATCAGCGCATTTGAGAACATAATCTAAGGAGATGCCCCTGGTGTTGACCACTCCGTCCAATTTATCGCACAGGGGATTAAAAAAAACATACCTGAATACAAATTTAAACATAACTAAGGACACTAAAGTATACATAAAAATGGGCCTAAATTTCCTAAAAATGCTTCCGCATATCTCATTTCCCTAGAGTCGAATATGCACTATATCATGTATCCGATTATCAATCCTAAGAGAAAGTATGTAATACTTTATCGAATACAGACAGGTGAATGGACCAGCAGAGAAAAACAAATCTAGCTAGAAAACAACCACCTTGGTGGAACCATGACACAGAGACTGCCTGAAAAAAACAACAACAACAACAAATCCAAAACAAAAAACAAAACAAAAAAAGAACCAGAAGAACAAGAAAACCAATACAAGCGCGCATCCAACAAAACAAAACAAAACAAGCGCAAACCTTCGGCCAACCGGCCTTTGTCAAGCGCGAACGCACGGTCACAAACAGACCACAGACACCAAACAACGGACAACAAAAACGGGACCAAAAACTTCCCTGCCGCCTCGTCCAGCGGGCAAGAAATGGTTTGTTGTCCGTTGTTTGGTGTCTGTGGTCTGTTTATGACCGTGCGTTCGCGCTTGACAAAGGCCGGTTGGCCGAAGGTTTGCGCTTGTTTTGTTTTGTTTTGTTGGATACGCGCTTGTATTGGTTTTCTTGTTCTTCTGGTTCTTGTTTGCTTGGGCGCGGGCAGTCAAACTTGTTTTGGATCTTAAAAAAAAAAAAAAAAAAAAAAAAAAAAGAAAGAAAAACGAGCTGCTGTAAAAGCCTGGCAAAGACACAGACGACATCGCTGAGACCATGATAGCACTAGAAAAATGGACGAGTTAAATAAAAAGATATGGATGAAACAAAAACCCAGAACGGTTCAAAACCATAGCTCAGGAAGCAGAAGGCAATAAATGGACACATTTCTGTGAAAGACTCAGTGCTGATACAACGCAGTCACAGTTCTGGCAGTTCTATCAACAAATGGAAGGGGAAAACCACAAACACCACTATACCAGATATCTAAAGCGAAAACGAATACATGTATACAGTAACATGTTTCAGTTTTGTGTATATCAATAACCTCTTGTTTGTTGGTTGGTTGGTTGGTTGTTCGTTTCTTGTTTTGTCTTTTCCTAAGTACAAACTATCACTTTATGTTCGCATTCCAACCATTTTCTTTTTTTTTTTTTGCATAGAAATGAAATTTTTAACAGCCATGGTAATAGTACCTTCGCCATTTCGCAACATACGTTGTAATACAGGTGCATTGACAGTATGTGTATGTTTTGAAATGTTCTTTTGATTTATCACTATTCAATGAAAAAAAAAAAATCTGCGTTGTATTCGTCTTCGAATCTGCCACAAAACAAACACATTATAACTACAACCACGGATAACGTTTAAAT
>JAPXFY010000021.1:13098692-13101192 GCA_030674185.1 Monoplex corrugatus | reverse complement strand
AAGACAGAGAGAGAGAAGAGAGAGAGAGAGAAAAAGAGAGAGAGAGGGAGAGAGGAGAGAGAGAACAGAGAGAGTGAGAGAGAGTCAAACATTAGCGAGAAGAGAGAGAAGAGAGGGAGGATAGAGCGAGAGAGAGAACAGAGAAAGAGAGAGCAGACAACGAGACAGAGAGCGAGAGACGAGGACACGAACGAAGACAAAGAGAGACAGAGAAGAGACAAGAGAGAGACAGAGACAGACAAACAGAGAGACAAGACAGGACAAAGAGAGACGACGCAAATAGAGCGACCTTTTCGCAATTTGTGTATGGTCATACTTAAATGTTCAGCACTTTTTTCGTATCAATTTTCTGATACTTCATGATAAATTATTTCCTCAAAACCTATGTTCTTCGATTCTTCAAGTGCTCGCAAACAAGTAACGAGAACGAATGAAACTTGTTGTGTTGCAGTTACACCGTTTTGAGGGCTTATCTTGGAACAGAGATAAAAAGGGAAGAAAGAACAGACACTGAAGACAAGCAAGTTTGCCAACGTCTTGTGTGTGTTTGTGGGCTGTTTGTTGACTGTTATCCAGATATGTATGTAAGTTTATCATACCAAAGGAAATAAGAGGGAAGCAGGGAGAATTTTAAATATCAACTAAGTAACATAATTCTTGAGAGTCACGGAGTTATTTCCATGTAGAATTTCTCAAACCCAACACAGTTTGCGCTACCCATTCAGCTAGCATAGACGCAGCCACAAAAGCATAAAGTGGTAAGCTCAGAACATTCCTTACTTGCTTGTTGCTTGCTTGCTTACCTACATGTACATACTTACTTATTTATTATTTGCTTGCTTACTTGCACTTTTACTTGCTTATTTTACTTGCTTACTTGCTTACTTGTTGCTTGCTTACTTACTTACTTACTTGCTTGCTTACCTACATACTTACTTATTTACTTACTTACTTACTTATTAAGTTTGTCATGTTATTATATATGGGTGTGTTCCTCTTTGCTGGTGTGTTGTTGTTGTTGTTGTTTGTTGTTTTGCTGTTGTTGTATGTTGTTGTCGGCCATCATGCTGTGTCGATATGGGTGGTATGTATGAATGTATGTGTATATGTCTGTGTGCGGGCATGTGGATATATGCATGTATTTACTGTTATTTGTTATTTGCATCTCTTACCTGTTTATTCATCTACATACTCCTTTATTTTGTATTTATTTATTCACCTACTTACTTACCTCTTATTCACTTACTCACTCACTCACTGCTTGCTTACTTGCTTATTGCTTGTTTACTTACTTGCTTGCTTACCTACACACTTACTTACTCACTCTTACTTACTTACTTACTTACTTACTTACTTACTTACCTATTTACTTACTTACTATTTATGATTAAGAAAATATTGGCTTCACCTTGTTGATAGATGGCTGAGCATTTGGGCATTGACTAGGGGGTGGGTGGGTTCTGTCATGTGAGACGAGTTTATACAGAATAGCTAGTTGTGTTGTGATTCAGACCTTTAATTATTATTATTTACTGTATATATATCTTCCTTTTTTGAAGGTAGGATACACACATACACATGTCATTTACATGTAACCAAAATTATTCCAGCGGTAGGCTGATAAAATACCAGTATGAAATACACACAGGTAAAAAAAATAGTCTAGGTAGGGCCTCAGGACCTGGCCGACTCATGGGTTTATGTGCAGGCTTAAGGCATGTGCCACGGTCATCATACACATGGCTCCTGTGACGTTAGTGCATATGGAATTCGTTCCGAGCTCTGAGAGCTCATCTTGAGAAACTGAAACTGAAACTGAAACTGAGAGATTTGTCTGGCTATGAAATTTATCTGTTTATTATTATTATAAGTATATACAAGTTTGAAAAACAAAATCTGTGTAGGCGTGATGGGCGTTGTTTTGTGTAATTTCTAGTGTATAGTAGTAGTATAAGGATTAATTTATTATATATTATTATTATTATTTAGTAGTAGTAGTAGTGTAGTAGTATAGTTTACATATATATAATTATTATATATTATATAGTAGTAGTAGTAGTTTTATATATTAGTGTAGTAGTAGTAGTAGTAGTGTGGTAGAGTAGTGTAGTAGTAAGTAGTGTAGTAGTATTGTGTAGTATAGTAGATAGTGTGGTGTGTAGTAGTAGTAGTAGTAGTAGTAGTAGTGTAGTAGTAGTAGTGGTGGTAGTAGTAGTTGTGTGTAGTAGTAGAGTAGTAGTAGTAGTGTGTAGTAGTAGTAGTAGTAGTAGTAGTGTGGTGTAGTAGTAGTAGTAGTTAGTAGTAGTAGTGATGGTAGTAGTATGTAGTGTGTGTAGTAGTAGTAGAGTAGTAAGTAGTAGTAGTAGTAGTAGTAGTAGTAGTAGTAGTAGTAGTAGTAGTAGTAGTAGTGTAGTAGTAGTAGTAGTAGTAGTGTAGTAGTAGTAGTAGTAGTTAGTAGTAGTAGTAGTAGTATCAGTAGTTGGTAGTAGTAGTAGTAGTA
>JAPXFY010000021.1:13078692-13091192 GCA_030674185.1 Monoplex corrugatus | reverse complement strand
ACACACACACACACCACACACATACAACACAACACATCACACACACACAAACAAACAAACAAACAAACAAACAAACAAACACACCATTAGTCAACCCGAATTTACTTCTCCTTACACACACCACTTTAAACAAGAATAAAAAGATAAATTGTCTCTCAAAATGTTTCAAGCATTCAGCAACACGGCAAGAAGAGATATGGGCACAACAGTGACGTTTTTGCACTTGTCAATATAGAGGATGAAGCTGATAATGGAGACATGGACTCAAGATCTGATATCTTGAGTTCAATCCCAGCCCGCACCATGAAAAAGACTGGCCTGTTGGCTGTGTGTGTGTGTGTGTGTGTGTGGGTGTGTGTGTTGTGTGTGTGTGTGTGTGTGTGTGTGTGTGTGTGTGTGTGTGTTGGTTGTGTGTGTGTGCGTTGTGTGTGGTGTGTGTGTTTGTGTGAGTGAGAGAGGGGAGAGAGAAGAGACTGAGAGAGAGAAGGAAATATTGAAAAAAGAGAGAGGGAAACAGAGGAGGGAGAGAGACAGGAGGAGAGAGAGAGAAGAGAAGAGAGAGAGAGAGAGCAGAGATCAGAGAGGAGAGAAGAGAGAGAGAGAGAGAGAGAAGAATAAACAGACAACACAACACAACACAACAAACACAAACACACACAAAGAGCACACACAGAAAACAAAAAACGACAAAAACAACACACATCACCACTCACACACAACAACAGACACACACACACACACACACACACACACACACACACACACACACACACACACACACACACATACACACAACACGCTCACATAAAAAACAACACACACAACACAACAACACACACACACACACACACACACACACCCCACACATCACTATATATATACTAATATATAAAACAGACAGCAGCAGACACACACACAACACACACACACACACACACAATAAAAACAACAGACAGATGACACACACACACAACACACACACACACACACACTCACACACACACAACACACACACACACACACACACCCCACAAAACCCCAAACCAAAACCAACCCCCCCAAAAAAAAAAAAATCCGGGGTGCAAATCTGACGAGAGGGGGGGAAACTGACCTGTGTGACAAAACCACGGTCTTCAGATAAGTGTCGCGTTTCAAAGCGCGTTGTGTTTCTGCCACGTCCGCCAAGGTACCCGGGGTACTGGCCACCCCTTTTCAGCTTGTTAGGGGTACTGCCATCCAGCCGGCCCGGGGTCATCAATCTCACTACAGTGTCCATTTGTCAACCGCTAGGTCCGTACGCAGGGACTGTGTGTGTGAAATGTTTATTGCTGGCGCGTTGAGATTTGTGAAGTCAGAGATATCTACTTATCTTGTCCACCACTCACACTGAAGAGAGAGATAGAGAGAGATATGTTTAGAGAGAGACAGACAGACAAAGCGCGAGCGAGCGAGAGAGAGAGAGGGGAGAGAGAGAGAGAGAGAGAGAGAGAGGGAGGAAAGAGGGAGGAAGAGAGACAGAGATGGAGACAAGACAGACAGACACAGAGACTGAGAGAGAGAGAGAGTGAGAGAAAGAGAGAGAGAGAGAGAGAGGGGGGAGAGAGAGAGGGGGAGCGATAGAGAGAGGCAGAGAAAGAGACAGAGACAGAGACACGGGAGAGAAAAAGAGAGAGACAGAGACAGACAGACAGGCAGAGGGAGACAGAAACAGACAGACACAGACACAGAGAGAGCGAGCGAGCAGAGAGAGAGAGAGAGAGAGAGAGAGAGAGAGAGAGAGAGAGAGAAAAGAGACAGAGACAGAGTAGCAGAGAGAGAAAGAGAGAAAGAGAGAGAGAGAGAGAGAGACACACACACACACAAGACAGACAGACAGACAGAGAGGGGGAGAGAGAGAGACAGAGAGAGAGAGACAGAGACAGAGACACAGAGAGAGACAGAGAGACAGACAGACAAGACAAACAAACAGACAAGACAGACAAACAGAGACAGAAACAGAGACAGAAACAGACAGACAGAGAGACTTCAGACTTTAGATGGTTTATTCATGAAGGTCACAATCAGTGACAAGGGGATGCACATAATTATGCATTCTCACAATCATATACATGTAAACATTAACTAGGCAATAACAATATTTCTAATTTGAAATCTTTTGTGCAAATGCATAACAAACAAGCAGAAAAAAAGACAAGATGTGATAATTGTATTCATATTTGAACCTTCGTCACACACACACACACACACACACACACACACACACAACATCAACACACACACACACACCCCCACGACACACACACACAACCACACACCACAGCAACGAAATAGACAACACATAAACAACCACACACACAAGTAAAACTAAGAAATACTATTAAAACTTGTATAAAAATTCAACTTGCTAAATAGCTCATGGTTTTTCATGATCATTTAATGAAAAGGTGACACAAACAATATATAAAACATCATACAGAAAATAAGTAAAAAAATGCAGTACTACCACTAACAATCAAGAATCATTCGTTCAATTCGATCAACAAAAACCGGAAACAAAATCTGCAAAAAAAAAATAATCAATTAATTATCGAAAACAATCAACAAACATTTCACCAAATTACTCGCAAAATGCACGTCTGTTAACCAAAATTAATACACAAAAAAACAACAAAAACCTCATTTTAAAAAGTAACATCATGACAGTCTTCGTTAAAATTTCAGAATCATTGGTTCACATCCTGTTAATGTATTGCTTAATTCTGAATTAGTATTCTGCGTTAAATTTCCTTCACATTGTTAATGTTAATTGTTAGTGTTAAGATCTTGTTCCATTTTTCTATTTACCCATTTATTTATGTCTTTTACTTTGTCTCCCCTCTCCCCACAATGCAACTCGCCCACCTCTTATCTTCCATTCCCCCCCCCCCCTGTCTAATATCACTCATAGTGAACAGACGTTAAATTAAAGAACGAACACACACACACACACACACACAACACACACACACACACACACACACACGCATGCACATGCACGCACTCGCACACATTTCTCTGTCACACACCCCTCTGATGCCTGACGTTTAGCCTGAGAAAAAAAAGAAGAAGTAGAAGAAGTAGAAGAAGAAGGAGAAGGAGGACAAGAAGAAGGAAGAGGAGGAGAAGGAAGAAGAAAAAAAGAAGAAAAAAAAAGAAGAAAAACAAGAACGAGAAGGAGGAATATTAAGAAGAAGAAGATAAAGGAGAAGAAGAAGACGAAGAAGGAGAGAAGAAGAAAGAAGAAGAAGAAGAAAAGAAGTAAGAAAAAAGAAGAAGAAGAAGAAGAAGAAGAAGAAGAAGAAGAAGAAGAAGAAGAAAGAAGAAGAAGAAGAAGAAGAAGAAGAAGAAGAAGAAGAAGAAGAAGAAGAAGAAGAAGAAGAAGAAGAAGAAGAAGAAGAAGAAGAAGAAGAAGAAGAAGAAGAAGAAGAAGAAGAAGAAGAAGAAGAAGAAGAAGAAGAAGAAGAAGAAGAGAAGAAGAAGAAGAAGAAGAAGAAGAAGAAGAAGAAGAAGAAGAAGAAGAAGAAGAAGAAGAAGAAGAAGAAGAAGAAGAAAAGAAGAAAAGAAAGAAGAAGATAGAAAAGAACGAGAAGAGAAGAAGAAAGAGATAGAAGAGAAAAAGAAGAAGAAGAAGAAGAAAGAAGAAGAAGAAGAAGAAGAAGAAGAAGAAGAAGAAGAAGAAGAAGAAGAGGAAGAAGAAGAAGAAGAGGAAGAAGAAGAAGAAGAAGAAGAAGAAGAAGAAGAGAAGAAGAAGAAGAAGAAGAAGAAGAAGAAGAAGAAGAAGAAGAAGAAGAAGAAGAAGAAGAAGAAGAAGAAGAAGAATGAAGAAGAAGAAGAAGAAGAAGAAGAAGAAGAAGAAGAAGAAGAAGAAGAAGAAGAAGAAGGGAAGAAGAAGAAGAAGAAGAAGAAGAAGAAGAAGAAGAAGAAGAAGAAGAAGAAGAAGAAGAAAGAAGAAGAAGAAGAAGAAGAAGAAAGAAGAAGAAGAAGAAGAAGAAGAAGAGAAGAAGAAGAAGAAGAAGAAGAAGAAGAAGAAGAAGAAGAAGAAGAAGAAGAAGAAGAAGAAGAAGAAGAAGAAGAAGAAGAAGAAGAAGAAGAAGAAGAAGAAGAAGAAGAGAAGAAGAAGAAGAGAAGAAGAAGAGAGAGAAGAAGAGAAAAGAAGAAGAACAAGAAGGAGAAGAAAGAAGGAAGAAGAAGAAGAGAAGAAAGAAGCAAGAAGAAAGAAGAAGAAAGAAGACAAGAAGAAGAAGAAGAAGAACAAGAAAAGAACAAGAAGAAAAGAACGAAGAAGAAAAGAAGAACAAGAACAAGAAGAACAAAAAGAACAAGAAGAGCAAGAAGCAAGAACAAAAAGAACAAGAAGAAGAACAAGAACAAAAGAAGAAGAACAAGAACGAAAACAAAACAAGAGAAGTAAAGAACAAGAATAAGAAAAGGAGAAGAACAAGAACAAGAAGAGCAACAAGAACAAGAAGAGAACAAGAAGAAGAAGAAGAAGAAGAAGAAAAAAGAAGAAGAAGAAGAAGCAAGAAGAAGAAGAAGAAGAAAAGAAACAAGAAGAGACAAGAAAGAACAAGAAGAGAAGAACAAGAAGGAGAAGAACAAGAAGTAGAAGGAGAAGAACAAGAACAAGAAGAACAGCAGAAGAACAAAGAAAGAAGAGACAAAAAAGAAGAAGGCAAAAGAACAGAAGAAGAACAAGAAAGAAGAAAGAAAGAAGAAGAAAAGAAAGAAGAAGAAGAAAAAAAAGAAGAAGTAGAAGACAGAAAAGAAGAAGAGGAACGAAAGAAGAGAAAGAACAAGAAGAAAGAAGAAGAAGAAAAGAAGAAGAAGAAGAAGAAGAGAAGAAGAAGAACAGAAGAAGACAAGAAGAGAAAGAAGAAGAAGAAGAAGAACAAGAAGAAGAAAAGACAGAGAAGAAAGAAAAGAAGAAGAAAGAAGAAGAAAAGAAGAAGAGAAGAACAACAACAACAACATGAAAGGAGAAAATTTTTTGCATGATGAATAGGTTTTTCTCCCTTTGATGTTTTCTCTCCCCTACCGGTAGGGTCGCATGGTCACATGAAAAGCGAGTGTCTAGTTTCAAGTTGAAAGGGAACAGACGACGATCATTGACAGGATGAGAGAAAATGCCATACAAATGGGGACGTCAGGTTGAAACTAGGCCACTCCTCCTCCTCGTAGTACCTGTCTAGCTATCTATCTTATAAATTGTCAGATTTGTTCAACTTGTATGCATCAAAGTAACTACCTCCACTCTCCTTCAAAATTACGAAATATTTTTTTCAGATTGCTCTCTCTGTCTCTGTATCTGTCTCAGTAACTGTCTCTGTCTGTCTGTCTGTCTGTCTCTGTCTGTCCGTCTCTCTCTCTCTTAGTATCTGAATGTCTGTCTGTCTGTCTGTCTGTCTGTCTGTCTGTCTCTGTCGTTTTCTCTGCCCCAGTCTCTTCCCTCTGTCTCTATCTGTCTGTCTGTCTGTTTGTCTGTCTGTCTATCTCTGTCTGTCTGTCTGTCTCTGTCTCTGTCTCTCTTTCTCTCTCTCAAAAAGTAAGTTACCTCTGTTCTCGACAGTTTAATGAGGAAATCAACATTAGATTTCAACAAGACAGTTTTTGTTCATCTTTCCATTTCCCTATCTCTCGTTCTCACTATCCAAGAAAGAAATCATACATGAATACGTAAATTTAAATTGATCTAAAATAAACAAGTACATAACAGAGAAAATCGACTACTGAACGCAAGATTTGTGTTTGTCTTTCAATCTCTTTTCTTTCTCCTTTTCCTTTCTCTGTCTCCATCCCTCCCCTCACGTCATCTTTGCACATTATTTTTTTTGATCCCCACCTCTAATTAAACACTTAAACATATGCTTAACCAACCGACATCAAACGAATCTTTCTCCCTGAGAAACAAAGATAATTGGCCTAAAAGCATAACATGCGATCTTATTTTTCAAGGGACCCAAACTTCTCATCATTGACGAATGTGCACCTAGGGCCAATTTCTGACATGCCAGTAATGGCTGTCACCAACGACACAAGACGCACGCTCATTTCCTCCCCTTTCTTTGAGCTCTCTTTCTGTCACGCCCAGGACGCCCATATTACTGGCGCACAGTTCCATCATGTCAGCTTTATTTTATCATTCAATCGTCCATTCCTGTGATCAAAAGTAGAAAAGCAAACAATGGACTGGAAAGTTTCTCATAAGGGGACCCAAACTGTCTCATCATTGACGAATGTGACACCCCTAGGGCCAATGTTCTGACAATGCAGTAATGGCTGTCACCAACGGACACAAGACGCACGCTCCATTTCCTCCCCCCCCTTTCTTTGAGCTCTCTTCTGTCACGCACAGGACGCCATAGTGTACTGGCTGCCCAGTCCATCATGGTCAGCTTTTTTTTTATCATTCTATCGTCTGCAGTTCTGTGTCATCATTATGTAGAGAAAGCTGCTAAGGTGCACTGGAAGTTCATGGATATGAATAAGTATTTGGTCACAATGATGATCATTTAAAGCTTTCCCATAAATGTTTGACTTGAAGTGTTTTGAAATGTAATTCAAATTTGATAACCAGGACAATCTGAATGTATCTCTGTCTGTCTGTCTGTCTGTCTGTCTGTATGTGTCTGCATGTCTCTATCTTCTCTGGCTGTCTCTGTCTTTGTCTCTGTCTCTGTCTGTCTCTGTCTATCTGTCTGTCTGCCTGTCTGTCTCACCTCTCTCTTTTTTTTCTTTCTGTCTGTCTCTGTATCTCTGACTGTCTGCCTCTCTGTATGTCTGTCTCTCTGTCTGTCTGTCTGTCTGTCTCTCCCCTCTTCTGTCTGTCTCTCTGTCTGTCTCTTTCTCTCTTTCTTTCTTTCTCTCTCTTTTCTCTCTCTCTCTCTCTCTCTCTCTCTCTCTCTCTCTCTCTCTCCCCTCTTCTGTCTGTCTCTCTGTCTCAGTCTATCTGTCTGTCTGTGTCACTCTGTCTTTTGTTTTTGTCTCTGTCTGCCTGTCTGTCTCTCTATCTTCTCTTTCTCTCAGTCTCTCTCTCCTCTCAGTGTCTGTCTGAATGTCTGTCTGTCCATCTGCCTGTCCGTGTGTCCCACCCCCACGTCCTTTGCTCCTCTCTCAAAGTTAGTTCATTTCGTTGTTTTTCGATATTTTAATGACGAAATCAACGTTACTGTTCAACAAAGCTGTTTTCGTTCCTTCCTCCACTCCCCTTTCTCTCCCAGAAAGACATGACTAATCAATAAATAAGATAAACGACATAGAATTGATTAAAGTAAACAAACAAATAAATAAATGGAGAAAACTCGCTACTGAAACAAAAGATGTGTTTTCGTTTTTCTTCCAATTTCTCTGTTTTTTTTTTTTTTTTTTGTCTCTTCCCACCCCCCTTCCCCACCACACCCTATTTTTCCACATTTAACAATGTTTGGCATTCCCACCCTCTAAATTAAACACATTGAAACAATAAAGCTTAAGACCAAACCACATCAAACGAAAGAACTTCTTGCTGGGAAGACACAAAGAAGAAATTGGCCGAAAAAGTAAAAGAAAACGATCGGTTATGTTTCTCAAAGGGGACCCAAACTGTCTCAGCATTGACGACTGTGGCACCCCTAGGGCCAATGTTCTGACAATGCCAGTAATGGCTGTCACCAACGGACACAAGACGCACGCTCCATTTCCTCCCCCCTTTCTTTGAGCACTCTTCTGTCACGCACTGGACACTATAGTGTACTGGCTGCCCAGTCCATCATGGCCAGCTTTTTTTGCTTTTTTTATCGTCCGTGGTCCTGTGTCATAATCGTATGAAGAAAGTTGATAAGGTGCCGTGGAAGTATATTGATATGGACAAGTCCTTGTTCTTCTGGTTTGTGTTTGCTTGGGCGCGGGCAATCAAACTTGTTTTGGATCTTGTAATATACCCCAAGACTGCGTTTTATCTGTATAAGTGTCTTGTACTACGTCTTGTTTTTATTTACTACATTTTAAAATTGTTTTAGCCTCTTTTTATCCTCTTGCTTTTAGTCCCGTTTTTATTATCCATTGTTTGGTGTCTGTGATCTGTCTGTGACCGTGCGTTCGCGCTTGACAAAGGCTAGTTGGCCGAAAATTTGCGCTTGTTTTGTTTTGTCTCGTTGGATACGCGCTTACATTGGTTTTCTTGTTCTTCTGGTTTGTGTTAACAAGTAATGTTTTGAATTGAAGTATTGTGAAATGTAATTCAAATTTGATAGCCAGGACAATCTGTGTCTCTGTCTCTGTCTGTCAGTTTGTCTGTCTGTCTGTCTCTGTCTGTCTCTATCCTCTCTGGCTGTCTTTGTCTTTGTTTGTCTCTGTCTGTCTCTGTCTCTGTTTGTCTCTCTGTCTTTGTTTCGGTCTATCTGTCTGTCTTTCTATCTGTCTGACTGTCTGTCTCTCTGTCTCTCTGTCTCTGTCTCTGTCTGTCTGTCTGTCTCCGTTTCTCTGTCCTCTTCTGTCAGTCTCACTATCTCTCTCTCTGTCTTTCTCTCTGTCTGTCTGACTGTTTGTCTGTCTACCTGTTGTCTGCCTGTTTGTCTGCCTGTCTGTCTCTATTTTCTGTCTCTGTCTGTTTTTGTCTCTGTCTCTGTCTCTGTTTATGTCTCTGTCCTCTCTCTCTGTCTTTCTCTCCATTTCCTCGCCCTTTCTTTGAGCACTCTTCTGTCACGCGCAGGACCCTATGGTGTACTGGGTGCCCAGTCCATCATGGTCAGCTTTTTTTGCTTTTTTTTTTTTATCGTCTGTGGTCCTGTGTCATCATTATATAAACAAAGTTGCTAAGGTGCCGTGGAAGTAGATGGTTATGAACAAGTGTTTGACCATAATCATGCTCATTTAAACCTTAAAATATTAATGTTTGAATTGAAGTATTTTGAATATTAATGTAAATCAAATTTAATAGCTAGGATGATTTGACTATCTCTCTGTCTCTGTCTGTCTGTCTCTGTCTCTGTCTGTCTCTATCTTCTCTGGCTGTCTCTGTCTATCTCTGTCTCTGTCTGTCTGCCTGTCTGTCTCTTATTCTCTCCATCTTTCTCTGTCTCTCTCTCTCTCTCTCTTTCTCTCTTTCCTTCTCTCTCTGTCTCTGTCTGTCTGTTTCTGCCTCTCTGTCTCAATGTCCTCTTCTGCCTGTCTCTCTATCTCTGTTACTCTGTCTCTGTCTCTCTGTCTCTCTCTGTCTCTCTGTCTGGCTGCCTGTCTGTCTGTCTCTCTCTCTCTCTCTAAGACACATACACACAGACTTGTACACACGCACGCACACATACTCAGCACTGACGAATGTGGCACCCCCAGGGCCAATGTTCTGACAATGCCAGTAATGGCTGTCACCAACGGACAGAAGACGCACGCTCCATTTCCTCCCCCCTTTTCTTTGAGCAGTCTTCTGACACGCACAGGACGTTATAGTGTACTGGTTGCCCAGTCCATCATGGTCAGCATTTTTTGCTTTTTTTTATCGTCCGTGGTCCTGTGTCATCATCATATGAAGAAAGTTGCTAAGGTGCCGTGGAAGTAGATGGTTATGGACAAGTCTTTGACCATAATCATGATTACTTAAACTTTAACAAGTAATGTTTGAATTGAAGTATTTTGAAATTTTACTCAAATTTGGTAGCCAGGATGATCTGACTGTATCTCTGTCTCTGTCTGTCTGTCAGTTTGTCTGTCTGTCTGTCTCGGTCTGTCTCTATCCTCTCTGGCTGTCTCTGGCTTTGTTTGTCTCTGTCTGTCTCTGTCTCTGTTTGTCTCTCTGTCTTTGTTTCGGTCTATCTGTCTGTCTTTCTATCTGTCTGACTGTCTTTCTCTCTGTCTCTCTGTCTTTCTCTCTGTCTGTCTGCCTGTCTGTCTCCGTCTCTCTGTCCTCTTCTGTCAGTCTCACTATCTCTGTCTCTCTGTCTTTCTCACTGTCTGTCTGTCTCACTGTTTGTCTGCCTGTCCTTCTGTTTGTCTGTCTGTCTCTCTTTTTCTGTCTCTGTCTGTCTGTCTATGTCTATGTCTATGTCTCTCTCTCTCTCTCTCTCTCTCTCTCTCTCTCCATTTTCTCCCCCTTTCTTTCAGCACTCTTCTGTCACGCACAGGACGCCATAGTGGACTGGCTGCCCAGTCCATCATGGCCAGCTTTTTTGATTATTTTATTTTTTATCGTCCGTGGTCCTGTGTCATCATTATATAAAGAAAGTTGCTAAGGTGCCGTGGAAGTAGATGGTTATGAACAAGTATTTGACCATAATCATAATCATTTAAACCTTACCAATTAATGACTGAATTGAAGTATTTTCAAAATTAATGTAATTCAACTTTGATATCCAGGACGATCAGACTGTATCCCTGTCTCTGTCTCTGTCTGTGTTTCTGTCTGTCTCTATTTTCTCTGGTTGTCTTTGTCTGTCTCCATCTCTGTCTGTCTCTGTCTCTGTCTCTGTCTGTCTATCTGTCTGTCTCTCTCTCTAAGAAACACACATGAACACGTACACACTCATATATTAATACAAATGCACACAAAAATACATACATGCACGCCCTCGAACCGTTCCGATACACTTTTTCCCTCACTCCTAATAAATTGAAATAACACAGCAGCGATAACACAAGAAATCATACAATTCTCCAATACAGACAAAAAAATCAACTAGAATTATTTTTGTTTCATTTATCCACTGTGAGTGAGTCCATTGGCAACACTAATCTTCTGTGAAGAGTATACATTTACTCCACCCCCTTCGTTTTATTCATAAGAGTATATGATTGTTGGCTGGGTAACTGTTTCCAAATAATTATGTTTCTTTGCTGTTGCGGAATTATTTTTGTGAGGAGAACATGTGTTTGTTTGTTGCATTGGTGTTTCCATGGTAATATTTTTTTCGTAAACACACACACGTGCGCGCGGCGTGCATACGCACACGTCATCATCATCATCAGGTGCCCTGCCGCATGGCGTTGGCGACCATGGACTTCCAACCATCTCTATCTCTCGTTGCACCAGCATCTCCCCCACCCTCTTCATCCCCAGCCACTCTGCAAGTCCGTCCAGCATTCTCTCCCTGGGTCTACCCGGTGCTCTCTTTCCCTCCAGCTTCCCCGTTGTGACCAGGTGCTCCAAATCCCCCTTCCTCATAAAATGGGCTATAAATGTTGCTTGTCTTTTCCTAATCTTCCTTATCAGTGATCGACTTGTGTCTGCCTCCATCAAGACTGTCTCGTTTGTTTTCTTTGCTGTCCATGGTACTCTCAACATTCTTCTGAGAAACCACATCTCGGCTGCCTCAATCCTGCTCTGGCTTTGCTTGCTGACTGTCCACGTCTCGCATCCGTACAACAGTATTGGTTCTATATAACACTCAAGGACTCTCTTTCTGATGTTAATTGATAGGCATTTGTTGGTAAGAATGCTTGTCATCTTCTTGAATGCTGTTTTGGCTTGGCCGATTCTGCCAGCTATTTCCGATGTGCATCTGCCGTCTGATGAAATGACCGTTCCCAGGTATTTGAACTTATTTACCTGTGTCAAGGTTGTGCCATTTGCTGTTATTTTGCATGAGGGGATTTCATGTTTTTCACTGATCACCATGACTTCAGTCTTCTTGCTGTTTAGTTCACGTACAGACACACAAACACACATACACACACACACACACACACACACACACACACACACACACACACACACACACACACCGCGCACACACACATACAGACACACAGACACATACACACACAGACTCACACACAAATACATACACAAACGCACACACAAACACACACACCACACGCGCACACACATACAAACACACATACGCACACACAGACATACACGCACACAAACACACACATACACACACACACACAACACACACCACACACACACGCACACACATGTCACACACATACGTACACACACATACACGTACAGACACACACAAATACACAAACACGCATGCATGCTCACACACAGACCACACACACACACATATACAAACACACACACACAAAACACACAAACGCATATACACACACACATCACTCATAATGAAAATATCACTCCTAGTGAAAAGACTTTATATCAACAACAACAACACATACACACACACAAACGAACGAATAACGAACGAATACATGCACCCACCCACACACACACACACACAATACACAACACACACACCACACACACACACACAACAACTCACACACACACACATACACACACGCGCACACACACACACTAACACTAACACTAACACACACACAACTAACACTAACACTAACACACACACACACACACGCGCACACACTAACACACACACACACACATACTAACTCTAACTCACACACATACTAACACTAACACTCTCACACACACACGCACACACACACACACACACACACTAACACACACACACACACACACACACACTAACACTAACACACACACAGTAACACACACAAAACCA
>JAPXFY010000021.1:13048692-13053692 GCA_030674185.1 Monoplex corrugatus | reverse complement strand
GAGGCATAGGCCAAAAAATGTCATTCCATTTCTGCCCGTTTGAGGCATAGGTCAAATCAGTCCACTCCATTGTTGTTCATTTGAGACACAGGCCATGTTTGCCCATTTGAGGTACAGGCCAAATTATTCCATTCGATTTTAGCCAATTTGAAGCATATACCAAAGAGGTCCATTCCATTTTTGCCCATTTGAGGCACAGACCAAAGTATTCCATTCCATTTTTTTGCACATTTTCTTCTCCATCACATGGCACCTGTGACGTTGGGTGAGTATGGAATTCATCTCGAGCACGTAGACATCATCTTGAGAAACTGAAACGGGTAACGAATGGTTTTTCAGATAACGAAGGTTACCTGCGAAGTAAGTCAGGCTTACCTGAGCGAACAAGAAGCCCAGGACCAACTGGTGGTGGTTACTATCAGGACGAGGTAGGGTAGCACCTTACAATACTGCACCTAAAAAATAAATACCCTATGTGTCATACAATGAAGCCAAAATGTAGATAAGGACCATCTAAAAAAAATAAAATAACCATCTGGGCACACAGAATAGGCGTTTTAGCCATGAGGTAAGAGGGAGGTAAACCCATACAGAAAATCTAGAGGTACAAATTCTGCGGGTGTCTTGTAACATCGTCTTCTGCTAGTTCTCTTTTGGTTCTACTCCTTGTCCTCGTCATGGTTATTCTTAATAGGGGTTTTGTTACATGACTCATCAAGCTGATTGTGCGTCAGAGTTCACATTCCATAGCCCCTGTTTGCTTTGGAAGAACAATGAAAATTGATTTTGACATATCTTTGGGGATTTTTCCAGTGTCATAAATTTCATTTAGGAGGACTGTTATTTTTTTTGCAATACAGAATTCCTCCAAGGTTTCAATCATCTCTAGTAATATTGTCTGGTCTTGGGGCTTTTCCTGGTTTCATCTTTTTCGGTGCTGTTCTAACTTCGTCTTTCATTATGGGACGTCCTCCAACGTTCTTTCTTATAATGTGTTCTTCGTTTCTGTCATCCTCGAAAAAGTCTTTAGTGTATTCTCCCCATCTGTCTAATATTTTCTTTTTCTATGATAAGCGTACCATCTTTCGATTTTAAGCAACCAGTTGATGTGCATGTATTTTTCATGTGGACAATTTCTTCAGTTCTTCTGTACATACACTGAGGATCCGTTTTGTGTCGGCCTTCTGTTTCTTTGCCTTGTAACAAAAGTCCCTTTTTTCTTTCCTTGGAAGTGGACAACAAACTGGAGGGGCTATGATTAGGGGCATTTTGTTTTGATCTGTTTGATAGGCAGCAGAGGCTTTGTGTATTGTTTGGGGTGGGGTGGAGGGGGGGGGAGCTTTCTGTGATGTGAGCACTCTGGGCTCACAGAGTAGGTGTTTCAGTTATGAGATAAGAGCTCACAGAGTAAGTGTTTCGGTTATGAGGTAAGGGATCACAGAGTAGGTGTTTCAGTATGAGGTAAGGATTACAGAGTAGGTCTTTCAGTTATGAGGTAATGGCTCACAGAGTAGGTGTTTCAGTTATGAGGTAAGGGATCACAGAGTGGGTGTTTCAGTTATGAGGTAAGGGATCACCACAGAGTGGGTGTTTCAGTTTATGAGGTAAGGGATCACAGAGTAGGTGTTTCAGTTATGAGGTAAGGGATCACAGAGTAGGTGTTTCAGTTATGAGGTAAGGGATCACAGAGTAGGCGTTTTAGTTATGATGTAAGGACTCACAGAGTAGGTGTTTCAGTTATGAGGTCAGGGATCACAGAGTAGGCGTTTCAGTTATGAGGTAAGGGATCACAGAGTAGGCGTTTCAGTTATGAGGTAAGGGCTCACAGAGTAGTCGTTTCAGTTATGAGGTCAGGGATCACAGTGTAGGCGTTTCAGTTATGAGGTAAGGGCTCACAGAGTAGGCGTTTCAGTTATGAGGTAAGGGATCACAGAGTAGGTGTTTCAGCCATGAGGCAAGGGGAGATTAATCTGTACAGAAAAACTCAGAGGGCAGAAGCCAGAGGCACAGATTCTGTAGGCACCTCACAACAAATCATGGTTCCATGCAAAAACAAACCAAAACAAAAAAAGTATTGCCAATAAAATGACACTTGGAGATTAGATCAATTAAAACTAGGAACTAAGATCAAATAACCCAAAAAGTCAACTGAGGTTGTATGTGCAATTTGTAGTTACACAATAGGATGATTGGGAAGATAGGTAGGGTTAGTGAGTACATTGATAGACTGCTACGAAAGGCAAAGCCGGGGTTTACATCTCCCCCACCTTGCCATTCGGTATGTAAACAAGGTAACTGATGACTGGGTCCGAATGGGTCATGCATCGCTTTGCTTGATGAAATGACTATCGTTTGGCGTCGGGAACTTTGGCGTCGGAAGCTTGGGAGGTTTAAGGGGGCAGACCTACCCAGATTTAGATATCAAGATTGTGATGTTCAGTGTTTCAGTTCTAATTAACCAATCACCATGATATTTGGCAAGAAGATACCTCAGACAGTATTCTTTGGATTGAATATCTTTGTGGGGGTCTGTGAGGTATGAAAAGTTGACAAAAATTAATTAATTAAAAAATGTTCTCACGAAAATGAAAAAGTATACTACATACTGTGACATTTATAACTACACATATACTCATGCTAGGAATTTGATATTTAGTGAGCAAACACATCTTTATAGTATGTATGGCATGTAATAAAATCTTAGCTCTACTGTTATTTTTTCTGTACAATCATCACACCAATGTTTAGAATAATTTTAATAAAAAAAATTATAATATAACTTTTGATAAAAATGTTTTTTTCAAGCCTAACTGCACGATTTTACTACCGGCTATAGTCTAGGTACTTGTCCCTGCTATATGTGTACCAAATATCAAGGAAATCGGATGAAAACATTTGAACATATTATGTCTGATGTATACATCAGGGTAGGTCTGGGTAGGTCTGCCCCCTTAAGACTGGCAAGGTTAACGGTGAGCGTGGTTTATAACTTTTTTTTTTCATCTTAACTGGGGGTTTTTTTCTTCTTTTTTTTTACGTGGTATTAGCCCTGATATGGCTCTAGTAGTCGGCCGGGCTAAAAGTTATATGAACTGAACTGAACAGTTTGGGAGGTGATTGTCTGGAGAGTGGTGAGGCATTGATGTTTTGGATCTCATCCAGCAGTGTTGGGTGTTTCTTGTTAACTAATAACTGAAGTGCAGATTTTGTGAAATATTGAACCAGAGGCCTTGTGGGTGTAAAGCCAGCTCCCCCATCTTCCAGTCAAACTGCCCGTGTTTGACCCTGATTGGGGTGAAATTTTGCGCGTGTGACCTCCTGTCCACCCAGCCGTGAATGGGCACCTGTCCTTCTTCAGGATTGGTGAAGTCATAACAGTGATGGAGAAAAACTGGGTACTACCTCAAAATGCTGGCCCGGAGAAAAGTTAAAGTCGATACAACTTCGACCTTATGTTTTTGGGACGAACATTCCCTTTCATGGTCTTTCTTCTTTTTTTTTTTTTTTTTAATAACCAGATTCGTCAAGTTGAAAGCACAGAGTCAAATGTATCCCATTACAGTTTAAGTCAAATTATATGATAACTGTTTAAGTCAAAATATCTGATTAAAGTTTAAGTCAAAGTATCTGATAAGTTTAGTTAAAGTATCTGATTACAGGTTAAGTCAAATTATATGATTACAGTTTAAGTCAAAGTATCTGGTCATAGAGTAAGTCAAAGTATCTGATTACAGTTTAAGTCAAAGTATTTGATTCAGTTTAAGTCAAAGTGTCTTATTACAATTTAAGTTGAAGACTCAGACTAAAGAATCTGATTACAGTTTGAGTCAAAGTATCTGATTACAGTTTTGATCAAAGTATCTGATTACAGTTTGAGTCAAAGTATCGATTACAGTTTGAGTCAAAGTATCTGATTACAATTTGAGTCAAAGTATCTGATTACAGTTTCAGTTTAAGGCCGCGATTCAAAGTATCTGATTACAGTTTAAGTCAAAGTATTTGATTACAGTTTAAGTCAAAGTGTCTTATTACAGTTGAAGTTGAAGACACAGACTCAAAGTATTGATTACAGTTTAAATCAAAGTATCTGATTACAGTTTAAATCAAAATATCTGATTACAAAGTATCTGATTACAGTTTGAGTCAAAGTATCTGATTACAGTTTGAGTCAAAGTATCTGATTACAGTTTAAATCAAAGTATCTGATTACAGTTTGAGTCAAAGTATCTGATTACAATTTGAGTCAAAGTATCTGATTACAGTTTCAGTTTAAGGCCGCGATTCAAAGTATCTGATTACAGTTTAAGTCAAAGTATTTGATTACAGTTTAAGTCAAAGTGTCTTATTACAGTTGAAGTTGAAGACACAGACTCAAAGTATCTGATTACAGTTTAAATCAAAGTATCTGATTACAGTTTAAATCAAAATATCTGATTACAAAGTATCTGATTACAGTTTGAGTCAAAGTATCTGATTACAGTTTGAGTCAAAGTATCTGATTACAGTTTAAATCAAAGTATCTGATTACAGTTTGAGTCAAAGTATCTGATTACAGTTTAAATCAAAGTATCTGATTACAGTTTAAATCAAAATATCTGATTACAGTTTGAGTCAAAGTATCTGATTACAGTTTGAGTCAAAGTATCTGATTACAGTTTGAGTCAAAGTATCTGATTACAGTTTGAGTCAAAGTATCTGATTACAGTTTGAGTCAAAGTATCTGATTACAGTTTCGGTTTAAGGTCGCGATTCAAAGTGTCTGATTACAGTTTAAGTCAAAGTATATGATTACATATTAAATCAAAATATCCGATTAATTTTAAGTTGAAGGCAGTCAAAGTATCTGACTGCAGTTTGAGTCAAAGTATTTGATTACAGTTTAAGTCAAAGTATCTGATTACAGTTTTAAGTCAAATATCTGATTATAGTTTAAGTCAAATATCTGATTACAGTTTTAAATCAAATATATGATTACAGTTTTAAGTCAAATGTCTGATTAC
>JAPXFY010000021.1:13008692-13026192 GCA_030674185.1 Monoplex corrugatus | reverse complement strand
TATTCCCTTGCATTTTGTAACAGTGACACTTCACATACTTCATATAATCGAAGACTGGTTAGGCCTGTAACTTCACAGCGTGTGCCCAAAGTCAAAGAGAAATGATGGGTCCCTCTACCAAACATCCACCTGTCCTATGTGGTCACTGCCATACATCCACCTGTCCACCAGGCTTGGTCACTATAAATGACCACCTGTCTTTTCTCCTTAGTTCGACGCTTTGACACTTCATTTCACGCAGTCCCTACACGACTGAACAGCAAGCATCGATGCCATCCTGGACAACCGCTGCGATCCTCACTCCCTGACAACAAAACGACGACATACATGACGAGTAAACAAACCGTGACAATCTTCTGTCCCACCTTTCCCTCTCTCCCTCCCCGGGAACCCACCTTCCAGAGGTGTCCCTGCGAGGATAATGAGCCTGAAGCCACTTCCGTTAAGTCAATTGGGATGGGGGGGGAGTCGACAAGTCGGAACTAATATTATCACAAGGAGATGATTGCGGGTGTGAGTGGTAGACACTTCTCCAGGACCTGTCGTTATTGGGGTATCAAACTCCCCCCCCCCCCAAAGCTTTTGGGACCTCACGTCCTGGGGGTCTGGCGCGAAGACTGCTGTGATGATTGCAGTCAGGGCTCGTACGAGTCCCTAAGAAAAGACAGGGTGTCAGTTCTGACGCTGTCGGAAGGGACGTAGGTAGAAAAGTGGCGACCATTAGGAACACTCATTATATCTTGTTGACTGATTAACTTCAGTTACCCGCGGTTTGTGCGGAGTCACTGAGGCAGAAGTGTGTGGGGGGGGGGGGGGGGGGGGAGGGTGGACTTTGCAAATACTGATCACACCCTGACGATACATTAAGCTAACATGGTGGGTAAAGAAGTATAGAATGAGGAAGAAGACAAAAAGGGGGAGGGAAGGAGAAGGAGGGGGTTTGAGGGAGGAGGGGGGAGCAAGGGGCTGGAACAGAAAGAGGACAGGAGAGAAAGACAGACAGACAATGACAAGGACAATGATGATAATGATACTTTATTTTCACCCTCATTTTTCTCGTTGCCGTTACGCGTGGAGACCAGCTCTGAAGTTGGCTGTCGTTTACACATCCACAAGCCTGCACAGTTTCTCCTCAAGAGTGGTCGACTTCGGTCACATCTTCTCCCTCAGCAGCCGAATATTCCTGCAGACTTGTAAGATAAGAATCATGTCCTGCTCCGACCTCTCCACAAGTACACACAGAAGAGGGCACAACTCTCACTAAAAAAATTGTTCACTTTATTTTCCAACTACAAAGGTTACTCGGGGATGGAACAGCCTATGAATAGGGCACTCGCTCCCGAACGATGACGTTAAGCATAATCGAGCGTGGTTGTCAAATGGATGGGCGATCAGATTCGGGCCCTGCATTGAATTTTCAGAAAAAAAATTAACACCTAGGCGCAGTAGGAAAACACCAGGTAGACTCAAGGAGAAAATATTAGACAGTTTTGCAGAGTTGATGGGGGGATAGAAAGGATAGGACATCATACTTGCAGGGACAACAGATAGATTCGTTATGGAGGGCCATGATCGCCAACGCCATGCGCCATGGTACATGATGGTGATGATGACTGAATGTTCCACATATTCAGGCTTTCCGATTCGCCGCTGACCGATAGCTCTTTCTTCTTGCAACACTCCCAGCTGTTTGAGCAGCAGAACAAAAGAGTTAAAAAAAATGATGATGAAAAAATATTCTTAATGAAAATTATCATTATTTAGATTAACATGATGATGATGATGATGACGACGACGACGACGACGACGATGCTGATGATGATGATGATGATGATGATGATGATGATGATGGTGACGTATTAATAACATTATTTTTCTTCTTCTTCTTCTTCTTCTTCTTCTTCTTCTTCTTCTTTTTCTTCTTCTTCTTCTTTCTTCTTTTTCTTCTTCTTCTCTCTTCTTCTTCTCTTCTTCTTCTTCTTCTTCTTCTTCTTCTCTTCTTCTTCTTCTTCTTCTTCTTCTTCTTCTTCTTCTTCTTCCTTCTTCTTCTTCTTCTTCTTCTTCTTCTTCTTCTTCTTCTTCTTCTTCTTCTTCTTCTTTCTTCTTCTTCTTCTTCTTCTTCTTCTTCTCTTCTTCTTCTATTTCTTCTTCTGTTTTTTCTTCTTCTCATTATCATTGTTATCAAAATTAACTAAACATCCTCATTTAAAGCCAGAGTGATTAGAAACCTGTATGGGGATCATACTCAAAACATCCAGTCTCATAGGACAAAACGAACAAATCAAATAGTGTACAATACAAAACAAAAACAAAAACAAAACAAAAAAACATTTTTGCCGTATCTATTCAGCGTTATGTGTTCATCAACACAGAGCTTCTAGAGTTCAGAGTTAATTCAAGATAGAACCATAGCGCTCGAACAATTCCATATACCGTCCACTCAATCTTCCATCTGTTTTGCTCCAGACAGTGTGAGCCTGTGTAAAACCCTGTGTGCTAGAAATCTCTTTTATTGGGGGAGGGGATGGGGGAGGTGGGGCGGCGGGACAGGATCTAGGACGCGGTAAGCTGACATTCACCAGAATGAAGAAATAAAACATTAACCCTTTGACTCCTGCACCCTGACCAGCATCCTGCATTGTCAATCATTCGAGCGAAGCAAAAAATTAACCCTCAGACTCCTTCACCCTATCCCCCACCTTCCTGAAGGAAGCTGGTGGATAGGGTGGGGGAGTCAAAGGGTTACATTTTTGCAGTTGGTGGACAGGGTGCGGGAGCTAAAGGGTTAAAGATGGGCAGCGATCAGGCCAGTTTTTAAATGTTGGAGGCTGGAATTGAACTCAAAATAACAGATCTTGATTCCACGGTTCTGTTACACGAGCCACTCCGCCCGCTTTTGAATATAAAACAGAAACAACGTACTATATACAAGCGGGCCCCAGTAGCTCAGTTGGTTTGAGCGTCGGATTCACATGCTATAATAATAATTACAATATTTATATAGCGCAAAATCTTGATAAAATCAAATCTAAACGCTGAAACACACACACACGCACGCACGCACACACACGCACGCACGCATGCACACACACGCACCCCCCCCCCCCCACACACACACACAGCTATAAATGGGGAGAAAGAATAAAAACAATGGAAAATTATAGAGAGCATATTATATACAATTATATATTACAATGTGATTCCCCTCCGAGTGGAGACAGGCTGCAGAGGGGATTGAGTGAGGTCAGGATTTTATGCAGAGGAGAAAAGGTGAGTTTTGAGAGCGGATTTGAAGGAGACAAAAGTAGGTTGCTGACGGACTGAGAGAGGAAGTTTGTTCCAGGAGAGCGGACCAGAAACAGAGAAGGCTCGTGGACCATAGGTATTGAGCTTAGTGCGTGGAAAGCGAAAAGTCAGAGGATCGGAGGCAGAGCGGAGGGTACGTGAGGGAAGATAGATCTCAAGTAGGCTTGACAGGTAATCGGGGGCTGCGTTATTCAGGCTTTTGTAGCACATGGTGTCTAGTTTGTACTGTATGCACTTTGATACAGGGAGCCAGTGAAGTTGTGCCAGGAGAGGAGATATGTGGTCAGCTTTTTTCTTTTTGAGTACAAGGCGTGCAGCATTGTTTTGAATGCGCTGTAGGATGTGAGTGGTGGAGGCAGGAAGAACGGACAGGAGTGAATTGCAATAGTCAATGCGAGACATTATGAAGGAGAGAACGAGTTTTGCAGTTGTTTCGACAGAGAGATACTTCCTGATCAGGCTTATACGATGGAGGTGATAGTAGCAAGATCTGGCAGTTTGAGAAACAAAGTTGTTCATGGAGAGGGTAGAGTCAATGCAGACACCAAGGTTTTTAGCTGAATCAGAAATTGGGACTGATGTGTTACATAATGGGAGAGAAAGAGGAGGCAGCTGAGAAAGTTTCTGACGGGTGCCAATGAGGATAGCTTCTGTCTTGTCATCATTTAGCTGAAGTTTGTTGCATGTCATCCAATTTTTGATGTCCGAGTAACACTCAGTGGTGCGAGTCAGGAGGCTCTGTATATTGTCAGGTGAGTCACTGTCTTGAAGTTGGGTGTCATCAGCATAAAGGTGGTGTTTTATAGAGTGGGAGTTGATGATGGTGGACAGGGGGAGGTGTAAAGAGTGAAAAGAACAGGGCCAAGGACAGATCCTTGTGGAACACCACAGGTCAGGTATGCAGGTTGAGATGAGAGTAAGTGCCATCGATGAGAACAGTTTGTTTTCTGTTTGATAGATAAGAAGTGAACCAGGAGAGAGCAATGTCAGAGATGCCAAAAGTATGATGAAGTCTAGAAAGGAGAATACCATGATCAATGGTATCAAAGGCTGCAGACAGATCAAAGAGTGTGAGGAGAGAGACTTTGCCAGTATCAGTTGCAAGGAGGAGATTGTTGAGAATGTGTAGCAAGGCAGTTTCAGTGCTATGGCACTGGCGATAGGCTGACTGGAAAGGATTGAGGAGATTGTTGGCAGACAGGTGAGAGTTCAGTTGGTTGAGGACAACTTTTTCAAGCAGTTTTGACAAGAAAGAGAGATTAGAGATAGGCCGGTAATTTTTCAGTTCATTTGGGTCTAAATTGTAATTCTTAAGAAAAGGTGAACAATAGCAGACTTGAAAGAATCTGGGACAGTTCCAGTTTGAAGAGAAGTGTTGATGTGTCAGTGATGAATGGGAGGAGAGTAGGGAGACAGTCAGAGTAGAGAGAACCTGGAAGAGGATCCAGTTCGCAGGTTTTGAACGACATGGATCTGATTGTGTTGAGAATTTCTTCTTGTGAGACTGGTTGCTAACGGTTGTGGGTTCGAATCCCGGGGTGCGCTACATTAAAACTGGCCTTCTCACTGTCCTGTCTTAACATCATGGTTGTTCTTGTGGTGTCAGTATAGGATTAGATAAGTCCCACTTCCACCGTTTTCCTGGGATGGTTATCCCCGTCGGTCATATCGCCTAAGGTGGGTGTCGACGTAAAAACTGAATCAAACCAAAACCATCTTTTCCGTCAATTTTTCTGTTTGAATAAACTTTGTCGTACTGAATCTATCCCTACCCTGTTTTACTGCGTTCTTGTCGTATGTTGTATATGGATTTTATTGAAAGTGTGTGTGTATGATATTAACGGGTAAAAATAGTGAATGTGAGTTACAACTACATTTGGGGCTGACAAATCCTATACTGACACCACCAGAACAACAATAATGTTAAGATGGGACAGTGAGAAGGCCAGTTTGAGCGTCGGATTCACATACTAACGGTTGTGGGTTCGAATCTCAGAACATCCCGGGGTTTGAGCGTCGGATTCACATACTAACGGTTGTGGGTTCGAATCTCAGAACATCCCGGGGTTTGAGCGTCGGATTCACATGCTAACGGTTGTGGGTTCGAATCTCAGAACATCCCGGGGTTTGAGCGTCGGATTCACATACTAACGGTTGTGGGTTCGAATCTCAGAACATCCCGGGGTTTGAGCGTCGGATTCACATGCTAACGGTTGTGGGTTCGAATCTCAGAACATCCCGGGGTTTGAGCGTCGGATTCACATACTAACAGTTGTGGGTTCGAATCTCAGAACATCCCGGGGTTTGAGCGTCGGATTCACATAATAACGGTTGTGGGTTCGAATCTCAGAACATCCCGGGGTTTGAGCGTCGGATTCACATACTAACAGTTGTGGGTTCGAATCTCAGAACATCCCGGGGTGCGCTACATTAAAACTGGCTTCCGTTATAAGTGTGGGACGGAACATCGAATGATGTTAAGATGGGACAGTGAGAGGGCCAGTTTTAATGTAGCGCACCCCGCGATGTGCTCAGCTTGCAATATTGTGCCTTCTGGCTGCGTCTATGCTAGCTGAATGGGTAGCGCAAACTGTGTTCGACTTGAGAGATTCTACATGGGAGATAACTCCGTGACTCTCAAGAGTTACGTTGCTCAGTTAATACTGATTTTTGTGTTATGAAATTGTAAAAAAAAAATTAGATAAATAAATGAATAAATAAATTAAAAAAACTGTGGCCCACTCGCCTGAGGATTGAACTCTTAACTCTTCCGTTATAAGCGTGGAGTTATTCCTTACTGAACTAAGCACCAAAGACCCAAACATCGACAAAGCTGAAACAATCCGGTGGGGATAATACGAAGAAAAATAATTCTAACTGTTCTCTGTTTTGTCGAGTTTATTCAAGTCTCTATCACTCTCAAGGGTATATATATATGAGGACTAGCTTATAAGAATGTTGCTCAAAGAAGCCTTAATTGAATCTTTTTTTTTAATTATTATTTTTTTTTAGGATCACCGCACTCGGGGAGGTTACCTTTGTGCTCATCATTTCTTTCCGTCCAATTTTCTACGCCACTTTAATGGCCACAGAAGCTGGAACAGTTTTTACAATGCGATGATAATAATGTCGATGAGGATGATAATCATGACGCTATAGAGTTCTATCTAGGATTGAGACTGCGTGACAGAGATGTATTTTACGCTTATTATCATGATATATCCTGGTGTCAACCAGGCCCGAGAGATACAGACACCTGCGGTGTTGATCAGAAGATTTTAGCAACACCCGCAATGACGTATCCGCGAAGTGGATGAGACTCGATTGTGTGGTCCCAGTCTTCCCAATGAGCCCATAGCACGCCCAACACTGGCTAGGGGCCAGTTAGAGCCGAAAAATCCCACAATGATTTTTGAAGGTAGCCCGTAAGTTAACCACTACACCACTGTGACTGGTTAATTAAAACATTTGTGTGTAGGGTAGTTGCAGAGTATAAAGGTTGGCTTGGGCGCTCCTTTTTTAAGGAGTGTTCTGAGCTTCTGTTTTTGTACTTTGTATCTGCTTCTATGCTAGCTGAATGGATAGCGCAAACTGTGTTAGATTTGAGAAGTTTTATACAACATGGGAGATAATTCTCAAGAGTTATGTCCTTTGAATAATATCATAAAAATTCTCCCTGCTTCCCTCTTATTTCTTTGGTATTACCTATATGCCTTGGAAGCAACCAAGTGTATGTTCTGTCTTGTCTATGTGTGTGTGTTTGGTCAGTTCAAGAATAAAAGACTATGTCAATCTTGAACATAAGACCAATATATTGTATGTATTTCTCTCCTCTCTCATAGTTGTGTGTAGGGTAGTTGTAGAGTATAAAGGTTGGCTTGGGCGCTCCTTTTTTGAGGAGTGTTCTGAGCTTACAGTTTTTGTACTTTGTATCTGCTTCTATGCTAGCTGAATGGGTAGCGCAAACTGTGTTAGATTTGAGAAGTTTTATACAACATGGGAGATAATTCTCAAGAGTTATGTCCTTCGATTAATAAAACATTTTAGTTGCACTGTGAGATACCGATTGTAATGTCTGATTCTCTGAACTGAGTACACTGAAAATAATGATTATGGTTATTGTTCTTGAATGTTATATACAACCGATAATGTTTTACGGTTGTGGGGCGTGGACAGTCAACAAGCAAAGCCAGAACAAGATTGAGGCAGCCTAGATGTGGTTTTTAAGAAGAATGTTGAGAGTTCCATGGACAGCAAAGAAAACAAACGAGACGGTCTTGATGGAGACAGACACAAGAAGATCATTGATAAGGAAGATTAGAAAAAGACAGGCAACATTTGTAGTCCATTTTATGAGGAAGGGGGAATTGGAGCACCTGGTTACGACGGGAAAGCTGGAGGAGAAGTGAGCACCAGGTAGACCCAAGGAGAAGATACTAGACGGACTTGCAGAGTGGCTGGGAACAAAGATGGTGGAAGAGATGCTTGGGACAACAAGAGAAAGAGCTAGATGGAAGTCCATGATCGCCAATGCCATGCGGCAAGGCAACTGATGATGATGATCATGGTTATTGTTGTTTAAAGCCCAGCCGACAGCGTAGAGCCATATCAGGGCTCTAACCGTTTCAAAATATACACGATATTTCAACAGGAAAAAAAAAAGAAAAGAAAATTAAGTACACATAGCAATGCAATCGTGCACATAATCTAAAGAGACGGCCCTGGTTTTAACCACTCCGTCCAATTTATCACACAGGAGATTTAAAAAAACATACCTGAATACAAATTGAAACATAACTAAGGACACTAAAACATACATAAAAACAGGCCTAAACTACCTAAAATTGCTTTCGCACATCTCATTTCCCTGGAGTCAAAACTGCACTCAATACATGTACCCAATGATCAATCCTAAGAGAAAATACGTAAGACTTTATCGAAAACATACATATGGATGAACCAGCAAGGCAAGACAATGATAGGAAGAAATGACAGAAAGCAAAGGAGGAAAAAAGAAACAAAGAGAGTAAGAGAAAAGTGGACATTTCTCGCACAGAATTTCCAGAAGATGAGGAGACTGTTTACACTGAAAGAACCCCTGGCATCCCCATGGGGTCAACTGAAATTAACCCTTTGACTCCAGCACCCTGTTCACCAACGGCAAAAAAATTACCCTTTGATTTCCTCACCTATCCACCAGCTTCTTGCAGGAAGCTGGTGGATAGGGTGAGGGAGTCATAGGATTATGTTTTTACTTTGGTAGTATTGTTAAGAATACATGATGTTGGTGGACAGGGTGCGGGTGTCAAAGGGTTAATAAGCTGTAACACATATCACTCGACTTTATATATAAAACACGGCGATAAAACAGAGCGTATTGGCAGCTCAGCTATCTTGTAATCTATGCGCGGTAGGATGGGAAACCAGTGGAGATGGACTGCCTCTCCAATCGGTCACGGTACGATACACCAGAGAAGAGCCTCCCCGGGCCTTGTCCAGTCGTGTTAAGGCTGCGTTAAGGTTAAATGGGGTGTCGCCTGGCTGACCGTCTTCTTCTCCGTCGCGTTAATTCCGCGTTAACGTTAACGGTTTCTCGCTTGAATGACGCGTGTTGTTGTAGGGATACGGAGGGGCCATACCGTGACCGGAATAAGAGGGTATGAGGGTTATTGGAGTGGTACTGGAGTTTTTGTGAACACCAATGTCTATTGTCCGGTCTAGCGTCTGTCTGTCTGGGGCAAGTAAAAAAAATCTAGGTCTTGTCTAAATCTAGGTCTATTCTTTTTTTTCTGTACTTTTGCGAGACTGTGTGTGCTTGTGTTGTCGAGGTCACTGTCTCTATATGGCGTGTTTTCAGAGATTTTGTGAATACATATTTCATTTTCCAACTTAGTATCCGTTTGTCTAAGGTCTAGATATAGTCTTCTCCTAAACACATATTTCAACTGTTTTCGTGTCTTTGTATGTTTGTGCTGTCAAAGTCACTGTCTCTATATGGCGTATTTTCAGAGATTTTGTGAATAAATATTTCATTTTCTAACTTAGTGTCTGTTTGTCTAAGATCCAGATATAGTCTACTACTAAATATATTCTTCAGCTGTTTACGTGTTCGTTCGTTCGTTCTACGATTTAACGTCTTTTCACTATGAGTGATATTAGACGGAAATTAAGGATATTAGACTGTTTGCGTGTCCTTGTATCGTTGGTGCTGCAAGGTCACTGTATCTGTATAGCGTGTTTTCAGAGATTTTGTGAACAAATATTTTATCGTCCAACTTAGTGTCTGTTTCTCTAGGATCAAGGGTCTAGATATAGTCTAATCCTAAACAAACCCTTCAATTTATTTACGTGTTTTTGCACGTTGTTGCTGTCAAGGTCACTGTATTTGTATGGCGTATTCTTGAGTTTTTTTTGTGTGACTATGTGTGTTTATTTCCAATTCAGCATCTGTCTGTCTTGGGTGTAGGATTTACGATCTAGGTCTAGTCTAGTCGTATGCTCTCCTTCCATAAATCGGTATGGCTTTTTCGCGAAGATTTTGTTACGAGTGGCAGAATGGTTCAGATGTTCGCCTGACAGTAACTGAACTTAAGGTTCCGGTGTTCGTTCCTCGCTGAGGCCTCGACTTTTCTCCTCTGTTTGACCGGAAAATCGAACTGAACGTCTAGTCCTTTGGACTAGGGACGAAAAATGAGTCGAACCCGTGTGCATTCTGGCTTGCGCACGTTAAAGATCCCACGTAAGTTGAGTATCGTGCAGAACAGAAAATTCGCCCAGCTGCCCTGGTATAACACTTTGGAGAGACAGGCTGATTTCCAAAGTCCCTTCCCTTGAAGGTCTTTTTGTCTTTCTGAAGTCTTGGTAAAAAATAAATGAGTGTGCAGCACTGCGCCAACGCGCTCTCAAAGAGGAGAGTGGCCGGAGTCTCAAATGGAAAATCCATTTAAGCTCAATACCTATGGTCCACGAGCCTTCTCTGTTTCTGGTCCATTCTCCTGGAACAAACTTCCTCTCTCAGTCCGTCAGCAACCTGCTTTTGTCTCCTTCAAGTCCGCTCTCAAAACTCACCTTTTCTCCTCTGCATAAAATCCCGACCTCACTCAACCCCCTCTGCAGCCTGTCTCCGCTCGGAGTGGAATCACATTGTAATATATAATTGTATATGATATGCTCCCTATAATTTTCCATCGCTTTTATTTTTTCTCCCCATTTACAGCCATGCGTGTGTGTGTGTGTGTGTGTGTGTGTGTGTGTGTGTGTGTGTGCGTGTGTGTGCGTGCGTGCGTGTGTGTCTGTTTCAGCGCTCAGATTTGATTTTATCAAGATTTTGCGCTATGTAAATATTGTAATTATTATTATATTATTATTAAGAAATGAATTTGAATTTGAATATGAATGGATATCATTGTTCAACTCAGCGTCTGCCTGTATAGGATCTAGGTTTCAGTTTCAGTTTCTCAAGATAAGTCTCCGCGCTCGGAATGGATTCCATATGCACTAACGTCACAGGTGCCATGTGATGGAGAAGATCCAGAATAATCACGGCACAAGCCTTAAGCCTGCACATAAATCCATGAGCTGGCCAGGTCCAGAGGTCCTACCTAGATAGTTCCATAGCCCTGAGGTCGTAGAGGAGTGAGGTGGCAGAGACCCCAACTTTTCCCAGGGCCAGCACCACGAAGGCAGCACCCATCCCCTCTCCCTCGCTTCGAATTCATATTCATATTCACTTTTTATTAAAACCAAGATTTAAAAAAGGCGAGAAGGCTAATTGATCTTCAAGGGTTGGGTCCTGGGAAATCAACCTATATCTGCAATGTTTTTACCAAGTCAGCCGTGCAATGCCCAGCTCTTCACGATTTTCAACTGCCTTGGGATCTTAAACGTGCGCAGCCAGAAGGTACACGGGTCCAAATCGTTTTTATACCCCTTCCGAAGAACTAAACGTTCAGTTCGATTTTCGGTCAAACTGAAGAGAAAAGTCGAGGCCTCTACGGGGAGCGAGCCCTGGAACCTCGAGTTTAGTTATTGGCAGGCGAACGTCTGAACCATTCTGTCATTCTAGTCCTAGGCCTGTCTTTCGTCCGTTTGTGTTATGGTGCTGTCAAGGTCACTGCATCTGTATGGCGTGTTCTCGGAGATTTTTTTGAATACGTGAGTTTATTGTAGAAAACTCAGCGTGTGTCTTTCTGCGGTCTGAGGCCATGGTCTAGTCCTAAAAGCCTTGGTCTATCCTTTACCCGTTTATACATGTCATTGTGTTTTTATTGTCGTTATATTTGCATGGCTATGTTCTTCTGTCTGTCAGTCTGTCTGCCTGTCTGTCTGTCTGCCTGTCTGTCTGTCTGTCTGTCTGCCTGTCTGTCTGTCTGTCTCTGTTTTTCTGTTATGGATTTATTTTGTATGTTCTCATGTTAAAAAAAAAAATTGCGGAACATAGAACGGCAAGTTTGAGAAATGTATTTTATCCTGTGATGCTCACCAATAATGTTTATCTTAGAAATGTATATAATCCTGTGATGCTCACCAATAATGTTTATCTTAGAAATGTATTTTATCCTGTGATGCTCACCAGTAATGTTTATCTTAGAAATGTATTTTATCCTGTGATGCTCACCAATAATGTTTATCTTAGAAATGTATTTTATCCTGTGATGCTCACCAATAATGTTTATCTTAGAAATGTATTTTATCCTGTGATGCTCACCAATAATGTTTATCTTAGAAATGTATTATATCCTGTGATGCTCACCAATAATGTTTATCTTAGAAATGTATTATAATCTGTGATGCTCACCAATAATGTTTATCTTAGAAATGTATTTATATCTGTGATGCTCACCAATAATGTTTATCTTAGAAATGTATTTTATTGTGATGCTCACCAATAATGTTTATCTTAGAAATGTATTTTATTGTGATGCTCACCAATAATGTTTATCTTAGAAATGTATTTTATATTGTGATGCTCACCAATAATGTTTATCTTAGAAATGTATTTATATTGTGATGCTCACCAATAATGTTTATCTTAGAAATGTATTTTATATTGTGATGCTCACCAATAATGTTTATCTTAGAAAATGTATTGTTATATTGTGATGCTCACCAATAATGTTTATCTTAGAAATGTATTGTATATTGTGATGCTCAACAATAATGTTTATCTTAGAAATGTATTCCATCCTGTGATGCTCACCAATAATGTTTATCTTAGAAATGTATTTATATTGTGATGCTCAACAATCAATGTTTATCTTAGAAATGTATTCCATCTTGTGATGCTCACCAATAATGTTTATCTTAGAATGTATTCCATGCTGTGATGCTCACCAATAATGTTTATCTTCTCTCCCTCTTTCTTTCTGATCGTTTCCCCCACTCCCACCTCTCTCTCTCTCTCTCTCTCTCTCCTCTCTCTCTCTTCTCTCTCTCTCTCTCTCTCTCTCTCTATTGTTATAAAATATGTTGAAAAAGATATAAGGATGAGTGTAATGAAACGAAATTTTTGAAACCAGTGATCGTTTGTCGTGCCAATGTCATCATCATATGAAGATCACAAAGAACCTGTTAGTGGCGGGTAACTCTCCATAGCTGAGGAAGACTTTGAACTAATATCCGAAAGTACAAGTGTAGGAACTGAGCGCAACTTGCACAAAGGATTAAAAGAACACCACCCAACACCACTTTGAAAAGGACAGTGTGCAAGTTCTCGACAAAGAAGCAAGATGGTTCCAGAGGGGAGTAAAGGAGGTAGTTTACATCGCCGCAAGGAACCCCACCCTCAACCGTGACCGGGGCCGACACAACCTGCCATCGGTGTACTCCTCACTTATTCAGTCGCACTGTCGTGAGTTCGCTCACGGCAGTGCGCACTGAAGCCAGTTCTCATCTCAACAGTTGCGCTGAAGAAGCCGGCCGGATCGCCGATGAAAGCTACGCAGTAAGTAGCCCTTTTTTGCACTGAGAGAACAGGTTCCGCCAGGTAGCCATTACAGGACCCCCTTGCTTCCTCCACGAGGATGCCAGGGGCTCTTTCAGTATAAACAGTATCCCCACCTTCTGGAAATTCTGTGCTAGAAATTTCCTCTTTTCTGTCATTCTATTGTGTTTCTACCTTGCTCGATTGCTCTCTGTTATCTCTTCACATCGTTTTCTGCCTTGCTGCTTCATTCACGTAAACGTGCTGTATAAAACCTTCCATACTTTCTATTTGGACTGAAAAATGGGTACATACAGGGGGGTGCAAAAGTAGGTATACAGTAAGTATCACACCCTTATTATAATGCTTAATTCATTAAAATTATTAGCAGATTTAGTTTGATTTTTTTTTTTGTTTTTGTTGTTGTTGTTTGTTTGTTTGTTTGTTTGTTTTTTGGGGGGGGGGGTTAGTTGGCCTTATTTTCGAAATTTTCAGTGTCATTAATTATATCTTATCGTAACTAATAATATGTATGTACTTTTATCCTGACTTTTAATTTTTTTAATTTTTTTCAGGTAAAGCGGAAATTTAATTTAGATCTAAGCGGCAATATAATTTAACCATGGCTGGTAATTTGACAGACGAGGAGCGCAAATGGGTTTTAAAACAATACTGGAAGGCAGATGGACTTCTTTTTGGGGGATACGTAAAGGAAAGGGTTTTTGCACGCAAGCCGCGCACTGCTAATGACATGATCCAGTTCATCTTGCAGGCTTGTCAAGAAATTGATGCTGATAAAGATCTTTGTGCTAGAGTGTGCATAAGTGTCCGCTCTCGATTAGAGGAGTGTGTGAATACCGACGGCAAGCAGTTTGAGTATCTGAGGGATTAAGGCTGTGCTTGTTATTACATGTATATGCTATATTCATTTGTTTGTATAATAAATGCAATGATATTGTACGTGTTTTCTTTTTTCATCCAGCTCTTCGGGCATACAACACCAGATACTCTGGCTGGAGAGCCAGAGGAAGACCAAGACGACGATGGAGCGACTCCGTGGCAGACACCCTCAGAGCTCACGAGATGTCCCTTCTCCAGGCCACCCGCCTTGCTGCTGACAGACGACTGTATCTCCCCGCGACGCCCACCGGTACAAGCGGAAGGAAAAAGTAAAGTAAAGTAAGTAAGTATATCTGTATACCTACTTTTGCACCCCCCCTGTATATAAACTGCATGTTTAGCGGCAAGGAAGATTTGATGTGCACAAGCACTGTTATGTAACCTGGGCCAGTTATTATATGTGACTTCCCACCACGAAATCAGTCTTAACTCACAGTCAGTCGAACAGCACTAGGAGCTGAAAAGATGACTGAAGGTCTATCTGGGGTGTTTTGACTTTTTCTCAAAATTGATTTCTGTAGACTATAATCTATCCCCCACAGAAATGTTTTTTTCTTGAAAACATATTATTGATCAATTTAAATCGGTATTTTAATGCACTATCGCAGCAGAAAGAACGCAATTTCCTACCAAAGTACCTATTTTTGTCTCTTATTATGAACCGTAACCTGTACAGTACCCTCACATGTAATATACTGATGGAAAGCTCTTTGGTGCACCTTTCGGATAATGACAGCGAAAATTAGAAACAAACTGGGTTAAAGCCACCAAATAAAGAAATATAAGGAAAATGTGTAGGAGAGCACACAAAAACTTTAGAGGCCGTTTTCTCAAAATGTCTATCATACAACTGAATGATTTTAAACCTACATAACTTCTACATTTTTTGGGGGGGTACAAGCTATGTTCAAGTACCAAAATAAGCAGCAGAATTTACACTTTCCAGTGATATGTAAATGCCCAAATTGCTCGTTAAGACTGATTTCGTGGTGGGAGGTCACATATATATTTCAGTGTGCTTAGTTATGTTGCTATTTTCTAAACGCCCCCTTCCCCAGCGCTGATGAATTGGGCAGAATGGTCAACGCCAGCGACATGTCCTTAGATTATGCGTACGAATGCAATGATATGTATACTTAATTTTCTTTTCCAGTTTTTGTTTTGTTTTGTTTTGTTTTTGATGTCAAGGAGGCGTTATGTGATTATTTTGAGATGGTTGGAACCCTGACACGGCACTGCCCAGTCGGCTAGGCCTTAAGCAATAATGATAATAAGGATCTTTGAGTTTAAAAGAGATTATAGTGAAATGGTCGTTATGCGGTGTCACGCTCGTGACCCCACGAGATAGATAAAGAGAGAAGAGAGAGAGAGAGACAGACAGAGAGACAGAGAGAGTGAGACAGAGACAGAGATAGATAGACCAACAGACAAACAGACAGAGAGACAGAGAGAGACAAAATCAGAGAGACAGAGAGAGACAAAGACAGAAATAGAGACACACAGAGACAGAGAGAAAGAGACAGGGCTAGAGACAGAGAGACAAAAAAACAAAAAAAACCCACAGAAACAGAGAGACAGAGAAACAGAGACACAGAGACACAGAGATAAAGACACAGAGAGACACAGAGACAGAAAGACAGACAGAGAGACGAAGACAGATACAGAGAGAGAGAGAGAGAGAATAAGAGAAAGAGAAAGACAATGATAAGCAGAAACAAACGCTTGTATACAACTCTATGAAACAGACAGACAAGACACACTAACAGACTAAAACAGACAGCTATTAAAGCCATGCCCCCCCCATCCCCACCCCACCCTTTTCACCCCAAAAACTCTTTACCCATCACCACCACACTTACCCTCGAAAAAAAGCTACACCAACCTTCAGCCGTTCTCTAACTAGCACAGTGAGGTAGCGAAGCAGTAAATTGGAAGACCTGCGAGATGGCCGATAGCGCGGGATACATGAGCTGATAATGCTCCCCCCTTTGGCCCCGTAACATTCTGACGATGGCGTTAGCACCTCCCACCGCCATTCAGGCCACCCTGGCCAAAAGAGAACATGCAAAGAGGCGCATAGTTGAGGGATTAAAACCCTCATAACCAACAGGAAAGAACTACAAGAAGGAAAGAAAGAAGCAAAAAAAATAGAGACGGTAAAGTGTGGCTGTGTAATCGCAGTGTGGAAGCTTTGTTAAGCGTTCAAGAGTAGACAGTTTGAAACGTTTTAAAGTTTAGTTGTGTTGGCACTTTAAGCTGTAGTTTAGTTTTGGGTAGAGATTTCTTGTTTTGGTGCTGTACGATGTAGTTTACAAGTTAAATGTTTGGTAGATATTACTTGTATTGGTACTTTACGATGTAGTTTACACGTTTAGATTTTGGTACAGATTATTTGTGTTGGTATTGTACGGTGTAGTTTACACATTTAGTTTTTGGTAGAGATTACTTGTGTTGGTACTTTACGATGTAGTTTATCCTTTTAGCTTTTGATAGAGATTACTTGTGTTGAGATTGTACGATGTA
Source organism: Monoplex corrugatus (assembly GCA_030674185.1). Taxonomy (NCBI): domain Eukaryota; kingdom Metazoa; phylum Mollusca; class Gastropoda; order Littorinimorpha; family Ranellidae; genus Monoplex; species Monoplex corrugatus. The sequence continues at coordinate 13,009,541 of JAPXFY010000021.1, read as the reverse complement.
GTTTTACACATTTAGATTTTAGTAGAGATTACTTGTATTTGTACTTTACAGTGGAGTTTACACGTTTAGTTTTTGGTAGAGATTACTTGTATTTGTACTTTACAATGTAGTTTACACGTTTAGTTTTTGGTAGATATACTTGTATTTGTACTTTACAATGTAGTTTACACGTTTAGTTTTTGGTAGAGATTACTTGTATTGTACTTTAATGTAGTTTACACGTTTAGTTTTTGGTAGAGATTACTTGTGTTGGTACTTTACAGTGTAGTTTACACGTTTAGTTTTTGGTAGAGATTACTTGTGTTGGTACTTTACAGTGGAGTTTACACGTTTAGTTTTTGGTAGAGATTACTTGTATTGGTACTTTACAATGTAGTTTACACGTTTAGTTTTTGGTAGAGATTACTTGTATTTGTACTTTACAATGTAGTTTACACGTTTAGTTTTTGGTAGAGATTACTTGTATTTGTACTTTACAATGTAGTTTACACGTTTAGTTTTTGGTAGAGATTACTTGTATTTGTACTTTACAATGTAGTTTACACGTTTAGTTTTTGGTAGAGATTACTTGTATTTGTACTTTACAATGTAGTTTACACGTTTAGTTTTTGGTAGAGATTACTTGTATTTGTACTTTACAATGTAGTTTACACGTTTAGTTTTTGGTAGAGATTACTTGTGTTGGTACTTTACAGTGGAGTTTACACGTTTAGTTTTTGGTAGAGATTACTTGTATTGGTACTTTACAGTGGAGTTTACACGTTTAGTTTTTGGTAGAGATTACTTGTGTTGGTACTTTACAGTGGAGTTTACACGTTTAGTTTTTGGTAGAGATTACTTGTATTGGTA
>JAPXFY010000021.1:12996192-13003692 GCA_030674185.1 Monoplex corrugatus | reverse complement strand
ACACAGGAAGACAGAACAAATGAATAGAGAGAGAGAGAGAAGGAGAGAGAAGAGAGACGAGACAGACAGGACAGAAGGCAGGACAGGCAGGCTGAGACAGAGAGATGAGATAGGCAGACAGACAGAACAAACAGACAGGACAGGCAGGCAGGTAGGTGAGACAGAGAGAAAGAGAGATAGAGAGGCAGACAGAGACAGACAGACAGAAACAGAGACAGAAACAGAAACAGAAAGAGATAGAGACTAGAAACAGAAAACAAATCCAGAAGCAGACAAATGAATGCACACAACAACTACTAAGTTATGTTACCCTTTACACAACTCCAAGATTTCTCTCAACACTCACTACCCCCCTAAAAAGAACTAGACGCAACTAAAGAACCAACACTCAGTCTTTTCCTTAACAAGCACAGAAATGTAGCGAAGCAGTAAATTGCAAGACCTGTGAGATGGCAGACAGCCAGGGATATATGAGCTGATAAGACTTCCCCCTTGGCCCGTAACATTCTGACGATGGTGTCAGCATCTCCCACCGCCATTCAGGCCACCCTGGCCAAAAGAGGACGTACAAAGAGGCGCATAGTTGAGGGATTAAAACACTCATAACCAAGAAGGGGGGAAAAGTACAAGGAGAGAAGACAGAGGCCAAAAATGGAGAGTGGTTGTGTGAGCTCGGTGTGAGGAAACTTTGATGCGTATTCATGGTTGGAAACACTAAGAGATGTTAAAGTTTGGTTGTGCTTTTATACTCTGTGGTTTGGTTTACACGTTTAGCTTTGGTAGAGACTATAAAATGCTCTGACACAGTAAATGGCGATTGATGTTGAAGGATAGGAGAAATAAACAGAAGAAAGCGTTGCTATGTAGATGTAGAATGGAAACTTTGGGAAATTTTGAAAGTGTTGTGCTGGTATGATATATCATGGTTTTGGGTGTTTCGTTTTGGCAAAGTTCATGAAATTTTCTAACACATCTGCCTAAAGAGTTACTGGTCAGGCATTAGGTGAAAATGTTGAGTTCAGTTTGTTATTTTCATTTTCTTTAAATATTTCAATTTTTTTTTCTGACACGTGTAAACATATTGTTTGCCCACACTGTGCAGCTGGTATGTAGTTAAATTTGGTGTCAAAGTGTGTGCATTATTGGCCCAAATATCAGCATACCAGACATATTTGATGAATTTCAAATACAGACAAGCACACACACAGCGACAAACACACATACACATACATAAACATACCCACTCACGCATAATTATACAGAGAGAGAGAGAGAGAGAGAGAAGAGAGAGAGACAGACAGACAGACAGATGGACAGAGAGACAGAGACAGAGAGACAGAAGATAAACAGAAACAGAGACAGAGAGAAACAGAGAGAAATGGAGACAGAGACAAAAACAGAGAAACAGAGAGAGAGACAAGACAGACAGAGAACAGAGAAGAGACAGAGATAGGGAGAGATGAGAGAGAAAGAGAGAAGGGAGAGAGAGAGAGTAACAGAGAGAGAGACACAAGAGTGACAGAGACAGAGAGACAGAAAGAGAGAGACAGAGAGAGAGAATGAGAGATAATGAGAGAGAATGAGAGAGAGAGAGAGAAAAAAAAAACGGACAGACCAGACAGACAGACTGAGACAGAGAGATAGAGACAGAGTGGACAGAAAAACAAAACAAAACAACAACAAAAAGAAGCAGACAGACAGACAAAGACAAATGCCTACTAAAACTTAGTTAACCTTCTACACCAGCAGCTAACAAAATCTCACTGAACACCACACTTACTCCCCCCCCCCCAAAAAAAAAAAAAAAAAAAAAACTAGATAACTAAAGAACCCACCTCCAGCTTTTCTCAGCCAGTACAGCGAGGTAGTGAAGCAGCAAATTGGAAGACCTGTGAGATGGAAGCGCGATGTATGCGCGGGGATACATGAGTGCTTATGCTCCCCCCCTTTGGCCACCGGGAAACACTTCAGAGCGATGGCGGTTAGCACCTCAACCAACGCATTCAGAGCCACCTAGGCCAAAAAGGACGTGACAAATAGAGGAAGTTGGGTTTAAGGACCTCAAAACCCAAAGGAATAGTTATAAGGAGAGAAGTAAGGAGTGAAATATTAGAAGGTAAATGCTGGTGTATAAGAATAACAGACACTATTTTCATGGTGAAAGATTGATACATTTTAAAGCAGCTGCGATGGTACAATACATTATAAGAATTTTGGTAAATTGATATAATTCTCTGCAACTGTCTATGGAATTCCGTTGCATTTAGAAATTGTAAGGGGTGAACATATATAGATAAGAATATAATATATATATATATATTAGAGAGAGAGAGAGAAGAAGAGAGAGATAGATAGAGAGATAACATAATAATAATAGAAGAAGATAGTAGATAGATAATAGATAGATAATAATAATACATAGATAATACATAATAGATAGATAAATAGATACATAGATAGAATAGATAGATACATAGATAGATAATATATAGATAAATAGATAGATAGATAGATAGAATAGATAAATAGATAGATAATAGATAAATAGATAGATAGATAGATAGATAGATAGATAATAGATAGATAATAGATAGATAGATAGATAGATAGATAGATAGATAGATAGATAGATAGACAGATGAGATAGATAGATAGATAGATAGATAGATAGATAGAAGATAGATAGATAGATAGATAGATAGAAGATAGATAGATAGATAGATAGATAGACAGATAGATAGATAGATAGATAGATAGATAGATAGATAGATAGATAGATAGATAGATAGATAGATAGATAGATAGATAGATAGATAGATAGATAGATAGATAGATAGATAGATAGATAGATAGATAGATATCATAATCTTTCTATCTAAGCTTGCTTTTTTGTTTTGTTTTTTCGTTTTTAATTCTGCAGATACATCCAATATGTACACTTCAATATTTCTTTGAGTTACACATGCATTTCTTGTTCATGCATTGAAATTTTATTTGTAAAATTGTGTGTTGGTGAAAAAAATCTTTTCCATTTTCGTCTTTGGAGGACTTGCACAGGAATTAACTCATATGTAACACTCATACTGTTATACGGATGCGAGGCGTGGACAGTCAGCAAGCAAAACCAGAACAAGATTGAGGCAGCCGAGATGTGGTTTCTCAGAAGAATGTTGAGAGTTCCATGGACAGCAAAGAAAACAAACGAACAAATCTTGATGGAGCAGACACAAGTAGATCACTCATAAGGAAGATTGGAAAAGACAAGCAACATTTATAGGCCATTTTATGAGGAAGGGGGTTTGGAGCACCTGGTCACAACGGAAATCTGGAGTGAAAGAGAGCACCAGGTAGACCCAGGGAGAGAATGCTGGACGGACTTGCAGAGTGGCTGGGATGGGGAGGGTGGGGAGATGCTGGGGCCAACGAGAGATAGAGATGGTTGGAAGTCTATGATCGCCAACGCCATGCGGCAGGGCACCTGATGATGATGATGATGAACACTCATCCATAATAAGTATTGTATTACAGGACGGCAAGAACTACGGTTCACTGAGGGAGAGATCTGGCTGACACTCCTGAGCCCGCAATAGAAACTGTACAGGCATGTGGATGCGCTACAGAAAACAGCCTACTTCATGAACAACTTTGTTTCTCAAACTGCCAGATCTTGCTACTATCACCTCCATCGTATAAGCCTGATCAGGAAGTATCTTCTGTCGAAACAACTGCAAAACTCGTTCTGTCCTTCATAATGTCTCGCATTGACTATTGCAATTCACTCCTGTCGGTCTTCCTGCCTCCACCATTCACTCCTACAGCGCATTCAAAACAATGCTGCACGCCTTGTACTCAAAAAGAAAAAAGCTGACCACATATCTCCTCTCCTGGCACAACTTCACTGGTTCCCTGTATCAAAGCGCATACAGTACAAACTAGACACCATGTGCTACAAAAGCCTCAATAACGCAGCCCCCGATTACCTGTCAAGCCTTTTGAGATCTATGTTCCCTCACGTACCCTCCGCTCTGCCTCCTATCCTCTGACTTTTCGCTTTCCACGCACTAAGCTCAATACCTATGGTCCACGAGCCTTCTCTGTTTCTGGTCCACTCTCCTGGAACAAACTTCCTCTCTCTGTCCGTCAACAACCTACTTTTGTCTCCTTCAAATCCGCTCTCAAAACTCAACTTTTCTCTTCTGCATAAAATCCTGACCTCACTCAACCCCATCTGCAGCCTGTCTCCACTCGGAGGGGAATCACATTGTAATATATAATTGTATATAATATGCTCTCTATAATTTTCCATTGCTTTTATTCTTTCTCCCCATATATAGCCATGCGTGTGTGTGTGTGTGCGTGCGTATGTGTGCGTGCGTGCGTGTGTGTCTGTTTCAGCGCATAGATTAATTTTTGATTTTATCAAGATTTTGCGCTATATAAATATTGTAATTATTATTATTATTATATTCAAGACCAAGTGGAAATGTGTAAAATCTTAAAAGACATACAGAACTCATGCAGTCAGACTTGAAGGCAAGCGCTTTCTCTCTGATTGATTGATGGTTCAGTTTTTACGTCGACACCCACCTCAGGTGATATGGCCGATGGGGGATAACCATCTGAGGGAAGTGGGGGAAGGGGACTTATCTAATCCTACACTGACACCACTAGTACAGAAATGATGTTAAGGGACAGTGAGAAGGCCAGTTTTAATGTACCGCACCCCCGGATTCGATTTATCTCTGACATAGCCAGGAGAACAATAATGCAATCGTGTTGGTTTTAAATAAACTCTTTCCTTTAGTCCAGGTGCAGCATTAAGTCTAAACTATGAGTTTAAAAGCCATCATCCCTTATTTATGCCAAAGAGGTCCCCTGTGAATGTTGTTGCGTGCCATGAATTATATAATAGGTAGGTTCTACCCACCAGGTTCTGAAACCACAAAGGAAATAAGCGAACAAAAACAAAGCAAATATATCAAGGCCTTGCGTTTTCTTATTTGGCAAACAGGAAAGTGGGTTGAACTTGGTATAAAGAGTTATCCAGTAACAGATCTAGGATCAACGTAATAAACATAATTTGTACACACACAACACACACACACACACACACACACACACACACACACACACCACACCACACACCACACACACACACACACACACACACACACCACACACACACCACTCACTCACTCACTCACATTCAAACACACACACACACGCATACATACACACATACACACACACGCATACATACATACCTACACAACACGCATATACATACATACACACGAACACACGCACAGAGATACACACACACACCTACACATACACACATACACACTCAAACATATATGCATGCACACACACACACATGCATACAGAAACGCACATACACACTCAAACTCACACTCAAGCGCACACACACACACACACACACACACACACACACACACACACACACACACACACACACACACACACACTCACATACACACACACACACACATACACACACTCACACACACACAAACACACATGCATACAAACACACACACACACACTACAACACCCCCCACCTCCCACCCTCCATCCACCCCACCCCCCCCACCACCACCACCTCCCACCCTCCATCCATCCCCCACCCCCACCCCACACACACACACGAGAAGAGGACAGGACACTGGGAGATTATGGGCTGTGTGTACGGAAAGGGAAGTCATTGTCAGCCCTCGACGCCCCGGGAATGACTCCTACAGTTACATCGGCAGGGTCGGGTAGCCTGCTTTTCTATTAAAGCTTGACATCATTGTAGCCAGAACCTCGTGGATCAGGTAGCACCGATCCTTTTTTTTTCTATCAGGGTACAAGAAACACAGGTAGGCAGGCTGCCACACCTGAGTTTCAAGACAGGTGTTCCAGGGAGATTTTTTTGGGGGGTCTTTATTAACTCTGACTTTTTTTCAGCACCCTATCCTCCAACTGCAAAAAAACTTAACCGTTTTTATTCTCTCATCCTATCCACCAACTGCAAAAACTTAACCTTTTGACTCCTGCACCCTATCCACCAAATGCAAAAAAAACTTAACCCTTTGATTCCTTCACCCTATCCACCAGCTTCCTGCAGGAAGCTGGTGAGTAGGTAAAGGAATCAAAGTGTTAAGTTCCCCCCGTGGGGATGTCGGGGGCTCTTTCAGTATAAATTAGTATCCCCACTTCTGGAATTCTGTGTTAGATATTTCCTCTTTTCTGTCACTCTCTTCGTTTCTGCCTTGTTCCTTTGCTTTCTGTCATTTCTTCCTATCATTTTCTACCTTCCTGGTTCATTCACCTGTATGTGTTCGATAAAGTCTTATGTACTTTCCCTTAGGATTGATAATTGGGTACATGTATTACATGCATTTTGGGCTCTAGGGAGGTGAAATATGCTGAAGCAATTTTAGGTAACTTATGTCTGCTTTTATTTATGTTTTGGCGTCCTTATGTATGCTTACATTTGTATTCATCTGTGTTTTTTAAATCCCCTGTGCGATAAATTAAACGGAATGGTCAACGCCAGGGGCACATCCTTAGATTAGGTGTGCGAATATATTGAAATGTGTACTTAATTTTCTTTTATTTTATTTTTCCCCTGTTGAAGCTTTGTATGTTTTGAAGCGGTCATAGCCCTGATATGGCTCTACGCAGTCGGCTGGACTTTAAACAGGAATAACAATAAGAATAAAAGTTAAGTTTTTGCTTTGCTAGCATTGTCAACAATGCAGGTTGCTGGTGATCAGGGTGCGGGAGTCAAAAGGTTTGAGATGTTTCTCAGTGTTGTGCGGTTCTTTGCCTATACTGTAATAACTATTTTTCACTTCGTGTCGTTTTTCTTTATGTCATAATGTTTTACTTTCATCATAGCACACCCGGTAACTTTAGATCATTTCAGGGCCGGTAAAAACAACACTATCAAACTAAACCAGTGGTATCGTCTCCCTTACCAACTCCTGACCTCTCCATCACACATCTCAGACACTGAACATATAACATTCATTCAGTGATAGCAGTAGTAAAGAAAACTCTGGGAAGAGCCGGACAACAGAAGGTCCTCAGAGGAGAAACCCCCGTCAAACAAGTGTTTCGGCCCTTAACTCCTGACACTCTGAGGTTCCGTTCCGGGCCGTATCCAGGTCATGACTCCTGGATGCCCCTCTGTTGTCGCCACTTTTCGTTTTTCTTTTTTTTTTTTTTTTTTTTTTTTTGAGAAATCTGTCCTCCATCTGGAATCGAACATGACATACCAGTACCAGACGTATACCCTCTCCAATTTAGTGGACCCCATTCCTGTCATCTGTATGACGCGCTCGTTTCTCTCTCTCTGTGTCTCTGTCTGTCTCTGTCTCTCTCTGTCTCTCTCTCTGTCTTTCTCTCTCGTCTCTCTCTCTGTCTCTGTCTGTCCTCTCTGTCTCTTTCTCTCTCTCTCTTTCTTCTTCTCTCTCTCTCTCTCTCTCTTCT
>JAPXFY010000021.1:12986192-12988692 GCA_030674185.1 Monoplex corrugatus | reverse complement strand
CAAATCTTACATAGTTTGCGCTACCCATTCAGCTAGCATAGACGCAGATACAAAGCACAAAAACCGTAAGCTCAGAACATCCTCTGTCTCTCTATCTCCTCCTCCCTCCCTCCTTCTCTCTCTCTTTCTCTCTCTCTTTCTTTCTCTCTCTTCTTTCTCTCTCTCTCTCTCTCTCTCTCTCTCTCTCTCTCTCTCTCTCTCTTCACTCTCTTTCTCTCTTTCGAGGAGTGTTCTGAGCTTACGGTTTTTGTGCTTTTTATCTGCTTCTATGCTAGCTGAATGGGTAGGCAAACTATGTTAGATTTGAGAAAGTTCCATAACATGGGAGATAATTCCTACGTGACTCTCAAGAGTTATGTCCTTTGGTTGATATTATAAAAAATTCTCCCCGCTTCCCTTTTATTTCTTTACAAGGGAGATTGTCAGAGTGGCATGACCACCTTGTTTGTATTTTCATTTTCTTGATTTTTTTTTTAAGAGTTGAGAAGGGGGAGGGGGTTGGGGAGCGGGAAGGAAGCTGGCTCGTACGCACGCAATGACATGAAGCGTCTTGCAAACCAACACGCGAACCCCAACCCCGGTGTTTAGAATAACAGAATGGCGGCTACCAGCGCCGCCACACCACAACACCACACCGCATCACACCGCACCGCACCACACCGTACCACACGCCGCTTTCACACAGGAAGTTAAAGAGCAGACTCGTGACACCATCACAACCACCTCCACCACCACCACCACCACCACACACTACCACCACCACAAACGAACCAACTTTCAGATATGATCACCACCCCAGATATGTGTGAAGAGAGACAGGCATCAACGTTAATTTGCTGCTTTCAGTTTCGTTTCAGTTTCTCAAGATGACGTCTCCACTCTCGGAACGAATTCCTTATGCACTAACGTCACAGGTGCCACGTGTATGTTGTTCATGGCACAAGCCTTTAAGCCTGCACATAAACCCATGAGCTGGCCAGGTCCTCAGGCCCTACCTAGACTATGTTTTGCCTAATCTATATTTTGTACTGGTATTTTATCAGCCTACCACAGCAATAATCTTGGTTACATGTAAATGACATGTGTATGTGTGCATCTTACCTTCAAAAAAAGGAACATATATATATATATATAAATAAATAAATAGATAATTAAAGGTCTGAATCACAACACAACTACCTATTCTGTATAAACTCGTCTCACATGACAGAACCCCCCCCCAACCCATCAGTCAATGCCCAAATGCTCAGCTGTTTATCAAATAGGTGAAGACAATATTAAATTTTAATTTGTGGTGATCAAGTTTAGTTACTACGCCTCCGTCAGTTGGCGTCGACTATGGATGATGCACCCTAGTGTCGTGTCGAGCCGAGTTGAGCTGACGCCTCTGAAGCAGCGTCGGCTGTGGGTGGTAAGACCGATGTGGGAAAGGCAATCTCTGTGACATTGGAGGCAACTGAAATGTGGTGTCTAAGAAGAATGTTGAGAGTTCCATGAACAGCAAAGAATACAAACGAGGCAGTCTTGAAGAGGGCCGACACCAGAAGATCATTAATAGAGAAGGTTAGGAACAGACAAGCAACATTTATAGGACATTTTATTAGGTAAGAGAAATTAGCGCGCCTAGTCACAACAGGCAAGCTGGAAGGACAACTTTTATAGGATATTGTATAAGGCAAGAGAAATTAGAGCACCTGGTCACAATAGGAAATCTGTAAGGAAAGAGAACACCAGGTAGACCCAGGGAGAAAATATTGGACGGACTTGCAGGTGGCTGAGGACAGAAAGGGTGGGAGATGTACTTGCAGCAACAAGGGATAGATTCGTATGGAGGGCCATGATCGCTAACGCCATGCGGCAGGGCACATGATGATGATGATGAGATCATTCAGCTGCTTGTGTTCCAAATTCTTCCTTAGCTCCCTAAATACTGAGCATAACCGCGGGATAAGGAACAGTCATACAAACACAGTCTCTCCCTTTGTAGGTAGGTAGGTTTGTGTGAAGTTGTATGCTTAGATAGGGAGTGCTCGGAGGGGTACTACCTTCTGAAAGAAGAAGAAGAAAAAGAAGAAGAAGAGGAAGAAGAAGAAGAGGCGGAGGAGGACGACGACGAGGAGGAGGAAGAGGAAGAGGAGGAGGAAGAGGAAGAGCTGGAGGAGAAGAAGAAGAAGGAGGAAAGAAGAAGGGGGAGGAGGAGGAAGAAGAGGAAGAAGAGGAAGAAGAAGACGATGAAGAAGGAAGAAGGAGAAGACGAAGAAGAAAAAGAAGAAGAAGAAGAAGAAGAAAAAGAAGAAGAAGAAGAAGAAAAACAACAACAACAAGAAGAAGAAGAATAACAAGAACAAGAACAAGAAGACAACGAACAACGCACCACATAACCTCAGTCGCTTGTCTATCTTATCCATGTCTCTGATGGCGACCTCAAGATCGTGCGAGGCTCCATCCGGAGATCCACAATGCCTGGCGCACGCGACGTGGCCGTAGCAGCACCCAGAGA
>JAPXFY010000021.1:12978692-12981192 GCA_030674185.1 Monoplex corrugatus | reverse complement strand
TAGGGTGCGGGAGTCAAAGGGTTAAGTTTTTGCTTTTGCTAGCACGGTTGTCAATGTAAGATGCTGGTGGGCAGAGTGCGGGAGTCAAAGGGTTAAGTTTTAGCTTTTGCTAGCACGGTTGCCAATGCAGGATGCTGGTGGACAGGGTGCGGGAGTCAAAGAATTAGCAATGCGTTCTGATTCTATTTTCGTGTTGTTTTTTTTTTCTGGTTCGTGCTGCTTGAACGCGGGGCAGTCGCACTTGTTTTGGATTTTTGGGTTTTTTTTGTAAAAGACAGTACTGCCAGTCCTTCCAAAAGCCCAAACCGCGTGAAAGACTTAAAAAGAGACTTAACAGCAAAAGAGAGAAATGAATTGTAAGAGGCGTGGACACGGCTGGTGAGAGAGAGAGAGAGAGAGAGAGAGAGAGAGAGAGAGAGAGAGAGAGAGAGACAGAGACAGAGAGAGACAGAGACAGAGACAGAGTCAGAGACAGAGACAGAGACAGAGACAGACAGACAGACAGAGACAGAGAGACAGAGACAGAGACAGAGAGACAGAGAGACAGAGACAGAGACAGACAGACAGAGACAGAGAGAGAGACAGAGACAGGGAGAGACAGACAGATAGACAGACAGACAGAGAGAAACAGAGAGAGAGAGAGAGACAGAGACAGAGAGAGACACACACAGACAGACAGACAGAGATAAGGAGACAGAGAGACAGAGAGAGAGAGAGAGACAGAGAGAGACAGAGAGATATACAGAGAGAGACAGACAGAGACAGACAGAGACAGAGACAGACAGACAGAAAGAGAGAGAGAGAGAAGGCAAGAGAGAGAGAGAGAGACAGACAGACAGAGACAGAGACAGAGAGACACAGAGAGAGAAAGAGACAAAGAGACAGAAGAGAGAGAAGAGAGTGTGGTTGGGAGACATACCCCAAATAAAGAATACAGGAGGCGTATTAACGATGGCCTAACAGAGTATTCCAACCCAGAGAAGAAGGATCGGTGATTAACTACATCAAAACTAACGAGTGACGCTATGGTAGATGCGGCGTGGTTATCTTTGGACTCCCTAACCCCCCCACCCCCTCCAACCCCCTGTGGGGATGCCGGGGGCTCTTTCAATATAAATAGTATTCCCACCTTCTGGAAATTCTGTGCTAGAAATTTCATCTACTCTGTCACTCTCTGTGTTTCTGCCTTGTTCCTTTGCTTTCTGTCATTTCTTCCTATCATTTTCTGCCTTGCTGGTACTTTTTCTTAGAATTGATTTATTGGGTACATGTATAAATGCGGTTTTGTTTGTTTGTTTGTTTGTTTGTTCGTTTGTTTGTTTGGCTCTAAGGAGGTGAGATGTGCGGAAACATTTTTAGGTAGCTTATGCCTGTTTTTTAATATGTTTTGGTGTCCTTATGTATGCTTAAATTTGTATTCAGGTGTGTTTTTTAAATCCCCATGTGCAATAAATTGGACGGAATGGTCAACGCCAGGGGCGTGTCCTTAGATTATGAGCGCGAATGTATTGATATGTGTACTTAATTTTCTCTTTTCGTTTTTTGTCCTGTTGAAGTATTGTGTATGTTTTGAACTGGTTATATCCCTGATATGGCTCTACGCAGTCGGCTGGGCTTTAAACAACAATAACAAGACAACACATGACTCCCTCAACTTAACCACCAACATCCTGCATCTTTATGAATAATAGAAAAGCAAAAACTTAACCCTTCGACTCCCTCACCCTTCCTACAGGAAGCTGGTGGATAGGGTGAGGGAGTCAAAGGGGTTAAGTTTTTGCACTTGCAGGAAGCTGGTGGATAGGGTGAGGGAGTTAAAGGGTTTAAGTTTCTGCACTTGCAGGAAGCTGGTGGATAGGGTGAGGGAATCAAAGGGGTTAAGTTTCTGCACTTGTACGAAGCTGATGGATAGGGTGAGAAAGTCAAAGGGTTTAAGTTTCTGCACTTGCAGGAAGCTGGTGGATAGAGTGAGGGAATGAATGGATTAGCTTTTTGCACTTGCAGGAAGCTGGTTTGATAGCGTGAAGGAGTCAAATGGTTAAGTTTTTGCACCTGGTGGAGGATAGGGTGCGGGAGTCAAAGGGTTAGTAGGTTTTTACACTTGCAGGAAGCTGGTGGATAGGGTGAGGGAGTAAAGGATTAAGTTTTTGCACTTTCAGGAAGATGGTTTAATAGGGTGAGAGTGTCAAAGGGTTAAGTTTTTGCACCTGGTGGAGGATAGGGTGCGGGAGTCAAAGGGTTAACAACATCAAGTCTATAACGTTAAGTGACGCTATGCTTAGCGTTGGTGTGATCTGGAGGCATTTCCGAACGTAACAGGACGGAGGGGTGGGGAATTGGACAAATGGAAGGCGTTTATAAAGCGATGGTCTAATAGAATATTCGCACCGAAAGGGATCAGTAGCTTAACACCACTTGAACTTGGCCACTATGAACCAGCAACCCCCCTCCTGCTAACCCCCGCCCCCACCCCCACCCCCATACCCTGACCTGCTGCTGT
>JAPXFY010000021.1:12948692-12973692 GCA_030674185.1 Monoplex corrugatus | reverse complement strand
TCGAATTTTGGGGTGTAGTGTGGGGTGGTAGATCACTCATAAGGAAGATTAGGAAAATACAGGCAACATTTATAGGCCATTTTATGAGGAAGGGGGGTTTGGAGCACCTGGTCACAACGGGAAAGCTGGAGGGAAAGAGAGCACCAGGTACACCCAGGGAGAGAATGCTGGACGGACTTGCAGAGTGGCTGGGGATGAGAAGGGTGGGGGAGATGCTAGGAGCAACGAGAGATAGAGATGGTTGGAAGTCCATGGTCGCCATGGGGTGGGGGAATGGGGCCGGGGAGAGGGCTATGACGATAAATAGTTTTTTTTAAACAATTTTGACTGTGTTTTTAATGGTAGGCTATACAATACCAGTTTAAAATATAGACTAGGTAAAACATAGGCTAGGACCTGGCCAGCTCATGGGTTTACGTGCAGGCTTAAGGCTCGTTCCATGATCACCATACACATAGCACCTGTGACGTTAGTGCATATGGAATTCGTTCCGAGCGCGGAGACGTCTTCAGAAACTGAAACTGAAACTGAAAAAAAAAGTTTAGTCAGTTTATTCCTTTTCTTACACAGGTCCGAGCAGCAGGGAAGTTTCAGTCTTTTTCTCCTACTTTTTGTATCTGCTGTTTGTTTGTGATCTTACGCTTGACAAAGGCCAGTTGGCCGAAAATTTGCGCCTGTCTTGTCTGGTTGTATTAAATACGCGTTCTTATTCTTTTTTCGTGTTTTTTTTCTTCTTCTGGTTCCTGTTCGCTTGAACGCGGGCAGTCACACTTGTTTTGGATTTTGAAACAAACTGTATTTTTGTAATGATAAGCAAAAATCAAACATACCGTTTATGAATGTAATGAACAATGCTTGTGGCTCTTTACAGAATATAGTATATCTAGGAGAATATTTTCCTAGGGGGATTAGAGCACCTGGTCACAACAGGAAAGCTGGAGGGGAAGAGATCACCAGGTAGACCCAGGGATAAAATATTGGACAGACTTGCAGGGTGGCTGAGGACAGAGAGGGTGGAAGATGTACTTGCGGCAACAAGGGATAGATGCATATGGAGGGCCATGATAGCCAACGCTATGCGGCAGGGCACTTGATGATGATGATAATATTCTGCTCCTTGGGTTAGTACTATGAATAGCATTGGAGCTTTTGGGGTAGAGGTGACACTGTTCATCTTCGAGGCTAGGTCAACCATTGGAAGGCCGACCAAGAGGTTTCGACAAGGCCATATGCCATATCATCAGGCTTGCCACAAAGATTGATCTTTCATTCTTGTTGTAGCTTAAGTTTTTGCTGTTGGTGGATGGGGTACAGGAATCAAAAGGGTTAATGTTTTGATTATTCTGGTGGTGTCAGCTTAGTGTTTCATAGGTCTTGTCCATTAGCATCCTGCATTGTCAACCACGCTATCAAAGCAAAACCTGAACGTTTTGATTCTCTCGCCCTCACCCTACCCACCAGCTTTCAGTAGGAAGCAGGAAGCTGGTGGGTAGGCTGAGGGAATCAAAGAGTTAAGTTTTTGCTTTTGGTGGTGGATAGGATGCGGGAGCCAAAGGGTTTAAACCCAGCCGATTGCTTAGAGCCATATCAGGGCTATTATCGTTTCAATACACACGCATAATACCTCAACAGGGGAAAAAAAAAGAAAAAGAAAAAAAAAACCCATAAAACCAAGCAAACATTTCAATGCATCCGCGCACATAATCTAAGGAGATGTCCCTTGCGTTGACAACTCTGTCCAATTTATTGCACAGGGGATTAAAAAAAACAGACATGAATACAAATTTAAACATAATTTAGGACACTAAAACATACATAAATACAGGCCTAAATTACCTAGAATTGCTTCCGCATTTCTCACCTCCCTAGCCAAAAAATGCGCTTCATATATGTACCCAGTTATCAATCATAAGAGAAAGTATGTAAGACTTTACTGAACACATACAGGTTAAACAAACAGACATAAACAGGAAAAGAAGAACAATAACATCACCATTAACAACAGCACCAACAGCAACAACAATCACAATAACAACAAACAGAAGAACAAGATCAAGAAGAAAAGAAAGAAGAAGAAAAGAAAGAAAAAAAAAAGACAAAGAAAAAGAAAATAAGGAAGAACAAGAACAAGAACAAGACCGAGAACTAGAACAAGAACAAGATGAACAAGAACAAGAAAAGAACAAGAACAAGAAGAAAAGAAGAACAAGAACAACAAGAAGAACAACAAGAACAAGAAGAGCAAGAAAAGAAATGAAATGAATCTTTAATTTTCATTTTCAGTAGTCTGATTATTAGCACATTAAGCCAGCTTATATATCAGCCATTGGTAATCCACTTGTATTAAAAAACAAAAAAACATTCCCCCGATACATTTTGTCCAAAGACAGATAATCACAGAGCCTCTCTCTATTCGACAACGTTATTCTGCTTATCATTATCATCATCACCATCATCATTATTATTATCATTATTATTATTATTACTATTATTATTATCAAATAAAGGAGCTACAATATAAAGAAAAAGAGAGATAAACTGAGCGGCTTAAACACAAAGTTATCTGGCCGGTAAGGGTCTTAACAGGGAAGAGAACACTTTTCAGGACAAGCCGGTCACGCCTGGGCAAACCAGATCTTGAAACTCCGAGGAGCGTCACACAGGAATAGAAGGCGATGGTTAGGGGACGGAGGAGAAGAATAAGAAACGTGGGGGGGGGGGGGGTGCAGAGAGGGGGGTGAGAGAGGGAGAGGAGGGTGGGGGTGGGCTGGCAGGAAAGGGGAGGAGAGGAGGAGGTTGTAAAACGGGTAGAAAGCGGGACGGAGGCGGAGGCGGGGGCGGGGGTTTGGGGGTGGTGTAGGGGAGGGTCTCCACCTACCCGAGTTTTGAGGAGCCGCGCCGCCGAGGCATTGAGCGGGTGTCAGCAGTTTATCATGGCCTTGTAAACGTCTCCTGATGGATGGTCTTTGAGGGGGTGTGGAGGGTGGGTAGTCGGGTGGGAGGGGTGCGAGGGTGGGAGGAGTAAAACGGGGGAGGGGGAGGTGTGGGAAGGGTTGGAGTGGGTGGGAGAGAGAGGGGCTTGTCGTAAGGGTGTGGGCAGGGAGGCGTTGAACTCCTCTTAATGCCTTCTCTGTCTCTCTGTGTCTCTGTCTGTGTCTCTGTCTGTGTCTCTGTCTGTCTCTCTGTCTGTCTGTCCCTGTCTCTCTCTCTGTCTCTCTCTCTCTCTGTCTGTCTGTCCCTGTCTCTCTCTCTGTCTCTCTCTCTCTCTGTCTGTCTGTCCCTTCCTCTCTCTGTCTCTCTTTCTTTCTCTTCTCTGTCTGCCTATCTCTCTCTCTCTCTCTGTTTCTGTCGCTGTCTCTATCTCTCTGTCTGTCTCTGACTCTGTCTCTCTCCTTTTCTCCTTATTTCTGCCTGTCTGCCTATCTGTCTTTCAGATTTCTCTGTCTGTTTCTCTAATAATCTGTCCGACTTCTGATTTCCCTGTCTGTTTGTCTGACTTTTGATTTCACTGTTGATTTCTCTATCTCCTTCAAAACAAGCGTGACTGCCCGCGTTCAAGCAAACAGGAAGCAAACAAAAAACAAACAAACAAACAAACAAACAAACAAAACAAAAAAACACGGAAAAAAATAAGAACGCGTATAATAATATAATACAACCAGACAAGACAGGTGCAAATTTTCGGCCAACTGGCTTTTGTCAAGTGTAAGATCACAAACAAACGAACACCAGAAAAAGACTGAAACTTCCCTGCTGCTCTACTGGATTTGTGAAATGCTTTACACTAAGAGTTATACATGTAGACAGTAAAAGACCTGTCAGGCATGATCGTACTGTGAGCACTGGTGACAGACCAGTGGAAGACACGCTGCTGGAGACAGTTTCTGTGGTAGAACCATTTATGCTGGGCTGAGATTCCCCCCAAGGGGATACCGGGGCCTCTTTCAGTATAAATTATATCCCCACCTTCTGGAAATTTTGTGCTATGTGTAAACGTTTCCTCTTTTCTTTGATTCTGCTTTGTCCCTTTGTTTTCTGTCATTTCTTCTTGTCACTTTTTGCCTTGTTTGGTCCATCGTAGATGTAAAAACTTCAGGACGTTGCCAGCTCATGGGTTTATGCGCAGGCTTAAGGCTTGTGTCACGATCAACATACACGTGGCACCTGTGACTTATTGTTTATGGAATTCATTCCGAGCGCGGCGGAGATGTCATCTTGAGAAACTGAAACTGTGAAATGGTTACTGAGCATCCGCTCATTATCATCATCATCATGTGCCCTGCCGCATGACGTTGGCGATCATGGGCCTCCATACGAATCTATCCCTTGTCGCTGCAAGTACATCTCCCGACTTCTCTGTCCTCAGCCACTCTGTAAGTCCGTCCAATACTTTCTTCTTGGGTCTACCTGTTGTTCTCTTTTCCTCCAGCTTTCCTGTTGTGACTAGGAGCTCTAATTTCTCTTGCTTCATAAAATGTCCTATAAATGTTGCTTGCCCTTTCCTAATCTTCTTCATTAATGTTCTTCCTGTGTGTGCTTCCCTTCAAGACTGTCTCGTTTGTTTTCTTTGCTGTCCATTAAACTCTCCACATTCCTCTTAGAAACCCTGTTTCAGTTGCCTCAATCTTGACCTGGCTTTGAGTTTTGACTGTCCACGCCTCACAGCCATACAACAGTGTCTGTCTGTCTGTCTGACTTCTGTCTGTCTGTCTCTCTTTCTCTCTTTCTTTCTTTCTCTCTCTCTCTCTCTCTCTGTCTCTCTTTCTCTCTCTTTGTCAGACAGAGAGATACACACACACTCACACAGAGGAACAGAGATACAGACAGACAGAAAGTCTTTCCTTTTCAGGGGCCACAGACAGAGACCAATGAAAAGAGAGAGAGAGAAAAACCCGTGGCCTCAGCAGACAGGGGAAGCCTGTTAGGCCCTCGATCCCCAAATTACCGATGCCGGTTGAAAAGACCTCTTCGCCACTATTCTCTCCCCTTGACCCCACGATATGATTTTCCGGCTCGCTTGCTAATCGTCACTGCGCATGCTCTGTGATTATGCGCAGTGGGGAACGTGTTGGCGAGGGGGTCCAAAACAGATGCTAAGGAAAAATAATACACCGCCTAATCACCGGTGTTGGGTCGAAAAAGGGAGGGACCACAAACTTGGGCCGGACCACAGGAGGGCGAGAAGATAATGATAATGATATTAATAATGGGTATTGGGAGAAATATTGAAGAAAGAAAGAAAGGGGGAAAAAATCTTAGAGAAAATAGGGGAGGGGGGGGTAGCTACGGGTGAGTGAGGTGGGATAGGGTGGGGGTGGGTGTGGGGGTGACTCCACTTTCACTTGAAATTTCGTTGAAAGGTATTCTCTTGTCACTTTGTCGTCTGCTTTTGGGGGCGGCGGTTTTTTGTTTGTTTGTTTTTTTCGTCGTCTAGCCATTACTGTCGCGATCAGATAAACGTGAATAACGGTGATCCTAGATAAAAAGATTAATGCCGTCTTTTTCTTTTTCTTTTTGTTGTTGTCCTGTGTGTAGTAAGTTTATGGCGCGTGTCATAACTACACAAATCCTATTTTCATTTTCAAAGTTGACCAGTTCATGCTGTTATCGGATACGCTTGGTGGGCCATGTTTGAAGGTTTTAAGGCATTCCGAACAAAGAAGACAGAGGATATAACAAAAGGCATAGCACAACGAAGACAGAGTATAACAAAGACAGAGCATAACAAAACCAGTTCTTTTATTTATTTCTTTTTTAGGGTCATTGCGCTCCGGGAGGTTACCTTTATGCTCACTTGTTTTTTTTTGTTTTGTTTTGTTTTTTCGTCCAATTTCTACGCCATTTCAATGGCCACAGAAGCTGGAACAGTTTTTACAATGCGATGATGATGATGTCGATGAGGATGATTATGAATCCTAATGCTATGGAGTTCCATCTAGAATTGAGACTGCGTGACAGGGCTGTACTCTACGCTTACTATCATAATGTATCCTGGCGTCAACCAGGCCCGAGAGATACAGACACCTGAGGTGTTGGTCAGAAGATTTCAGCAACACCCTCAATGAAGCATCCATGAAGTGGATAAGACTCAACTGTGTGGTCCCAGTCTTCCCAATGAGCCCATTGCACGCCCAACTCTGGGTAATAGCAGGTTAGAGCCGAAAAATTCCACAATGATTTTTGAAGGTACTGATGGGGATTCGAACCCACAACTTTCCAGTCGGTAATCCGTTACGTTAACCACTACACCACGGTGAATGATAACACCTCTTCTTCTCGGTTTTGTTTGTTTATTTTTTCGTCCTAAAAATCTACAGACTGTGAAAGGGAAGACATATCAATCAAATCCAATATCCATGGTTCTGGAGCCGTTACTTAGACAGAAGCGGGCTTCTGAAGCTATTCATGAGTCTGTAAACTAAGCTGATAATTGGATCAATAAAAAATTTATGAATACAAGTAAATTTTGTCGAATCGTGTTTATCACAATCATCTAATACTCTTCTTCTTGAATGCACCATTCCTGCCCTCACCCCAACCCTGACGTCTTTGTCTCTCTGCATCTGTCAATGTCTGTCTGTCTATCTGTTTCTCTCTCTCTCTCTCTCTCTCTCTCTCTCTCTCTCTCTCTCTCTCCTCCCTCTCTCTCTCTCTCTTTCTTTCTGCCTCTCTCCCCCCCCCTCTCTCTCTCTTTCTGCCCCTCTCTCCCTCTCTCTTTCTCTATCCCTCTCACTGTCTTCGTCTCTGTGTCTCTGTCGGTTTATCTGTCTGTTTGTCTCTGTCTCTTTTTGTCTCTCTTTCCCTGTCGCCGTCGCCGTCTCTGTCTGTCTCTCTCTGTGCCTCTCTCTGTCTGTCTCTGTCTCTCCCTGTCTCTGTTTTTGTCTCCGTCTCCACCTCTGTCTCTGTCTATCTGTCTGTCTCTGTCTCTCTTTCTCTCCCTCTGTCGCGCCGTCTCTCTGTCTCCCTCTCTCTCTCTGCTTTTAGCTAATAATTTCTACTATTTGAAATCATCATCATCATCATCATCATCATCATCATCATCATCATCATCATCATCATCATCATCATCATCATCATTGTCGTCGTCGTCGACGTCTTCGTCCTCATCCTTCTCATCATTTTCATCATCTTACCTCACCATTCTTCTCTTTAAAATTGTCATTACATGAAATGTTTCACTTTAGTCAGTAACGAACGCAAATGGACTTGTGTCTTTCTTATTTCTTGTTTATGTAAATTCATTTTTACTTAAATATTCTTTTGTTTAATACTGATTAAAGCAGTATCTGTTTTATTCTTATCCTTGTTCGTTACTCTTTCATTTACTTTAGCACACACACACACACACGCACGCACACACACACACTTTTACACATAACATAAAACACACACACAGAGACATACACACACCCGCACGCACGTAACACACACACGCTCACATACCCACACACGCACGCGCACACACACGCTCACATACCTGCACACGCACGCACACACACACATTTTTACACATTACATAACACACACACACATACACACGCGGGCGCACGCGCACGCATGCACGTAACACACACGCTTAATAACACACACACACACACTATACACACGCACGTAACGCACGCGCATGTATATATATATATATATATATATATATTATATATATATAGTTATATATATATATATATATATATATACCCTCCCCATATCCCCCTCCCCTTCCCCCAAGGTACCATCCTCACAGACTGGGTCAACTCGGCTAGTGGTTGTGGAAAAACCCAACGGGAAGCTGCGCGTCTGCTTGGACCCAAAGAATTTGAACCAGGCATGAAGAGGCCCCACTACGCCATGCCAACACTGGAGGATGCACTGGCCAAGATCCCAGGAGCCAAGTACTTCAGCAAAAGATGCCAAGAGCGGCTACTGGCAAATGAAACTGTCTACCAAGGCATCTTACCTGATCACATTCAACGCGCCCTTTGGGAGGTATCGGTTCTTGCGCATGCCCTTTGGCCTGGCGAGCGCCCAAGACGAATTTCAAAGAAAGATGGACGAGATATTTGAAGGTCTGCCGGGTCTGGTGACGCTGGTGGATGATGTGCTGGTGACAGGGACAACCAAAGAAGAGCACGACAAAAAACCTCAAAGCTGCCGTCGACAGGGCCACGGAGAAATCAGAAAATGAGTTCGTATGGGAGGCACAACAGCAGGCAGCCTGGGACAAAATCAAGTCTACACTCGCCAGCCAGCCTGTACTGGCCATCTACGACCCGGACAAAAGAGTCACCCTGCAGGTGGATGCCAGCAAATATGGTTTGGGTTCTGCACTCTTTCAGGACAATAGACCAATCGCATACGCGTCAAAGTCGCTGAACAAGACAGAAGAAAACTGCACAAATCAAAAAAGAACTGTATGCGATCGTGTTTGGCTGCGAGAGATTCCACCAGTACATCTATGGTCAGCATCAGGTCCTCGTCCAGTCAGACCACAAGCCCCTGGAGACCATCATGTAGAAGCCACTGGCATCAGCACCCCCGCGTCTCCCAGCGCATGCTGCTGCGCCTGAGAAGTACAGCATCAAAGTGGAGCACATCCCTGGCAAGCAGATCCCCGTCGCAGCACTCTGTCCAAGAAGTCACTGCCTCCTAGCCCCAGGACACCGCAGAAGACGATTCACAAATCCACTGCATAGTGAAGAATCTACCAGTCAGTGAAGAAAAGATGGACCTGATCAGGAAAGCTACCAGCAAAGAAGAATTTCAGCACTGTGGTGAAATATGTCCAAAATAGCTGGCCAGAGTTTACGTCAGAATTGCCACAAGAATGCTGATGACTACTGGAACTTCAGGGACGAACTATCCATCATCGATGGCATCTTCAAAGGAGAGCGCAATGTGGTCCCTGAAGCCCTCCGCCCACAAATGCTGACCAGATTACGCAAGCCATCTGGCATCGAGATGTGTCTGCAACGTGCTCGACAGTGCTGTTTTGGCCCAAGATCGCGGCAGCAGACAAAGAGAACTGTTGAAACGTGCTCAGTATGCAACGAAAAAAGACCGCAAACTGCAAAGAACCAATGATACCTCATGAAGTCCATCGTGGCCATGGCAGAAGGTAGATCTGGACCTGTTCTCCTGGACAACAGAGATACCTCGTCACTGTGGACTTCTACACCCTTATTTCGAGGTGGATAACTGACTACCACGACAACAGCAGCATGGTCAGGAAACTTCAGCACATTTTGCAGACACGCATCCCTGGACGATCGTGAGCGACAACGGCCCACAATTTTCATCAGAAGACTTCACCCGTTTCACCAAAGACTGGGACATGAAGCACGTAACTTCTAGCCCCCGATACCCCAGTCCAACGGCCTGGCTGAAAACACTATGAAGAACATTCTGGACAAGGCCAAGGCTGACAAAGGACTGGCGCTGCTCAGCATCCTGGAGTAAAGAAACATTCCTGGGCCGACAGCTGCGTTCTGTGCTGCCCACAACCCACTTGCAGCTCCAACCTTTGTTTCGTGGACCCCCAGCGAGTCACAGACAGAGGGCACAAGTGTCAAGCCAGCCAGAAACGCTTCTACGACCGCGTGAGTCGACCGCTCCCTACCCTGCAGATTGGAGAGAATGTTTACGTCCAGCTGACACAGGATGACCGTTGGAAACCTGCCAAAGTCATCGCTCGGGGCAGGACACCACGTTCCTACCAAATCAAACTGACTGACGGCAATATCTACTGGCGCAACCGGCGTTTCCTGAGGCGACAGCCACGTCAGAATTCAACCTTTCCGGCTGTGCTCACAACAGTCCCTGAACCACCAGTGCCAGCACAGCCAGCAGCCAACGAGGCCATGGCACAACCAGACAGGCCCGACCCCTATGTCACAAAACACAGGCACCAAGTTCACCACCCACACATAGACTGACCTACCTGCCAGGGTTTGTGCAATATGCATGAAATGAGTTGTGAAAAATCATGACACTTTGAAAAAGGAATGTCTAAATGATGATTACGTGCAGACAATTGGTGTGATGCTCGAAACCCTTTTGGGAAATGTTTTATTTGGATGATTTTTTTTTTATGTTTGTGTGGTTTCAAATCTTTGTTTGTTTGTATATAGTCCATGCCTTTTATTTTTCACAACAAGAGAGATGTAGTAATTTGTGAACACTTATTCTGTACGGATGGTGCATGTATAGCTTTGCTTGAACGCCTGAGGAGTTCACTAAGAAACATTGGTTGAAGCCAGATCGAAATTTTAGTCAGTTGAAAGAATGCAAAGCTTTGAATAAAGATGTTGAAACGATAGCCTTGTGTCGTGTATTTCTACACCCTCCCTTTGGTGACCCCATAGTATCCTCCCCAAGATCCGTTCCTTTCATTATCCCCCGCCCCCAAGTTCCCTCCCCAAGTTCCCTTCTCTTGTTATCCACCACTCCCAAGTTCCCTCCCCTTGGTTATCCCCGCTCCCAAGTTCCCTCCCCTTGGTTATCCCCCGCTCCCAAGTTCCCTTCCCTTGGTTATCCCCCGCTCCCAAGTTCCCTCCCCTTGGTTATCCCCCGCTCCCAAGTTCCCTCCCTTGGTTATCCCCCGCTCCCAAGTTCCCTTCTCTTGGTTATCCACCACTCCCAAGTTCCCTCCCCTTGGTTATCCCCCGCTCCCAAGTTCCCTCCCCTTGGTTATCCCCCGCTCCCAAGTTCCCTTCCCTTAGTAATCCCCCGTCCCCAAGTACCATCCTTTTGGTTCTCCGCGTCCCCAAGTACCCTCCTCAGAATCCGAGTGATATCAACTAGTTCAGACAATTACTCTTCTGAACTAAAATTGAAAATCATCCTCTGTCAAGGCTGACAATGAATACCTGGCTTTGTAAGTCCAGAGAAGAGGCTTTCCGGAAGTGTCTGGCTGTGGAGAGCATGCCACAACGATTTGGGAAGCAATCCAAACTGATAAAACAGAAGAGGAACCTCGATGTGAAGTACATTCCAAATATGTGAAAGCTGGAATGGTAGCCATTCTCAGAATCAGTTTCATTCTCAGTTCTGTTTAACTCTTGCCCTCGAATCTGTTGAAATGGGGGAAATCAGATGACCTTGCATGTACTGCTCTGCCAGGGCAAACAAATCGTGGAACATGTCCCGAGCTCACGCAAAGTAGCACTAACCCAAGGGATAAATACATGGAGGCACGATCGAAGGCTTCAAAAGCTCGTTCTTTTATTTTACTTCTTGTCGTGTTCCTCTTTGTCTTCGTCTAGACTGATATTGTGTGTGTGTGTGTGTGTGTGTGTGGTGTGTGTGTGTGTGTGTGTGTGTGTGTGTGTGTGTGTGTGTGTGTGTGTGTGTGTGTGTGTGTGTGTGTGTGTGTGTGTGTGTGTGTGTGTGTGTGTGTTTTGTTTTTGTTTTTTTGATTGTATGTTTACTTCTGGTTGTCATTTGCTTTGTTCTTAATTTTGTTTGTTATTCTATTCTGTTTTGTTTTTGATCTTCAATTTCTTGTTCCTCTGCCTGTTGTGGTTTTGGTACCTCTTCGTTGTAGCATTTGTTGTCGATTTATTCTCCTGTTGTTTCTTTTGTCTTGTTTTTGTTCTTTTCATTGCTATCTTATTTGTGTTCTTGTTGGTGCTCTTGGTGTTGTGGTTCCGGTATCTGTTAACATTATTCTTCTGTTCTTGCTGTTGTCGTTTTTGCTCTTTTTTGTTCTTGCTCTTATCTGGACTTATTTCTCTGTGGGTTCTTGTTGACTTTGTTGTTGCTGTTCTCGTCTTAACGGGTTCTTTTTGACGTGGTGTTAGCCCTGATATGGTTCTAGTAGTGGACTAGTCTCTAAACAATATGAACTATGAATTTGCTGTTCTCGTTTGCTTGTTTGACTTGTAGTTGACTTTGGTCTTTGTTCTTCAGTTTGCTTTCATTTTTGTAGATTTGTTGTAGTTGGTTTTGCTGACGTGGTTGTGTTTTGTCCTGGATTGTATTATGTCTGTGTTTGTTCTTGATTTTGTTCTTTTTTGTTGTTGTTGATATTTTTCTTTTTTCTTTTTTGTTCCTTTTGCTCGTGTGTTTTTGATGTTTTTGTTGTATTTTTTAGTTCTGCATTGTAATTTTACGTATTAATGATACTGCTGGTGTTCGTAATGTTGTGGTTCCACTATTTGTTGATATTGTTTTATTCTTGTTCTAGTATTTCCTGTGCTAGTTTGTCTTGCTTTTGTAGGTCTGTTGTTCTTTTTGTTTGCTTGTTTGACTCCTTGTATGGTTTGGTTATGATATTTACTCTCTTGTTTTTGCTTGTCTTTTTCTTAATACTCTTGTTAATGGTGGTTATTTTTTGTCGTTTTCTTTATGCTTTGTCATTTTTCTTCGTGCTCTTTCTGTTTTAGTTCTAGCATGTGTTGATATTGTTCTTTTCGTCTTGTTGACTTTGGTGTTGCTCTTGATTTTGTTATTTTTGTTTTTGCATTTGTTTGTGCTTGTTCCTGTTGCTATTTTTCCCCCTTGTTTTTGTTCTTGTTCCTTGGTGGCGCTGGTGTTCTGGCTCCCGTCATGTGTTGATATTGCTAATGCATTCTTGTTGGTGTATCTTTTGCTCTTTTATACTTGTTCGTCCTGTTCTTGTTCCTTCTCTCGTTCTTGTTATGTTACTCGTTTCTTTATTTTTGTTTGTTTTGTTTTTGTTTTTGACTTTTGTTGTCTGCCTTTATGTTCATATTTTCATTCTATCGTTCTTGTTATTAATGCCATGTTTTCTTTCTTTTTAGTATCATCATTTCTTTCCCTTTTCTCTGGCTTTGTGTCTACTTTTTTATGTTCATTTTTTTTTCGTTTTGTTGCTCGCTTTCTTGATACTGTTTAAGCTATGTTTTTTCCGACTTTGCTGCTGTTTTTGATTTTGATTCCTTGTGATGTTCGGTCCGTCTTTTTTTCTTTTTAAACTCGATCCTGCTTTTGTTGATGTTTTTCTTCTTTTTGATGTACTTCTTGTTCTTGATATTGTTCCCTTTCACTCTTTTTCTTCGTGCTTTTCTTGGTGACTTGCAGTCGACTTTTTTTCATTTTTGTTTTGATTTGGGTTTCTGTTTTGAATTGTAGTTGTATTAGTAGTTTTTGTTTTATTCTCCCGTTTTGCGGTTGTTTTCGCTTTCTTTCTGTTCTACTTAGTAGTTTTTCTTATTTGCGCTTTTTACGCTCTTAGTGTTGTGGTTCTGCTATTAGCTGACATTTTTATGTTCTCGTTGTTTTTGCTCTTTTTATCTCATTATTTCTCTCACCGTTTCTTCAGGTTCGTGCTGACTTTGCTGTTGCTGTTCTTGCTGCTTGTTTGATTTCCAGTTGACTTTGGTTTTTGTTTTTCCTTTTGTTATTTGCATTTTTTTTAGGATTTGTTGTAGTGGAGCTCTTGATGCTCCTGTGTTTTGAATTGTTGTCTTCGTTTTTGTTCTTTATTTTGCTCTATTTGGATGTTTATTTTGTTGTGGCTTTTCGGTTTTTTGTTTTGATTTGTTTTGTTTTTTTTTTGTTTTTTGTTTGTTTTGGTTTTGGTTTCGTTTGCTCGTGTGTTTTTGCTGCCATTTCCCCTTTGCTTTTTGTTTGTTTGTTTGTTGTTGTTGTTTTTTTGTTGTTGTTGTTTTTTTGAGGGGGGTCTAAATTGCTTTCTTTATTCCCGTTATTGCTGGTGATCCTGATAAGTAGTTCTGCTATTTGATGATGCTGTTCTTATATTCTTGCTGTTGTGGGTTTTCATCTTCTATTCTAGTTCTTTTCTGTAAATCGTTTATCTTGTTTTTTGTGTATGTTGTTGTTTTTGTTCCTTTTGTTCGTTTGCTTTGTGTGTGACTTGTACATTTATATTCTGATTTTCTTTGTTTTTGATTTTGCTGTTCGTAATCTTGTTGCTCTTGTTTTGGTACTTTTTTCTTTAGTTTCTTTTCCTTCGTTTTTCGATTTACAGCTTTCTTTTACATGCTATTATTGGTGTTCTTTGTGTCGTAGTTCTTATGCATTTGCTGTGGGTGTTGGCGATCATGGCCCTCCATATGTGTCGATCCCTTGTAACCGCAAGCACATCTTCCACCCTCTCTGTCCTTAGCCACCCTCCAAGTCCGTCCAATATTTTCTCCGTGGGTCTACCTAGTGCTCTCTTTCCCTCCAACTTTCCTGTTGTGACCAGGTGCTCCAATTCCCCTTTCCTCATAAAATGGCCTATAAATGTTGCCTGTCTTTTCCTAATCTTCCTTATGAATTATCTTCTTGTGTCTGCCTCCTTCAAGACTGTCTCGTTTCTTTTATTTGCTGTCCATGGAACTCTCAACATTCTTCTTAGAAACCACATCTCGGCTGCCTCAATCTTGTTCTGGCTCTGTGTTGTTGTGGTTTATCTGTTGGTATTCTTATGTTCTTGTTGTTGTTTTTCCTCTTTATCTTGTTCTTTCTATCTTTGTTTCTCTTATGGTTCTCGATTTTTTTGTTGCTGTTGTTTTCTAGTATGTTTGTCTTCTATTGGACTTTAGTTTCCGTTCGTGATTTTATATTTAACATTTTTGTTGATTTGTCGTAGTTGTTTTTGTTGCTTTTGACATAGCTGTGCTTAACTTTGACTTGTGGTTGTTTTTCTGTCTGTTCTTAATTTTTTTTCTTTTTTTTTTCTTTTTTTGTTGTCCTATTGCTCTTACTGATATGTTTTTATTGTTTCTTCCATACGGTTTTTTTTTGGCTTTGTTTTGGTTCATTTTGCGTCGTAATTTTTTCTTATTCCTGATATCACCTGTGCTCCTGGTGTGGTTCTGCCATTTGTTGTTATTGTTCTTATGCTCTTTGTTTGGGTTCATCATCTTTTTCCTACCCCCTGTAGGGATGACGAAGGCTTTTTTCAGTATGAATAGTATCCCCACCTTCTGGAAATTCTGTGCTAGAAATGTCCTCTTTTCTGTCACTCTGTTCCTGCCTTGCTTTGCTTTCTGTCATTTCTATCTATCATTTTCTGCCTTAATGGTCCATTCACCTGTATGTGTTCAGTAAAGTCTTATGTACTTTTTCTTAGGATTGATAATTGGGTACATGTATTTAGTGCATTTTTGGCCCTAGGGAGGCGAGATATGCGGAAGCAATTTTAGGTAATTTATGCCTGTTTTTATGTTTTGGTGTCCTTAGGTATGCTTATATTTGTATTCAGGTGTGTTTTTTTAAATCTCCCCTGTGCGATAAATTGGATGGAGTGGTCAACGCCGGGGGCATATCCTTAGATTATGTGCGCAAATACATTGATATGTGTAGTTAATTTTCTTTTTTTTTGTTTTTTTTCCCTGTTGACGTTTTGCATGTTTTGAAGCGGTTATAACCCTGATATGGCTCTGCCTTGCCTTGCCTTCCATTGCCTTCCCTTGCCTTCCCTTGCGTTGTCTTGTGTTGTCTTATCTTGTCTTGTCTTGCGTTGTCTTGCGTTGTCTTGCGTTGTCTTGCGTTATCTTGTCTTGTCTTGCATCAAATAGTTCAGATATAATTTTGTGCATTTCTAGTGCCTATTTCATTGAATGCTCGCTGTCATTTTGATTAAGATTAGTGGAACCAAGTTTTTATTTTTGTTTGCTTGTTTGTTTATTTGTTTCTTGGTTAAGGTTTGTTTGTTTCTTTGGTTGGTTGGTTGGTTGGTTGGTTGGTCGTTTTTGCTTGTTTGTTGGTTTGTTTGTTTGTTTCGTTTTTTTGTGTGTGTGTGTTTGTGTGTTTGGTTGGTTGGTTGGTTGGTTGGTTGGTTGGTTGGTTGGTTGGTTGGTTGGTTGGTTGGTTGGTTGGTTGGTTAGTTGGTTGGTTGGTTGGTTGGTCGGTCGGTCAGTTGGTTGGTTGGTCGGTCGATCGGTCAGTCGGTCGGTCGGTCGATTGGTTGAAACCAGTCGTTCTGATCAAGATTAGTGGAGTAGAAATTTTGTTTTTGATTGTGTGTTTGTTTGTTTTGTTTGTTTGCTTGTTTGTTTTGTTTGTTTGCTTATTTGTTTGTTTGTTAGTTTGTTTTATTTGTTTGGTTGGTTTATTTGTTTGTTTGTTTGTTTGCTTGTTTGGTTTGTTTGCTAAGTTGTTTTGTTTGTTTGCGTATTTGGTTTTTCATGTTTGTTAGTTTGTCTGTTTGTTGTTGTTTTTTTCATAAAGTGGAATGCGTGTGGGAAAAACGGGGGAAAAAATCCCTGTCTGTCTAGGCTGGGGATTCAAACCATGAAGTTTCTCATACATCCCTAGGCCAGACGTGTTTAAAAAAAAAACAACCCACAAGGCCACAGACTAAGACTAAGACTACACTGCACTGCACCTCAGTCCCGCCACGTGAGACACCCTGGGCGTTGAAGAGGCTGTTTTAACGACCGGCCCCGCACACCCTAAACACGTCGGCCGGCTCATCCCGGCCATAAATCAGGTCCCCGGATTACTGCTTAGTAATAGCCTCCTAAATGCGCGTGTACTTACGTCACTGTGTTGTCACGTGGGAAGGATTGAGGAGAGGGGGGGAAGGGGAGGGGGATGATGGGGGAGGGTGATGGTGGTGGTGGTGATGGTGATTGGTGGTGGTGGTGGGTGGGGTGGGAGTAAGGGATGAGGGATGGGGTGGTGGTTGTGGTGGTGATGATGATGGTGATGGTGAAGATGGTAGTGGTGGGGGTGGGGGTGGGGGAAAGGGATGGGGGGAGTGGTTGTGGAGTTTGTGGGGTGGGAGGGTTTGGGGATTGTCAGGGGAAGTTATGTAAGGGCTACGCTGGTTTTTGGTTGGTTCGTTGGGTTTTTTTGTGTGTGTGAAATATTGTCTTTACTTCATTGGTAGGCAGATACAGCTTTGTGCATTGACTGGGGAGGGAGAGAAGGGGATGGGGTTCTGTCATGTGAGACGAGTTTATGCTGAATAGCTAGTTGTGTTGTGATTCAGACTCTTAACCCTTTGACTCCCGCACCATGTCCACCAACATCCTGCATTGTCAACCAATCTACAAAGCAAAAACTTAACCTTTTGATTCCATCACCCCATCCACGAGCTTCCTACAGAAAGCTTATGGATATGGTGAGGTAATCAAATGGTTAAGTTTTTCCAGTTGGTGGACAGAGTGCCGGAGTCAAAGGGTTAAGAGTCTGAATCACAACACAAGGTGAGCTCGAGCACCAGGTTGACCCAGGGAGAAGATACTAGACGGACTTGCGGAGTGGCTGAAGACAGGGAGGGTGGAAGAGATGCTTGAGGCAACAAGAGATAGAGACAGATGGAAGTCCATAATCGCCAATGCCATGCGGCAAGGCACCTGATGATCATGATGATGATGATGATGATGGACAGAGTGCGAGAGTCAAAGGGTTAATGATTAATTTATTTACTTTATACATCCGTTCTTTTCTTTGAAGATAATATACACAGATACACATGTCATTTACATGTATCCAAGATTGTTCCAGTGATAGGCTGATAAAATACCAGTATAAAATATAGACTAAGTAAAATGTAGACTAGGTAGGGCATCAGGGCCTGGCCAGCTTCTTGATTTACGTGCAGGCTTAAGGTTTGTGCCATGATCACCATACGCATGGCACCTGTGATCTTAGTGTATGTGGAATTCGTTCCGAGCGCGGAGACGTCGTCTTGGGAAACTGAAACTGAAATTGTTGTGATTCCCTGCTGACAGAAATGCTGAGAGGCAGTGTTGTTGGCGTGTTACCCCAGGGCTTGGCTCGTTTGTTAGCATGCATGCATGTATGCATGCACGCGTTACGTTGAGCTTATAGGTAATGCAGTGGATCTCCCCCCCCTCTCTCTTTCTCGCTCTCTCTCTCTCTTTTCTTTCTTTCTTTCTCTCTCTCTCTGTCTCTGTCTGTCTGTTTCTCTGTTCTGTCTCTCTCTCTCTCTTCTGTCTGTCTGTCTCTCTCTTCTTGTTCTCTCTTCTCTTCTTTCTCTTGTCTGTCTGTCTGCTCTCTCTCTCTTTCTCTCTTTCTCTATCTGTCTATCTGTCTCTCTCTCTCTCTTTTTCTCTCTCTCTCTCTTTGTCTGTCTGTCTGTCTGTCTGCCCTCTTGTCTCTCTGTCTCTCTGTCTCTGTCTGTCTGTCTGTCTGTCTCTCTCTCTCTCTCTCTCTCTCTCTCTCTCTCTCTCTCTCTCTCCCTCTGTGGGGTACCAGGAAATGAGGCAGTAGATTAGCTAGAAAGAGTTCAGACTTCAGAGTACCTTATTACTCAAAGATAGTAGCATTAGATCCCAATGGGCCTGTCCTGAAGCCAGTTCTTGTTACGCTACATACAAGATATGAGCATAAAGACAGAAAAGAATAAAAAAGAAAAAGAAAACGAACCATGACACATGAAATGTGAGACAAGATTTAAGAGAAAAGGTGTGATGACATATTGACTGTTATGTGTAAATGGCTCGTGCACTTTACAAAAGCATGACAGGCAAAGAGAGACATATGTAAAGAAATATACATCTCGAACCTGAACAATTGCAACGAGAACAACAATAATGATATAAACATATTGCTAGTAGTTGTATCAATATTGTGTTACAAGAAATTTAAGAGTTAGTTATATAGAATAACAAATATATACCTATATGCCTAATAATGCAGACACAAGTAGATCATTCATAAGGAAGATTAGGAAAAGACAGGCAACATTTATAGGCCATTTTATGAAGAAAGGGGAATTGGAACACTTGGTCACAACGGGAAAGCTGGAGGGAAAGAGAGCACCAGGTAGACCCAGGGAGATGATACTAGACGGACTTGCAGAGTGGCTGAAGACAGGGAGGGTGGAAGAGATGCTTGAGGCAACAAGTGATAGAGACAGATGGAAGTCCATAATCGCCAACGCCTTGCGGTAAGGCACCTGATGAAAATGATTCCTAATAATTGTACGGATATTCTTTACAACAAAAATTAAAGTAAGTTATATAGAATAGCAATTATATACCCACATTCATACTAATTCTATTGATACGCAAACGGAGACTTCGACTTATTGGCCACGTCCTCCGGATGCAAAATAGGTAACAGTCGCCACTCGGCATGCTCCTGATCGACTTCGACGAGAACGGATTCCACCTGCGACGAGGGCAAGCGAGAACGCTCACGTTGAGAGCCGATTTGAACAATGACTTGCGTATATATATATGTACAAACAAAAATAAAAGTAAATTATTCAAATATATGATACGTACCCATATTTCTAATAATTATTAGATATTCTATTACGACAAAAATAAAATAAGTATATGAAAAATTATGTATACCATATTCCTAATAATTGTATTGATATTCTGTTACAAACAAAAAATGAAGTAAGATTCCTAGACCACACTAATAATGAGAATTTGACAAAAAGTGAAAGTATTAGACACAAATCAAAGGCAAAGGAAGAGTGGGAATTAGGGACGGCAGGGGGGGGGGGGGGGGGGTAAGACACGCTAACTAACGTAATGATGAAAATAGATTAAGAATAATGTATGCAACCTCAAAGAAATTATAATAGCATGTCAACTTCCATGTATGTGTCAATCAATTAAGTGCTTACAAGAGCATCAGATAAAGGCAGACACACGTCAAAGTAGGTAATGTCAACCCCTTTGAACAACAATGTATATTGTAAAATTCTAGCAAAGCATACGAGAAGAAGAAAAATAAAAGAAGCATTAACAGGGCAGGGGAGGGGAAATGACATGTCAAGTCTAACACTATGACAAAAATAAAGAAACTGTAACTTATAGAATGATCAACTAGATAATTATTTCAAAGATACTGTCAAGTTCAATCAACAGGAACTAGAGAGAAAGAGAGAGGAGAGAGAGAGTAAGAGAGAGAGAGATACAGAGAAGGAAAGAAAAGAGAGAGAAAGAGAGAGAGAGAGAGAGAGAGAGAGAGAGAGAGAGAGAGAGAGAGAAGCCTGAACTGATATCTTCGCCAAGAAAAAGAGAGAGGATTGAAAGAGAGACAGATACATAGGGAAAAAAAAGAGAGAGACAGAGACAGACAGAGACAGAGAAACAGAGAGACAGAGAGAGACAGAAGAGAGAGACAGAGAGAGAGACAGAGAAAGAAATAGAGAAAGAAAGAAAGAGACACAGACAGAGAGACAGAGACAGAGACAGACAGACAAACAGAGGAGCCTGGGAAGACCAACCAGACAACTTGCGTCAGCTGCAACGAGACGAGAACCATCATCAGATCATTCCATACGCAAAGAGGAACAAAGACAACCTTTCTGTCAAATAAATAAATAAATAAATAATTAAATAAATAAATAAATAAATAAACAAAAGCTTTAGAAGACGGTGATCCTGACGAGCCTCTGTATCTCTCACATCCGATTGAACACCTATATATATGAACCGTACGTTCTAACTGATGCCTTCACCAGAGCTGCACCTCCAGCCCAGAGGACCCAACAGCTGGACATGCGTTGCAACGATGTCGCTTCTATCCAGTGGAACGTCTGCACATTTGGCCAACTTTGGTTTCTCTGACCGTCAAGCTCCACAGCAGATGGTTGAAACTGGAAAAAGACAAAAACAAAAACAAAAGAAAACAAAACTAATTCCCGGCCACAAATCATCGCAGATGTGGCCTGACCATGTTGACGGCGAGGAGGAGAGGAGAAGGAGGAGGAGGAGAAAGAGGGGAAGAGAAGAAGAAGAAGAAAGAAGAAGGAAAAGGAAGAAGAGAAGAAGAAGAAGGAAGGAGAAGAGAAGAAGGAAAAGGAAGAAGAAGGAAAAGAAGAAGAAGAAAAGAAGAAGAAAGAGAAGATAGAGAAGAGAAGAAGAAGAAGAGAGTAGAAGAAGAAGAAGAGAAGAGAAGAAGAAGAAGAAGAAGAAGAAGAAGAAGAAGAGAAGAAGAAGAAGAAGAAGAAGAAGAAGAAGAAGAAGAAGAAGAAGAAGAAGAAGAAGAAGAAGAAGAAGAAGAAGAAGAAGAAGAGAAGAAGAGAAGAAGAAGAAGAAGAAGAAGAAGAAGAAGAAAGAAGAAGAAGAAGAAGAAGAAGAAGAAGAAGAAGAAGAAGAAGAAGAGAATGAAAAAAGAAGGATGCAAAAAGGAGAAGAAGAAGAAGAATGGAAAAGAAGAAGATGGAAAAGGAGAAGAAGAAAAGAAAAAAGAAGAGAAGAGGTAATGCACAAGCGAGTCAACGTGTGCGCGCAAGAACACACGTACCCACGTGTTCTCTTCTCTCTCTCTCTCTCTTCTTCCTCTCTGCTCTCTCTTCATTCTCTTTTTTCTCTCTCTCTCTCTGCTCGTCTCTCTTTCTCGATCTCTCCTCCACCCCCTCCCTCCCATCCTCTCCACTCTACCCTACCCACCCCCCACATACCTCATCCTCACTCCTCCTCCACTCCTCCTCTCTCCTTCCCCCTCCATCACACTCCTCTCCTCCACCTCCTCCTAACCAACACACACACCACACACACACCACAACACACACACAACACACACACACACACACACACACACACACCTCACACACAACAAACACACACACAACACACAACACACACACACAACACACACAAACACCACACACACACACACACACACACACCACACAACACACACACACAACAACACACACACACACACACACACACACACACACACACACAACACACACCACACACACACAACACACACACAAAACACCACACACACACAACACACACACACACACAACACACACACACACACACACACACAACAAACATACAAACACCACAAACACAACAACACACACACACACAAAAACACCACAACACCAAACACACACATACACACACATACAACACAACAACACACAACACAAAACAACCACACACAACACACACACACAAAATACACACACACCACACACAAACACACACAACACAAAACACACATCACACACACACACAAAACACACACACACAACACACAACACACAATCACACTACAACACACACACATACAACACACACAACACCACACAAAGAACACATAAACACATAGTTCGAACACACACAACACATCCACAACGTTAAAGACACACAACATACATCTAACAACAAACACACAACTAGTAAATCACACAACATTATATTCTAACACACACAATCCATCACACAAAATCACAAACAAAGTCAACACACAAACATCCACTTACGTAACAGCACAATACTTAATGTTGAACTACAACACATCTTCACTTACTGTTAAAATCACATATAGCATTTAGTTTGAACTACACAATCATTCCACTACGTTAAAGTCACACATAGCATTATATTTGAACTACACAACATTCACTTACTGTTAAAGTCACAATAGCATTATAATTCTTGAACTGCACAATCATTCACTTACTGTTAAGTCACATATAGCATTATAGTCTTGAACTACACAATCATTCCACTTACTGTTAAAGATCACAGATAGCATTATAGTTCTTGAACTACACAATCCATTTCACTTACTGTTAAAGTCACATATAGCATTATAGTTCTTGAACTACACAATCATTCACTTACTGTTAAAGTCACATATAGCATTATAGTTCTTGAACTACAAAATCATTCCACTTACTGTTAAAGTCACATATAGCATTATAGTTCTTGAACTACACAATCATTCCACTTACTGTTAAAATCACATATAGCATTATAGTTCTTGAACTACACAATCATTCCACTTACTGTTAAAGTCACAGATAGCATTATAGTTCTTGAACTACACAACCATTCTACTTACTGTTAAAGTCACAGATAGCATTATAATTCTTGAACTACACAATCATTCCACTTACTGTAAAAGTCACATATAGCATTATAGTTCTTGAACTACACAATCATTCCACTTACTGTTAAAATCACAGATAGGATCATAGTTCTTGAACTACACAACCATTCTACTTACTGTTAAAGTCACAGATAACTTTATAATTCTTGAACTACACAACCATTCTACTTACTGTTAAAGTCACATATAGCATTATAATTCTTGAACTACACAATCATTCCACTTACTGTTAAAGTCACATATAGCATTATAGTTCTTGAACTACACAATCATTCCACTTACTGTTAAAGTCACATATAGCATTATAATTCTTGAACTACACAATCATTCCACTTACTGTTAAAGTCACATATAGCATTATAGTTCTTGAACTACACAATCATTCCACTTACTGTTAAAGTCACATATAGCATTATAGTTCTTGAACTACACAATCATTTCACTTACTGTTAAGATCACAGATAGCATTATAGTTCTTGAATTAGCTCCGAAGTTCAGAATTTTTTTTTATGAAGAAGGATTCACTGCATTCAGACAATTCCATATGCGCTCCGCCTAGATCTGAGAGCTCCTTTAGGCTGCATAAAATCCCATGCGCATGCAAACTCTTGAAATGCAGAGGAGCGGGGGGGGGGGGGATACAAGATGATCTATGAGACCCTTGAGATGACACCAACAGAATGATTGAAGTCCAAAACAAGTGTGACTGCCCACGTTCAAGCAAACAGGAACCAGAAAAAAAAAAAACGAATAAAGAATAAGAACGTGTATTTAATACAACAAGACAAGACAGCGTAAGATCACAAATAAACAAACAAACACCAGATACAAAAATTAGGAGGAAAAGACTGAAACTTCCAAGTCTTTTTTAAACTGAATAATGGTTCACAGAGTCAGTTTCAGTCTTTTTCTCCTAATTTTTGTATCTGGTGTTTGTTTGTTCGTGATCTTACGCTTGACAAAGGCCAGTTGGCCGAAAATGTGTGCCTGTCTTGTCTTGTTGTATTAAATACGATTTCTTATTCTTTTTTCGTTTTTTTTTTTCTGGCTCCTAGAATGATTGAAACATTAAGACGGACGGACAACGAACAGACCAGTCTTTTTGTTTATATTACGGACAGGGATTGAAGTCTTGAATACATGGCTCTGAGAAGAAAGCCTGAGGATGGAGAGGATGGGAGATGTAGTTGCAGTGCAAAAATAGATTCGTGTGGAGGGCCATGATCGCCAACGCCATGCGGCAAGGCACATGATGATGATGATTAAGAGTGTCAGTTAGTCGGCGTGGCACTTCCGCATTAAGGATGACACCCACGTGAAATCAAGAAAACGAACGGACAGAAAGATAAGAAACTTGGAAGAAAGGGAAGAAGATGAAAAAACCTGAAAGTGGCTTGTGTAAGTAAAGAAGAAGAGAAGAAGAAGAAGAAAGAAGAAGAAGAAGAAGAAGAAGAAGAAGAAGAAGAAGAAGAAGAAGAAGAAGAAGAAGAAGAAGAAGAAGAAAGAAGAGAAGAAGAAGAAGAAGAAGAAGAAGAAGAAGAAGAAGAAGAAGAAGAAGAAGAAGAATGCGAAGAAGAAGAAGAAGAATGCGAAGAAGAAGAAGAATGCGAAGAAGAAGAAGAATGCGAAGAAGAAAGAAGAATGCGAAGAAGAAGAAAGAATGCGAAGAAGAAAGAAAGAAGAAAAGAAGAAAAGAAGAAAGAAGAAGAAGAAGAAGAAGAAGAAGAAGAAGAAGAAGAAGAAGAAGAAGAAGAAGAAGAAGAAGAAGAAAGAAGAAGAAGAAGAAGAAGAAGAAGAAGAAGAAGAAGAAGAATGCGAAGAAAAGAAGAGAGAATGCGAAGAAGAATGCGAAGAAGAGAATGCGAAGAAGAATGCGAAGAAGAATGCGAAGAAGGAAGAAGAAGGAAGAGAAGAAGAAGAAGAAGGAAGAAGAAGAAGAAGAAGAGAAGAAGAAGTGACAAAGTCATACAAATTAAGAAATCTTTTTGGCAAATTGAAATCTAAATGAAAATGAACATCAATGACTTTTTTTAGTACTCTTTTCGATGAAAAAGTAGGCTATATCAACGTGAACCATACGCATAAAGGAACAATAATCATCAAAAAATTAATCTTTCTTATCATCATCATCATCAGGTGCCTTGCCGCATGGCATTGGCGATCATGAACTTCCATCTGTCTCTATCTCTCGTTACCCTAGCATCTCTCATATCCCCCTCTTCCCCAGCCACTCTGTAAG
>JAPXFY010000021.1:12936192-12938692 GCA_030674185.1 Monoplex corrugatus | reverse complement strand
CTCCTAGTACCTACCACCACCAATACCACCGCCACCGCTACCACAACAACTCATTCTACTAACCCTCTTCAACTTACTACTTCAACAAGTACTACTACAACTACTTCCCCCTTTAGACATGTACACGGAACAGTCAACCATGGCTGTCCCATACATAGCCTGTACTTCTTAAGTCCTATCCCCCTCACAACACACGACACAAAAGAGACTTATCATTCTAAAAAGAGACGGAGGTGAAAGGGGTGGGGGTGGGGATTGTGCTTGGAGGATCCTCGTCGCCTTCAGGATTGATTTCCTCCCGCTTCTCTTCTCATTCTGTCTGCTCGCTCGACCGTGAGGCCCCTGGCACTTTGCATGAGAAGAAGGTGAGCGCCTGGAAAACATGAACGACCGAAAATGTGGCTTGCTCGTCGCCTATTTGTATTTATAACAGAAGTGTGTTGAGGGAGTGGGGGTGTGGGGGGAGAAGGGGGAAGGGAGGGGAAGGGGTGGATTGGGGGGATGTGGAGGGAAGGAGGGAGGAAGAAAATTGAGAGTGGCAGGAAGGTAAGGTCGTGTGTGTAGGGGGTTTGGAGGGGTGGGTGGATAATGTGGGTAAAGGGAGACAATTCACGTGTTTTTCGATCGTAGAAATTATAGAAATGGATGAATTGTATTGTTGTTGATGAGAAAGTAGCGGTATAGATAACATTAAAAGTAATGATAACAATAATGATAATAATTACAGTGATGATGATAAAAATGACGATGAAGAGATGATGATGATGATGATGATGATGATGATAGTGATGATGATGATGATGATGATGATGATGATGATGATGATGGTGGTGGTGGTGATGGTGATGATGGTGATGATGGTGATGGTGATGATGGTGATGGTGATGGTGATGATGATGATGATGATGATGATGATAGCGTAGTGTACAACCGTATCATGCAGTCTCAGTCCCAGATGGAACTCCATAGCATTATGACCATCTTCCCCATCATCTTCGTCATCGTCATCATCATCATCATCATCATCATCATCATCATCATCATCATCATCATCATGTGCCCTGCCGCATCGCATTGACGATCATAGCCCTCCATACGAATATTTCCTTTGTTGCTGCAAACCCATCTTCCAACCTCTCTGTCCTCAGCCACCCTGCAAGTCCGTCCAATATTTTCTTTCTGGGTCTACCTGGTGTTCTCATTCCCTCCAACTTTCCTGTTGTGACCAGGTGCTCTAACTTCTCTTGCCTTATAAAATGTCTTATACATATTGCCTTGTCTTTTCCTAACCTTCTTTTTTCTCCCTTTAAGACTGTCTGGTTTGTTTTCTTTGCTGTCCATGGAATTCTCAACATTCTTCTTAGAAACCACATTTCAGTTGCTCTCAATCTTGTTCTGACTGTGTGCAGACTGTCTACGCCTCACAACCGTACAACAGCATTGGTTCTATATAACACTCAAAAACTCTTCCTGATGTTAACTGATAGGCATTTGTTAGTAAATTCAAAAAGGTGTTTAACTGAAGAATCTTTTGCATTCCTGCAAAGTTTTCAATAAATAATAAGTAAGTATGCATGGGAATGTAATCATAAATGCACCAAGTTTGGTAAGCTGTGGATACGTCCAACCAGTTAGGTGCAATAACTAAACCAAAACTGAACACATCCAGAGATGGGAGATAAATACGTGACTAATTGCAAGACAAACAAATTACGTCCCCTGCCAATAACAGAGTTACAGTCCTTGCCTGCATATACGTCTCGCTTCATTTTGATCTTGAAAATTGGCTGATTTCCTTCACATTAGAATCGTCTTGATATATAATTATGCTTAATGTCGAGAGGAACCCTCATGAGCCTGCATGAGGGGATTATTTACTGCACAGCTGAGGGCATTCTTGCCGACAGATGCCTGTCGATTGACATCAGGAAGAGAGTTCTTGAATGTTATATAGAACCAATACTGTTGTGCGGTTGTGAGGCGTGGACGGTCAACAAGCAGAGCCGGAACGGGATTGAGGCAGCCGATATGTGGTTTCAGAGAGGAATGTTGAGAGTTATATAGACAGCAAAGAAAACAAAAGAGACAGTCTTGATGGAGGCAGACACAAGAATATCATTCATAAGGAAGATTAGGAAAAGACAGGCAACATTTGTAGGCCATTTTATGAGGAAAGGGGAATTGGAGCACTTGGTCACGGCGGGAAAGCTGGAGGGAAAGAGAGCACCAGGTAGACCCAGGGAGAAGATACTAGACGGACTTGCAGCGTGGCTGAAGACGAAGAGGGTGGAAGAGATGCTTGAGGCGACAAGAGATAGAGACAGATGGAAGTCCATGATCGCCAACGCCATGCGGCAAGGCACCTGATGATGCTGATAGCTGAAATGACAGATGATCTCTTTATATTCATACACAGTTTAAGTGATAATGTTTTGAAAAAAAAGGAAATTGCTCCAGTATCTTTGGATCTTCAATTGTTAAAATTCAGTTTCATATTAAA
>JAPXFY010000021.1:12926192-12928692 GCA_030674185.1 Monoplex corrugatus | reverse complement strand
CTTAGCATTGTGCAGATTCCTACACTTGTCACGTTTATCGTGGCAGGGGTGCTAACTCAGATAATTATGTTCCGACAGTGGGAGTTACGACCCTTTGTGGCCTTGTCACTTTTCTCATGAACAGGGTCCTTCCGTTTCTGTCCCTATCAAGGGAGCTTACCGCAGACAAAAAGGATGGACGAAATCATGGCTGTCAGATAGATAGATAGATAGATAGATATATTGATAGATGGCCATTGAGGCTGACAGGTAGGTAGATGGATAGATAGACAGACAGAGGATAAACAGATTGATACAATACTTGTTCACTCATATTCTTCTTCTTGATGTTTTCTTTTTGTCTGTCTGTCTGTCTTTTTTCTGTCCTTCTTTCTGTCTTTCTGATTTTTTTCTGCCTTTCTTTCTGTCTGTCTTTCTGCCTGTCTTTCTGTCTGTCTTTCTGTCTGTCTTTCTGTCTTTCTGATTTTTTTCTGCCTGTCTTTCTGCCTGTCTTTCTGTCTGTCTTTCTGCCTGTCTTTCTGTCTGTCTTTCTGATTTTTTCTGCCTGCCTGTCTTTCTGTCTGTCTTTCTGATTTTTTTTCTGCCTGTTTTTCTGCCTGTCTTTCTGTCTGTCTTTCTGTCTGTCTTTCTGTCTGTCTTTCTTTCTTTCTGTAGTTATTTCTATCGTTCTGTCATTATGTCTTTCTGTCTTTCTTTCTGTCTGTCTTTCTTTCTTTCTTCCTTCCTTCCTTTTATCTTCATTTATTTTTTTTATTTACTTATCTACTTACTTACTTATGTAGGCCTAATTGTTTACTTTTTTCTTTCTTTCTTTCTTGTTTATTTATTTACTTGTTTATTTATTTATCTATTTATTTATTTATCTATTTATTGTTTAGGATCTTCGCAATTAGTGAGATTACTTTTGTGTCCAGGTTATTTTTTATCCCATTTTCAATGCCACCTAACAGCCACAGAAGCTGGCTCAGTTTTTACAGCGCGATGATGATGACAACGAGGATGATAATCATGATGCTATGGCGTTCCATCTAGCATTGAGACTGCTAGCCAGGGCTGTACTTTACATTTACTATCATAATATATCCTAGCGTCAACCAGGCCCGAGACATACAAACACCTACGGTGTTGGTCAGAAAATTTAAGCGACACTCTCAATGACGCATCCGTGAAGTGGATGAGACTTGACTGTGTGGTTCCAGTCTTCCAAATGAGTCCACAGACGCTTAACTCTGGGTAGGAACCGGTTGGAACTGAAAATCCCCACAATGATTTTGAAGGGACTGATGGGGATTCGAACCCACAACCATTTGTCGGTAGTGCGTTGCGCTAACCACTACACCACGGCGTCTTGTATTTATTTATTTATTTATTTAATTATTATTTATTTATTCATCTATCTATGTATTTATGCAATTATTCATCTATTTGTTCATTCATTTAATTATTCATTCATTCATTTATTTTTGTTTGTTTGTTTGTTTGTATGTTTGTTTATTTATATTTATTGGTGTATTTGTTTATTTATTTGTTTCTTTACTTTTTCATTTATTATTTATTTGTTTATTTATTTGTTTCTTTGTTTGCTTTTGTTTGTTTATTTATGATTTGTTAGTTCCTGTTTCTTTATGTAGTTCCGTCTGTTTTTGATTGTTTATTTATTATTTTTTCGTTCCTGTTTTTTGTGGAGTTGCATCATTTTTGAACGAATTCGATTGCTGTTTCTTTTTGTGAAGCGGACACTGAATCATATTGTTTAAAACTTTAAGATTAAAAGGAATTACGAACATCAAAGAAAGATGAAACGAAAAGACGAATAGAAGAGAATTCACAGACCAGGGGTATAGAACATACATTTTCATGAGCCAGGTATTTCAAAACATTATTTCGGCCTAAGCACAGTCTAACGGTGCAAGAAATATTGGTTTACGATGGTCTGTAGGTATGTTACAAACTGCAAATGGTGAACGAATTAATGCTGTGAACTATACCGTTATAAACAATTAAAATAATACTTGATTTCATTGTCTCATTATATAGAGAGTAATCGGAAGGGGACGAAAAACGAGTCGGAACCGTGTGCCTTCTGGCTGCGCACGGCAGTTGAAAATAGCGAAGAGCAGGGCATTGCCCGGCTGCCTCGGTATAAACAATTTGGAGAGATAGTTTGATTTCCCAGGTCCCATCCCTTAAAGATTAATTTGCCTTCTTGAAGTCTTGGTAAAAAAAAAAAGTGACTATGAATATGAATTTGAAGCAAGGGAGAGGGGATGGGCTCCGCCCTCGATGTGTTGGCCCTGGGAAAAGTTGAGATCTCTGCCATCTCACTCCCTATGACCCTAGGATTATGGAATTATCTAGGTAGGACCTCAGGACCAGCTCGTGG
This sequence comes from Monoplex corrugatus, assembly GCA_030674185.1. Taxonomy (NCBI): domain Eukaryota; kingdom Metazoa; phylum Mollusca; class Gastropoda; order Littorinimorpha; family Ranellidae; genus Monoplex; species Monoplex corrugatus. The sequence goes on along the minus strand of JAPXFY010000021.1, from coordinate 12,926,309 downwards.
GTTTATGCGCAGGCTTAGGGCTTGTGCCGTGATAATTCTGGATCTTCTCCATCACATGGCACCTGTGACGATATTGCTTATGGAATTCATTCCGAGCGCGGAGACGTCATCTTGAGA
>JAPXFY010000021.1:12906192-12918692 GCA_030674185.1 Monoplex corrugatus | reverse complement strand
AAATCTCGTGACATGTGCTTAAATCTTGATATTCACTTTTAAACCTCCAATGTATAAAGTATCATTACGTGTTTCGTGTATGATATATGTTGTTCATACGTCAACGTGCAACACTACTTTTTTTCCCTATGTCTATGAAGTGATATTTTTCGTTACCACATAGTATGTTGATATCTGTTTATTGTTAAACAGGAAATGAATTAAAATGTTAATAAAAAAAAAACTTTAAAGTAATAGAATCATGTGTATTTTATCCATCGTTCAGTATCAATAGTATCCCCACCTTCTAGAAATTATGTGCTAGAAATTTCCTGTTGTGTCACTCCTTTTATTTCTGCCTTGTTCGTTTGTTTTCTGTCATTTATTCCTATCATTTTCTGCCTTGCTGATCCATTCACCTGTATGTGTTCGATGAAGTCATACGTACTTTCTCTTAAGATCGATAACTGGGTATCTGGATTAAGTGCATTTTTGGAAATGAGGTACGCAGAAGCAATTTTAGATAATTTTGACCCGTTTTTATGAATGTTTTAGAGTCCTTAGTTATGTTTAAATTTGTATTGTATTCAGGAATGTTTTTTAAATCCCCTGCGTGATAAATTGGACGGAGTGGTCAACGCCAGGAGCGTCTCCTTAGATGCAAATGTATTGATATGTGTATTTAATATTCTTTTTACTTTGTTTTGTTTTGTTGTATTTTTCGTTTTGTTGAAGTATTGCTTTTTTGTTTTGTTTTTATTTTGTTTTATTTTGAAACGGTTATACCCCTGATATGGCCCTACGTAGCCAGCTAGCCTTTAAACAAAATAACAATTAGTATATTCTACTTTGCTTTCCATAGATCTGAGTGCCAGTTTTGTCTGAAATTAGTAATGAGGCAGTCTCTAAATTCACCAATAAAATTCGTTTTTAAACCAAAGTCTTTGTTCAAGAAGACAATTGGCTACCGCAACAATTTTCGGCTAGTACTTCCTTTTGCTTATGGCTCCCAGTTAAAATTTCCAGACTGGTCTTGTAATGACAGCACTTCGTGTGAATATATATATGAGCATGTGATGGCACACCAACAAACCTTTTTTACAGCTTAAGTGTGGACTTTCTGAATTTGGCAAGTTTCATTTAAGCTCCAGATACCAGAGGCATATGTCAGGATAGACAATGATTTTTGTATTGTATAATTCTGTGATCCTCTTTTGCCTTTTTACAGTGCACACCTCCAATAAGGCCAAGAGAGGATGAGAGAGAGAGAAAGAGAGACAGAGACAGAGACATATATAGAGACTGAGAGACAAAGAGACATATATAGAGACAGACAGAGAGACAGAGACAGAGAGACACAGAGAGAGACAGATTGACACAGACAGAGACAGAGACAGAGAGACACAGAGAGAGAGACAGAGACAGAGAGAGAGAGAGAGAGAAAAAAGAGAGGGGGGCGTGGGGAGAAGCCTGAACTGATATTCTCGCTCCTATCGGATTCTCTCGTCTATTTTTAAAAAACAAAAGTAATAAAAAAAAAAGTAAAATGGGGGAGGGGGAAGAGGGGGAAGAGGGGGAAGAAAAAATCGTCAAACCACACTGATAAATCTCTGCTCTTAAACAAAAAGAAATCTTTATTAAAGGATCATTATTCCAATGTGTGTCTCATGTCCAATCAGACTTTCAGGCCCATTGTCCTACAAAGCCTTCCTCCTTTGTTCAACCCCTGCCCCAAGTGTGATACAGTAACGTTTCTGTGATGAAAAGGTAATAGGAGAAAATGTCCCGATTTTCAAAATATCAATAAGACATAATGTCCTGAACAAACAAAAAGAAAAACAAACAAACAAACAAACAAACAAACAAACAAACAAACAGTAGAACAGAATGAACCATGACAGTGATCTTAGCATGACAGGGGGATCTTAAATTTTTTATCAAGTTTCGCATAATTAGACGATTTAAAGATTTAATAAAGTTTCGCATAACTTGAAATTTTAAATAAACATTTTCTCTGTGTTCGGGCGTGCGCGCGCGCGCGGCGTGTGTATGTATGTATGTATGTATGTATGTATGTATGTATGTATGTATGTATGTATGTATGTATGTATGTATGTATGTATGTATGTATGTATGTATGTATGGATGATGGATGTATGTGTGTGTGTGTGTATGTGTGTGTGCGTGCGTACACTCCTTGCCAAGAGAGGATGAGAGAGAGAGAGAGAGAGAGAAGAGAGAGAGAGGAGAGAGAGAGAGAGAGAGAGAGAGAAGCAAGTGCGTATGTGCGTGTGTGCATCCGTGCATAACTGTCAAGTGATGACACTTCTTGCTTGAAACACAACATCAATATGTTGAGATAATTCCGCAAGTATCAAAACACACTTTTGTCCTAAAGCTGGTCGAGTACTATATATGTTCCTTTAACAAAGATTAAAGATTAGTCCTTTCCTCCCACTGGACGAAGCAACAGGGAAAATTCATCATTTTCTCCTAATTTTTGTATCTGGTGTTTGTTCGTTTGTGATCTTACGTTTACGCTTGACAAAGGCCAGTTGGCCGAAAGTTTGCGCCTGTCTTGTCTGGTTGTATTAAATACGCGTTCTGATTCTGTTTGCGTGTTTGTTTGTTTTTTTTGTTGTTTTTTTTGGTTTTTTTTTGGTTCCAAAGATTTAACGCATCTAAACCGTGTTCAAAATTCCAACTTGTCTCGTCCGTTCGATACGAAAATTGATACGTTAACTCTTCATTTAGTCAGCACTTCCACTGGACGTTTCTCCTGACAACTAAAATCTGGCATGTTCCGTGTTAATAGGACTAGAACCTCAGTGTAACGCCAGGATGCATCACTGCTTTTACACGAAATGGTCTAAACAAATAAGCCTGGAATTCTTGTGATACAGTTTTCCGTCGGGTCAGCCCCTGTGACACCGCCAAACTTGAACTGTTTATGCTCTGATACGAGCTATGCCAGCCTGTACCGCCCGTACGGTTCCAAAGGACAGGGTGATTCGGATCCCAAACAGGATCGTCTGTCATCGTAAACGTACATCTCAAACGGCCCAAGGCTTCGCGTTCAATCCGATCTATTCAATTCGATCTATTGGAAATGGACGGCTGGCGTCCTCCGGCCAATGAACGCTCGAGAGTGAGCCGACAGCCATTTTGCAAATGGCATCTTCAAGTCGTCATCATCATCATCATCATCATCATCATCACCACCATCATCATCATCATCATCATCATCATCATCATCATCATCATCATCATCATCATCATCATCATCATCATCATCATCATCATCATCATCATCAACGTCATCGTCATCGTTATCGTCATGTGCCCAGCTGCATGGCGTTGGCGATCATGGCCCTCTATATGAACCTATCCCTTGTCGCGGCAAGTACATCTTCCACCCTCTCCGTGCTCTGCCACCCTGCAAGTCCGTCCAATGTTTTCTCCCTGGGTCTACCTGGCGTTCTCTTTCCCTCCAGCTTTCCTATTGTGACCAGGTGCTCTAATTTCTCTTTCCTCATAAACTGTCCTATAAATGTTGCTTGTCTTTTCCTAAGCATCATTATTAATGCTCTTCTTGTGTCTGCCTCCTTCAAGACTGTCTCGTTTGTTTTCGTTGATGTCCACCGAACTCTCAACATTCTTCTTAGAAACCACATTTCAGTTGCCTCAACCTTCTTCTGACTTTGCGTCTTTGATTAAAGCGGTGAAACGCGCCGCTTGGCAGATGAAGTACTTGAAAGAGTCGTATCAAGTTCATGATGTCCTTTGGAATAGTCAAAGCGAAAATTTCAAGAACAAAAATCAACGGCAGAAGACAGGTCTGTGCTTTCTACCCCTTTCTGATAAGCAAAACAGCGAAAGTCGCAATGACCTTCACCTCACACCCGTATCCAACAGATCGTGTAACACTCCGTCAGTTCCTCACTGACAGGACTGACGCACAGATTCAAATGGTTCTCCTCAACCTTACGGGCTAAACGGTTCGTGTGTCATCTCCTTCAACACAATTTTTTATTTAAACGCTGTGTTCCAATGTGTCGATCCAGAAATTTTACAAACAAAATGATCCAGCCGAGAATCATTCCCATATCCACATTTTCGCAAGTTAGATTACCCTACGGCGTCATCATTTCCCTACCGACATGCTTCCGCTTACAGTAGATGTACAATTTTGCCCCCTACCCCCACCCCACCCTCCGTCACAAAAGTTGTATATTTCTTTATAATGTCAAACGTGTTGACTTCTGCAACACTGGAGTAAACGTAGGCGATCAGTGAAGAAGAGCTGAGCGAAGGTTGGTCCAAGTGTAATAAAAATCAGTGAAATATTTTACGGAGTGTCTGATAGGTAAGACAAAAAGACTTGACAAAAGGCCTGGGCTCGAAACGTCGTGTCTTATACTTCCAAGGATCTTTTACAAACAAGGTATTTTTTAATATGGAGTGTCTGATAGTTTGAACAGTTGATAAAAACTTGTAGATTTTAATGATAACGATATAGTTGAATATTGCGGAGTGTCTGACAGTTTGAACAGTTGATAAAACTTGCAGATTTTGATGTTAACAATATAGTTGAATATTTCAGGGCATCTAATGGTTTGAACAACTGATATAAACTTGTAGATTTTGATGACAACAATATGGTTGAATATTTCAGAGCGTCTGACAGTTTGAACAGTTGATAACACTTGCAGATTTTGATGTTAACAATATAGTTGAATATTTCAGGATATCTAATGGTTTCAACAACTGATATAAACTTGTAGATTTTGATGACAACAATATGGTTGAATATTTCAGAGCGTCTGACAGTTTGAACAGTTGATAAACATTTCCAGAGTTTGATGTTAACAGTATAGTTAAATATTTCAGACTGTCTGACAATTTTGAGCAGTTGATAAACACTTTCAACACTTTCAGGTTTTGATGTTAACGATACATTGAATATTTCAGAGTATCTAATGGTTTGAACAACTGATATAAACGTTTTATACGAAAGACGCAATCCATGTAATGCACAGACAGACGCAATTGTTAGTACACCATCCTTCTAGCCGATATGAAATAATCTCCCCCCAGAGAAACAAAAAATGGGTAGGGTGGGATGGGATAGGAAAGAGAGAGAGAAAAAAAAAAGGAAAAGAAAAAAGAAAACGAAAGAACAACTGACGGCGGTGGGGCCTATCACAAGGATGTCTGCTATGCATATCGCTGTTTATTTGTATTGTCCCAGCAGAGAGAGACTCGCGGCCTGAGACAGCCCCCTGCCTGGTACGGTGTACGTAAGACGTACACAAAGCCGATAAACAGAGACGGGCGAGATCCCGGGCTGCTGGCAAAAGCTTTCTGCTGGATCTTTCTGGGATGTCTCGGCACCCAGCTTATCTGGAAGCATCGTGTTTGGAGGTCAGTGGAAATCGTCCTGGGTGGGAGATTTGCAAAGAGCGCATGATGTGTGATGGGACCTCCTGTTTGAGGACGACGCGCCGCGCCTCGCCGGGTCGGGCGGGGAGGGGAGGAGAGAAAGGTGAGTGAGATGATGGGGGGTGGGGTTGGGGGTTTGGGTGGGGGGCATTGTTTGTGTTGTGTATAGTGAATGACGGCTAAGTGCAAATGATGGAACGTTTGTCTCTGAAACTTTTTCTTTTTTTTTTGTAAACAAAGATTGTTCTGTAATCAGACAAAGAAAAAGAAAAAGAAACGAGGGGGAAAGAGGAAACAAAGAACAACTGAAAGAAAAAAAAAGCAGAGAAATGAACATAGAGCAAATATAGAAAACAAAGAGCGAAACGAAAAAGAAATCAAAGAAGAAAGAGCACAACCGCAAAGAAGAAAGAAAGAAGAGAGAAAGAAGGGAATAAATAAGTGAAAGAAAGAAAGAAAACAAGAGCACAACTGAAAAGAAGACAGAAAAAGAGAAAAAGGAAGGAACAAATAACTAAAAAAGAGAAAAGGAGGCAGAAAAAAAGAAAGAAAGAAACGAACGAAAAGCAAATATAGAAAAAAAAAACGAAACAAAGAAAGAAATAAAAGAAGAAAGAACACACCCGAGAAAGAGAACAAGAAACAAAGAACATTTTTTTTAGAAATAAGGAAAGAAACTAACGACAAATAAGAATAGAAGGATTATTATTATTCATTATTGTTATTTTGTCATATAAGCCAGCTCACTGCGTATAGCCATATCAGAGCTATAACCGTTTCAAAATGTACACGTACCTAAACAGGAAAAAAAAAAGAAAGAAAATTAAGTAAACATACCAATGCATTCGCGAACATAATCTAAGGAGATGCCCCTGGCGTTGACCACTCTGTCCAAATTCTTACATAGAGGATTTTTTAAAAAAACATACCTGAATACAAATTTAAACATAACTAAGGACACTAAAACATATACATAAAACAGGCCTAAATTACCTACAATTGCTTCCGTGTGTCTCCTTTCCCTAGAGCCAAAAAGGCACTTAATAAATATACCCAGTTATCAATCTAAGAGAAATTACGTAAAACTTTATCAAACACATACACGTGAATGGACAAGCAAGACAGAAAATGATAGGAAGAAATGAAAGAAAGCAAAGGATGAAAAAAGAAACAAAGAGAATTAAAGAAAAGAGGAAATTTCTAGCATATAATTTCCAGAAGGTGGGGATACTATTTATACTGAAAGAACCCCGGGGCATCCCAGGGGGGTAGAATAGATGGCAGGAAAGAAACAAAGGAATAGAGAACCACAGAAACTGAAACAAAGAAAGCAACGCCAAAGAAATAAGAGGGAAGCAGGGAGAATTTTTATAATATTAATCAAAGGACATAACTCTTCAGAATTATCTCCCATGTAGTACTTCTCAAATTAATGTTCATAATATTAATCAAAGGACATAACTCTTGAGTATTATCTCCCATGTAGTACTTCTCAAATCTAACACAGTTTGCGCTACCCATTCAGCTAGCATAGAAGCAGATACAAAGTAAAAAAAACAGTAAGCTCAGAACACTCCAGAAGAGTTATGTCCTTTGATTAACAAAGAAAGCAACGGTCGGACGAGCAGAGATAACAGAGAGACAGGCGTGAAAACAAAGACGGAAAAACAACTTATAGAGCAGTACAAGCAATATCAACTCACAAGTAAAACAAACAAACAAACAAACAAACGAACAAACAAACGAAAACACCCAATACAAACCTAACCAACATTGGTAAAAACAAAAATGAAATGAACACAGTTTACAACAAACAGAAAGATAGCTTATAAGAAAATACAAGCAAAACCAACACACACGTAAAACAAGCAAGCAAGCAAACAAACAAACAACACACAAAAACAAACACATACAAACAAACAAAGAAAAAGACCCAATACAAACCTAACCAACATTGGTAAAAAACAAAAAATGAAAGAAACACAGTACAACAAAAGAAAGATAGCTTAAAAAATAAAGAAATAACAAACAAGAAAAAAACAGAAAACTACACAAAACAAAGCAACAAACAAACAAACAACAACAACAAACAAACAAAGAAGAAGACCAATACAATCCTAACCAACATTGGTAAAAACAAAAATGAAATGAACACAGTTACAACAAAGAGAAGATAGCTTATAAGAAAATACAAGCAAAAACACACAAGTAAACAAACAACAAACAAAACAAACAACAAACAAACACAACAAACAAACAAGAAGAAGACCCAATACAATCCTAACCAACATTGGTAAAAACAAAAATGAAATGAACACAGTTACAACAAAGAGAAAGATAGCTTATAAGAAAATACAAGCAAAAACAACTCACAAGTAAAACAAACAGACAAACACACAAACAAACAAACAAACAAACAACAAACAAACAAACAAAGAAGAAGACCCAATACAAATCCTAACCAACATTGGTAAAAACAAAAATGAAATGAACACAGTTACACAAAGAGAAAGATAGCTTATAAGAAAATACAAGCAAAAACAACTCACAAGTAAAACAAACAGACAAACAAACAAACAAACAAACAAACAAACAAACAAACAAACAAACACCAATACAAACTAACCAACAGGAAAAACAAAATGAAATACAGACATTACAACAATGAGAAAGATAGCTTATAGGAACTACAAGCAAAACAACTCACAAGTAAACAAACAGACAAACAATCAAAAACAACCAAACAAACCAAACTATCCCATCATCTACACATCACAATCAGTTCCTCACATGGGATTGCACATGGACTCCATCCCTCATGCTCGTTGCAACAAGCAACTCCAACACCCTCCCTCATCACCCTCATCATCAAGTGCCTGTCCATGCATTGGCCCTGGCTTCCTCTCTCTTCTTTGCCTCCAGCTTCCCCTTGCATCCAGCTCTGCAATCCCCTTCCTCATCAAGTGCCTTTCTCGCTTTCCCTTTTCCTTCATCCCTTATAAGTGAATTCCTTATCTTGTTGTCTGTCTCCATCAAGACTGTCTCGTTTGTTTCTTTGCTGTCCATGGAACTCTCAACATTCTTCTTAGAAACCACATCTCGGCTGCCTCAATCTTGCTCTGGCTTTGCTTACTAACAAAAATAAAACACAAGTAAAAGAAAGAAAGAAACAAACAAACAAACGAACGAACAAACAAACAAACAAACAAGAAGACCCAATACAAACCCAAGCCAACAATGGCAAAAACAAAAATGAAATAAACACGGTTACAACAAAGAGAAAGATACCTTATAGGAAACTACAAGCAAAACCAACGCACACACAAATAAAACAAACAAACAAACAAAAAACACCCAAATACACACCCAAACCAACAGTGATAAAAACGAAAATGAAACAAACACAATCACAACATACTGGAAAAAAAACACCTCAAATGGCTCATTCTTGTCAACAGTTCCACTTCTCGTTCATCTGTAAACATTTAACGTAACTCTAGCACTGGAAATAAACCAGTTCCAATAGCAACCTTCTGTTAGCAAAAAAAAAATAATAAAAAAAAAAATAAAAAAGAAGAACAGCTAAAATAAACTGTTAAAGATTTGTCAGTAAACACAGGAAAACGTTCTCAAACATGTTTCCATCTACGGATGCTGTGAAACCCCAACAGCGAGTTTCAACAATTTAGACTTTTCACGCATCTCAAATATTCAGTCTGGGTATGCAAAATTTGGAAAACATACATCGATATAGACATTCGAAAAATACGTGGATACATTTTGTGTACTGTCACAGTTATCAGCGCACAGACAAACGATTATACGGACTCTGCGGGATTATTATTATTATTATTATTATTATTACTATCATTATTATTATTATTATTATCATTATTATTATTATTATTATTATTATTATTATTATTATTATTATTATTATTATTATTATTATTATTATTATTATTATTATTATTATTATTATTATCATGATTATCATAATTATTTTCATTATTATTATCATTATTATTATTGTTATCATTATTATTATTATATTATCATTATTACTATTATTATTATATTATCATTATTGTTACTATTATCACCATCAGCACTATTATTTTTATCAAAGTATAACAGAATAATAAAACGAAAAAAGGACTAAATTAAGAGAAGAAAGTCATAAGATGAAGAAGACGGAATTCAAGACGAAGGAAAAGAAAGAGAAGACACAAATTAAGACGAAGGAGAAGACACTAAAATTAGACAGAAATTAATACGAAGAAGGCAAAATTTAAGACGAACGAGAAGAAATTTAGAATAGACGAAAGTTAAGACAAAGAGAAGAAATCGGAAAGAAGCAAACAGAAATCAAGACAAAGGAGAAAAAGAAGACGGAAAGTAAAACAAAGTAGATGAAAAACAAAAGGAACTTAACACGACGAAGAAGAAAACAGAAAGTAAGGAGAAGACATAAAAAGACGGAAAGAGAAGAAGACTGAAATTAAGAAGAAGAAGAAGAAGAAGAAGAAGAGAAGAAGAAGAAGAAGAAGAAGAAGAAGAAGAAGAAGAAGAAGAAGAAGAAGAAGAAGAAGAAGAAGAAGAAGAAGAAGAAGAAGAAGAACAGAAGAAGAACAAGAAAGAACAAGAAGAAGAACAAGAAGAACAAGAACAAGAAGAACAAGAACAAGAACAAGAACAAGAACAAGAACAAGAACAAGAACAAGAACAAGAAGAACAAGAAGAACAAGAACAAGAAGAACAAGAAGAACAAGAACAAGAAGAACAAGAAGAACAAGAACAAGAACAAGAAGAACAAGAACAAGAAGAACAAGAAGAACAAGAACAAGAAGAACAAGAAGAACAAAAACAAGAAGAACAAGAAGAACAAGAACAAGAACAAGAAGAACAAGAAGAACAAGAAGAACAAGAACAAGAACAAGAACAAGAAGAACAAGAAGAACAAGAACAAGAAGAACAAGAACAAGAACAAGAACAAGAAGAACAAGAAGAACAAGAACAAGAAGAACAAGAACAAGAACAAGAAGAACACGAACACGAACAAGAACAAGAAGAACAAGAACAAGAACAAGAAGAACAAGAACAAGAAGAACAAAAAGAACAAGAACACGAACAAGAAGAACAACAAGAACAAGAACAATAAGAACAAGAACAAGAACAAGAAAAAGAAGAAGAAGAAAGTACAGAAATTAAGATGGGACTGAAATTCGAAGGAAGAAGACGAATAAAATTGAAATCAAAACGAAGAAGATGAAGAAGACGGGAACAGAACACAGGAGGTGAAGAGGAAGAAGACTGAAATCGATGCGGAGAAGAAGAAGAAGAAAAAAATATCGGAAATTTACACGGAAGAAAAACAAGAGAGAAATTAAGATAGAGGAGAAGAAAAAGCCAACAGAAATCAAGGCAATTAAGAAAGAGAATTTGGAAATTAAGATGAAAAGAAAAGAAGAAGGCGAAAATTGAGACGAAGGAAGTGAAGAAAACGGAAAATAAAACAGTGGAAAAGAAAAAGACATAGAATAATACTGAAAGAGAAACGGAAATTAAGAGGGGTGAAAAAGAAGAAGGCGGAAATTAAGACAAAGGAAATGAAGAAAACAGAAAATAAAATCGAGGAAAAGAGAGACGGAAAAAAATACTGAAAGAGAAGACGGAAATTAAGAGGGAGGAAAAAGAAGAAGGTAGAAATTAAGACAAAGGAAATGAAGAAAACGGAAATTAAGACAAAGGAAAAGGAAAAGACGGATATTAAAACAGAAAGAGAAAAAGACAGAAATTAATATGAAGGAAAAGGAAGAAGGGGAAAATTAAGGCGAAAGAGAAGAAGATGAAAAATAGGAAAGAGAAAAAGAAGCAAAAAACAAACATATAAAGAGTAAGAAAATAATTAAGACAAAAGAGACGAAAAAGATAGAAAATAAGAAAGAGAAGAAGAAACAAAAAAATAAATATATAGAGAGAAAAAAATTCAAACGAAAAAACGGAAAGAAAGGAAAAGAAAGGAAAGAGAGTGGATTACAAAAAAAAAAAAAAAAAAAATCGGGAGAGGGGTGGGGGGTGGTGGGTGCGGGGTGGGGGTTGGGGGATGGGGGGGGGGGGTCCGGGGCGGTGTAAGCATGGCGTTTGCTTATGTTTTTTCATGCGGAGATTCCCATCTGGTTTACCGTCTGTTAATGCAGGTGCCGTGGGTGAGTTGGCATGCCTGTCAGTTGTGTCATTGTTTTCTGTGTATTATTCCTGTACCCAAGATAAGGCTTTGCTGGACGCTACTCTCACAACAGATGGTTCGCTAGATCAGCCATCCACCCACCCTCCTTATTCCATCATTACACTTCGCTAAGTTGTAGGAGGTTTCAGGACATCGTGTTTATGCTAGCCAAACCAAAATTGTTGCCGACGTTTCATCAATATTTTCTTTCTCTCTACTAAGTCATGCTTTAGAGTCGTTTAGATAATGCCAGTACCATCGTCAACATCCATCTTTTTTTCTGTAAAGCTACGTTACTGTCAGGTTTTGGTACCAAAGAAAACAAAGATGAATCGCTGTAGCTTGTTAGTTAGTACAAGCCAAAAGTTTTAAATTCATGGAGTGGGAACTCTATCCCCATCTCCCCGAGGGGATGCCAGGGGCTCTTTTGTGTAAGTAGTATCCCCACTTTCTGGAAATTCAGACCTTGAAATTTTCTCTTTTCTGTCACTCTCTTTGTTTCTGCCTTGTTCCTTTGAATTTTGTGCTGTCTTACAATTTTGTCTTGTTCGTCCATGTACCTGTATGTGTTGTATGAAACCTTACAATAAAAATTGATACCTGGGTACATGTATTAACAGCAATCTGTGTTCTAAGCAAACGGATTGTGCAGAACCAATTGGAAATAATTTAGGTCAGTATTCATTATAGATCTATATGACCTCCCACCACGAAATCAGTCTTAACTAGCATTTTGGACATTTTGAGATATACATATCACTGGAAAGTGTACATTCTGCTGATTATTTTGGTACTTGAATAAATCTTGTACTCAAAAGAATGTAGAAGTTATGTATGTTTAAATTCATTA
>JAPXFY010000021.1:12898692-12901192 GCA_030674185.1 Monoplex corrugatus | reverse complement strand
ACACACCACCACATGTAGCACCGCACACGACACACACACACACTACACTCACACACAAACCATTACACTCACTCACTCACACACACACACACACACACCACACGCACACACAGCAACCGTCACTTACACTCACACACACACACGTACGCACACACACATCCACACACACACAACAACACACACTCACACACACACGCCGCCGCAAGCAACGCACACACACACACACACACACCAGAGGAGAGAGAGAGAGGGAGACAGACAGACAGAGAGAAGACAGAAAGAGACAGAGAGAAAGACAGATAACAGAGACAGAAGAGACAACAGACAGAAAAAGACAGAGAATCAGGAGAAACAGAAACAAGACAAACTGACTTATATCAAATAGGAACCAGAAGAAAAAGCAAACTAGAAGCGGGGCGTATCAACACACAGACAAGACAAGCGAAACATGGCAACCGCTGTAAGCCGAATGCACGACAAAGACCACAACAACACCAAAAACGATAATAAAGGACTAAATTCCTGCGTCGTCAGGAAAAGGCCAATAATCATATCGAATAGTTATCATTACTGGATGAGCCGGGTGTGTCGCAAAGGGAAAATGAAACTAGCGTATCATGAACCCCTTTCCAACTTTCTGAACAATTTATATAAAGATATAAATGCCCGTCAATTAACATCAGAAGAGAGTTCTTGAATGTTATATAGAACCAATAATGTTGTACGGATGCGAGGCGTGGACAGTCAACAAACAAAGCCAGACAAGATTGAGGCAGCCGAGATGTGATTTTAAGAAGATGTTGAGAGTTCCATGGACAGCAAAGAAAACAAACGAGACAGTCTTGATCGAGGCAGACACAAATAGATCACTCATAAGGAAGATTAGGAAAAGACAGGCAACATTTATAGGCCATTTTATGAGGAAGGGGGATTTGGAGCACCTGGTCACAACGGGAAAGCTGGAGGGAAAGAGAGCACCGGGTAGACCCAGGGAGAAAATGCTGGACGGACTTGTAGAGTGGCTGGGGACGAGGAGGGTGGGGGAGATGCTAGGGGCAACGAGAGATAGAGACAGATGGAAGTCCATGATCGCCAACGCCATACGGCAGGGCACCTGATGATGATGATGATGATGATGATGATGATGATGATAAATGTTGTCCCGTATTCCTAAGGTCATTAGGGATGAAGTGGTAGAGTGATCACTGCCATCTGATAAGTATTTTTGAGCACAAGTTCCACTCCTGTCCCTCCCTGCTTCATCTTGGCCAACAATAAAAAGGATCAGGTTCCCGTTCACAGCAGGGCGGAATGGCGGCCGCATGCACTTTTATTTTCCTCTAGCCAGAGTGACACTCAGACTGAAAATGAGAGCTCTTCTTCAACACCAACCAGAACCAGAACTGTATGCAGCTAATTCCATATTTCAAACTGCTAAATGAATTTCCTTATTTGAAACCACTACATGAATTTCACATTTTCAAACTGACAACGAACTCCCAAAATTCAAACTAATAAACGAATTTTCGAATTTCAAACTGCAAAATGAACTTCCAAAATTGAACCTTATAAACGATCTTCCAAATTTCAAAATGCAAATGAACTTCCAAATTTCAAACTGCTAAATTAATTTCTATATTTCAAGCTTCTAAATGAATTTCAATTTTTTAAACTGCTAAACAAACTTCTAGGTCTTAAACTGCTAAATGCATTCCCAGGTTTTAAACTACTAGATCACTTTCAAGTTGCAAGCTGGTGAAAGAATGTTCCAATTTCAAACTGTTGAATAAAGATCCCAGTGTCAAAATGCTCAATGAACTTCGAAATTTCATACTGCTAACTACTAGATGAATTTTTAAATTTCGAGCTGGTGAATGACTGTTTCAATTTCAAACTGCTGAATGAAAGTCTTAGCCTGAAAATGCTGAATAAACTTCGAAATTTCACATTACTAGATGAACTGCCAAAGTTCACACTACCAGATGAACTTCCAAAGTTCATATTGTTAGATGAACTTCCAAATTTCATATACTAGATGAACTTCCAAATTTCATACTATAAATGAACTTCCAAATTTCATATTACAAAATGAACTTCCGAATTTCATACTATAAATGAATTTTTCAAAATTTCAAACTACTAGATGAACTTCCAATTTTCGTACTACTTGGTGAACTTCCAAATTTCACACTATACATGAACTTCCAAATTTCATATTACTAGATGAACTTCCAAAGTTCACATTGTTACATACACTTCCAACTTTCATACTACTTGGTGAACTTCCAAATTTCATACTACTAAATGAACTTCCAACTTTCATACTACTTGGTGAACTTCCAAATTTCACACTATAAATGAACTTACAAATTTCATACTACTAGACGAACTTCGGGATTTTATACTATAGATTAACTTCCATGAACTTCCAAATTTGGTACTATTAGATGGACTTCCAAATTTTAGGCTACTAGATGAACTTCCAAATTTTATACTACTA
>JAPXFY010000021.1:12886192-12888692 GCA_030674185.1 Monoplex corrugatus | reverse complement strand
CACAACGACGAACGCGCTAGCTGGTGCATGTCATTTTTATAGAGTATTCAAAAAGAAAGAAAGAAAAAAGAAGAAAGAAAGAAAAGAAGAGAAAAAGAAATGAAAACCTTCAAAAATGGTAAAATGAAATCAAACGTAATCAGTCTATCTGTCTATTCATCTATCTATCTATCTATCTTATCTATCTATCTATCTATCTATCTATCTATCTATCTATCTATCTATCTATCTATCTATCTATCTATTCTATCTCTTCTATCTATCTATCTCATCTTCTCTATCTTCTGTCTTCTTCATCTTCTTCTATCTCTTCTCTCTTTCTCTCTCTTTCTTCTTTCTCTCTTTCTCTCTCTTTTTCTGTCTGTCTTTCTTGCTCTCTCTTTCTCTTTCTCTCTCTGTCGTTCTCTTTGTGCCTTTCTTACTGTCTCTTTTTATTTCTCTCCCTTTTCTCTCTCTCTCTCTCTCTCTCTCTCTCTCTCTCTCTCTCTCTCTCTGTCTTTGCCTCTCTCTTACTCTCTCTCTTTTTGTCTCTCTGTCTCTGTCTCTGTCTGTGTCTTTCTTTCTCTGTTTCTCTCTCTGTCTCTGTCTGTCTGTCTGTCTTCTCTCTCTCTCTCTCTCTCTCCTCTCTCTCTCTCTCTCTCTCGCTCTCTCAATCTCTGTTTCTCTCTCTCGCTCTCTTTCTCTCTCTCTATGTCTATGTCCCTCTCTGTTTCTGTATGCCATTTCTTTGTCTCTTTCTTTCCCGACGTGTGTCTCCCTCCCTCCCTTCCTCCCTTCCTCTCTCCTCTCACTCTCTCTCTTTCTCTCTCTATCTCTCTCCCCTCCCTGCCTCTGTGTCTCTATGTCTCTCGATGTCTCTCTTTGTCTCTGTCTCCATCTCTGTCTCTCTGTGTCTCTCGCTCTGTCTGTCGCTCGGTCTGTCTGTCTGTCTGGTTGTCTGTCTGTCTGTCACTCTTTGTTGTTTGTTTGTTTGTTTCTTTCTTTCTTTCTTTGTCTCTTTCTCTCGCTCTCTTATTTTCTCTCTGTCTCGGTCGTTGTCTCTTTTTCTTCTGCTGTGTGTGTGTGTGTGTGTGTGTGTGTGTGTGTGTGTGTGTGTGTGTGTGTGTGTGTGTGTGTGTGTGTGTGTGTGTGTGTGTGTGTGTGTATTTATATATCTTTCTCTCTCTTTCTCTATTTGTACGAGGGGCTCTCTTTTCTCTCTTTTTCTGTCTCTTTCTCTGTCTCTCTCTGTGTCCGTCTCTCAGTGCCTCTCTGTCTCTTTCTCATTCTCTCTCTCTCTCTCTCTCTCTCTCTCTCTCTCTCTCTCTCTCTCTCTCTCCCTCCCTCCTATTCTTTCCCCCTCATTTTTTTCTCATTTTAACATACATAATGATGACAAGAGCACAAAGCAGCAAATGGAGTGTACGAATATTCGTGCCAGATATGAGATGTTCATGAGTCATCTGCCAACAGCTGTCAAACATTGTATATCTTGACAGTCAAAGTATGATGGATGGGTATGCCGCATTTTCTCTATTTCTCTGTCATAATTGCTTGTCAGCCATTTTCTCGCTGCACTTAAATTAAAATTGAACAGCTGCAGTGGTAGTTGTAATGGTGGTAGCGAGCGAGAGGAACAACAACAATAACAGCAATTTCAAACCCCATTTGGCCATTACTTATTGTTTGGTTTATTGTTTGTTGTATGTTAGGTTTATTGATTGTTGTATGTTAGGTTTATTGCTTGTTGTATGTTAGGTTTATTGCTTGTTGTATGTTAGGTTTATTGCTTGTTGTATGTTAGGTTTATAGATTGTTGTATGTTAGGTTTATTGAGTGTTGTATGTTAGGTTTATTGTTTGTTGTATGTTAGGTTTATTGCTTGTTGTATGTTAGGTTTATTGATTGTTGTCTGTTAGGTTTATTGCTTGTTGTATGTTAGGTTTATTGATTGTTGTATGTTAGGTTTATTGATTGTTGTATGTTAGGTTTATTGCTTGTTGTCTGTTAGGTTTATTGCTTGTTGTCTGTTAGGTTTATTGCTTGTTGTCTGTTAGGTTTATTGCTTGTTGTATGTTAGATTTGATTGTTGTATGTTGGGTTTATTGATTGTTGTATGTTGGGTTTATTGATTCTTGTATGTTAGGTTTATTGCTTGTTGTATGTTAGGTTTATTGATTGTTGTATGTTGGGTTTATTGCTTGTTGTATGTTAGGTTTATTGATTGTTGTATGTTGGGTTTATTGCTTGTTGTATGTTAGGTTTATTGCTTGTTGTATGTTAGGTTTATTGATTGTTGTATGTTAGGTTTATTGATTGTTGTATGTTAGGTTTATTGATTGTTGTATGTTGGTTTATTGATTGTTGTATGTTGGTTTATTGATTGTTGTATGTTAGGTTTATTGATTGTTGTATGTTAGGTTTATTGTTTGTTGTATGTTAGGTTTATTGATGGTTGTATGTTAGGTTTATTGATTGTTGTATGTTAGGTTTATTGATTGTTGTATGTTAGGTTTATTGA
>JAPXFY010000021.1:12873692-12876192 GCA_030674185.1 Monoplex corrugatus | reverse complement strand
ATTCACCTGTATATGTTCGATAAAGTCTTACATACATTTTCTTAGGATTGAAAACTGGGTACATGTATTAAGTGCATTTTTGGCTCTAGGGAAATGAAATATACTTAAGCAGTTTGTGGTATTATGCCCGTTTTATATATGTTTCAGTGTCCTTAGTTTTGTTTAAATGCGTTCTCAGGTATGTTTTTGAAATCTCTTGTGTGGTAAATCGGACGAAGTGGTCAACGCCAGGGGCATGTCCTTAGATTATGTGCGCGAATGCATTCATATGTGCGTGTATTTAATTTTCTTATCTTTTCTTTCTTTTCTTTTTTTGTTTGTTTGTTTTTGTCCTTTTGAAGCATTGTGTATGTTTTGAAACGGTTATATCCCTGATGTTGCTCTACGCAGTCGGCTGGGCTTTAACGAAGTAATAATAACAATAACAATTGACAAAGGTCACTTGGCCGAAAGATTGCGCCTGTCTTGTTTTGTTATATTAGATGGGTATTCTGATCTTATTTTTTGTGTTTTTATTTATTTATTTGTTTATCTATCCATTCATTTATTTATATATTTATTTATTCATTTTTTATTAGTTAATTAAAATCTCTATTCCCTTATTTATGTATAGATCTATAATCATTCGTTTATCTATCAACGTAGATGTTTATTACTACGGTAAAATAATATTCAGTTATCTTCGTTCTTTGTAAGTTTGCGGGTGAATGAGTTTAGCTATTTTTAATTCTTTCACTAGTAAATTCTATCGTTATTTAAGTTTTTTGGTGTTCAGTTATTTGGTTAGTTTTAATATTAGTTTAGTGAAATGGTTTAAATGATCAATCACCTGTTTTAATTCGTCCTTTTGTTCTTTGTTAGTGAGTGAGTGAATGAGTTTTGATATTTAACTCTTTCAGTAGTCACCTCAATCGTTATTAAAGTCTTTTGCTGGTCAATTATTTTGGTTAATTTCATTATTAGTTTTAATGATATGGTTAAATAATCAGTCACTGGTTAATTCGTCCGTTTGTTCTTTGTTAGTGAGTGAATGAATAAGTTTTAATATTTAATTTTTCATTAGTTACTTCAATCGTTATTTAAGTATTTTGTTAATCAATTATTTGGTTATTATAATATTAGTTTAATGATATGGTTAAATAATCAGTCACCTGGTTAATTCGTCCGTTCGTTCTTTGTTAGTGAGTGAGTGAATGAGTGTATTTATTTAATTCTTTCATTAGTTAATTCTATTGTTATTTAAGTCTTTTATCTATTAATAATTTCATTAGCTGTAATATTAGTTTAATGAAATGGTTAAATAATCAGTCACCTGGTTGATTCGTTCGTTCGTTCGTTCTTTATTTAGTGAGTGAGTGAATAATGAGTTGTTCAAATTTTACCGTCAGTTATTTTCCTTGGTGTTTCGAGCGGTCTGTTTATTATTTATTTGTTTATTCATCATTCATTTATTTATTTATTATTTATTCATTTTTTTATATTAGTTCATTAAAATCTCTATTCATTTATTTATGTATTAATTATTCGTTTATCTATCAACTGTTTAATTACATATCGTTTATTTATTCATTTATTTATTTATTATTTATTTATTTATTTGTTTATTTGTTTGGTTGTTTGTTTCTTTGTTTGTTTATTATTCGTTTATCTACTTGTTCATTCGTTCATTCATTTATGTATGTATATACGTACGTACTAATTTGTTTTTGTTTGTTTATCTTTCTTTTTAGAAGAAAGAGGAGGAGGAAAAGGAGAAGCTAAGACTTTTGTTTTGTTCAAACCGTTTTGTTTTTTGTTTGTTTGTTTGTTTGTTTTGTTTTTTGTTTGTTTTTTTGGCTCACAAGAATTTCAAATCTTACTTTACTACCGTTACCCCGGGCTTTTGTCTCTCTTTTCTGGATTTTGTCCCTCCACTCTTCCCCCGACCCATGTTCCTCTTTTTTTTAATGCCTTGGTTTTTGCTGATTTCAGAATACTACCTAAAACAACACACACACACACACACCCGCTTAAGTTAAAAAACGCAAATTAATAAACAAATAAATTGAAAGAAGGAGGGAAAGGAATGGAAACATAAATCATAGAAACAGACACACAAACCAATGAGAAAGCTGAACGAAAAGGGCAACGGAAAAACATTGATCAATGTTTTAACCCTTAATTGAAGCAATTCAAAAAGAACAAAGAAAAACTGTATTGATCAATGATTTAATAATATCTTTAATCGAAGCAAATCAAGAAAAAAAGAATGAACAGATAGATTAATGAACGAAATAATGAAAACAAATCGAAAGACTAAACCACTTGAAACAGAAAACTGATACAATCTACTGGTTATGGCAATATTCCTATCCGTTTCAGTTTCTCAAGATGACGTCTCCGCGCTCGGAACGAATTCCATATGCACTAATGTAACACATGCTATGTTATGGTGATCATGGCACAAGTCTTAAGCCTGCACATAAACCCATGAGCTGGCCAGGTCCTGAGGCCCTACCTA
>JAPXFY010000021.1:12866192-12868692 GCA_030674185.1 Monoplex corrugatus | reverse complement strand
TTATATATATTATCTTATATCTTGTTATGTAATCATTATCTTATATTTTTAGTAATAATATTATCTTATAATCTTGTTATATAATATTATCTTATATACTTGTTATATAATATTATCTTATATCTTGTTATATAATATTATCTTATATCTTGTTATATAATATTATCTTATATCTTGTTATAATATTATCTTATATCTTGTTATATATATTATCTTATATCTTGTTATAAATAATTATCTTATATCTTGTTATAATATTATCTTATATCTTGTTATATAATATTATCTTATATCTTGTTATATATATTATCTTATATCTTGTTATATAATATTATCTTATATCTTGTTATATAATATTATCTTATATCTTGTTATATAATATTATCTTATATCTTGTTATATAATATTATCTTATATCTTGTTATATAATATTATCTTATATCTTGCTATATAATATTATCTTATATCTTGCTATATAATATTATCTTATATCTTGTATATAATATTATCTTATATCTTGTTATATAATTATATCTTATATCTTTTATATTAATATTATCTTATATCTTGTATATAATATTATCTTGATTAGCGGTAACTGTGAACACTTGTACATATTGTTACGTAAGTAGGTGAATAAATGAGTTAACAGATTAGCACATAAATAGATGAACAAGAGAGTAAATCCGTCAGTCAATAAAATAATGAGAATAAGTTCATGTTGCTTACAGCCCAGCCGACTACTAGAGCCATATCAGGGCTAATAATTGAATAAAATAAGCACATGAATAGATGAACAAGACAGTGAATATCCGTCAGTCAGGAAATTTCTGAGAAAACGTTCATATTACATGTAGCCCAGCCGACTATGAGAGCCATATCATGGCTAATACACGAAGAAACGAAGAAGCGTGACCTACTCGATGACAGATTTCAAAGAGGAAAAACTGACTGTTCTCTTCTATATGTTAAGAAAAGAACTATTATTTAGACAGAGAAAAAGACCCACTCCAAATGTAAACATGTAAATGACAGAGTTTGGTTGTGTGTGTGTAAGCTTTTTATTCATTCATTATTTATGTTTCTATTTTTACGTATTTTCTCTTAGGATTGATAATTGGGTACATGTATAAAATATTGCATTTTTGGCTCTAAGGAAATGAGACATGCAAAAGCAATTGTAAATAATTTAGGTCCATTTTTAGGTGTGTTTTTAGTGTCCTTAGTTACGTGAACATTTATATTCAGGTATGATTTTTTTTTTAAAATCCCCTGTGTGATAAATTGGACGGAGTGGTCAACGCCAGGGGCATCTCACTAGATTATGTGCGCGAATGGTTGGTGTGTGTACTTAATTTTCGTTTCCTTTTTTTTTTCCTGTTGAAGTTTTGTGTATGTTTTGAAATGGTTATAGCCCTGATATGGCTCTACGCAGTCGGCTGGGCTTTATACAAAAACACCAGTTACAACAATAAGATGCATTTGTTTGTTTGTTTTATTCATTTATTTATCTGTTTATTTATTTTTTTATTTTGTTTATTTGTTTTTTTCTTTGTCTGCTTGTTTATTTCTTTGTTTATTTATCTATTTGCTTGTTTGTTTGTGTATTTGTTTATTTATTCTTTCATTCATATCACGCATTTATGTATGCATATGCAGTACTATCTTCTACTATACCGTCTAATATCACTCATAGTGAAAAGACGTTAAATCAAAGAACGAACGAACGATGCAGTACTATGGATAGGGAAGATGATCGCATTGGTGTAGGTCATCGTTTTATGTGTTTATGTTTTTCTTTCTGTTTGTTCTGTTCCTTTTTGTATGTTTGTTTGTTTGTTTTTTAACATCTCCATTTATCTCTTTTTTTTTTCTCATTTCTTCTATGGTCTTTTTTGTTGTTTTCCTTTGTTTCCCTTTAACATATCTGTCCTTCAAGTATATGCACACACACACCACACACACGCGCACACACACACACACACACATACACACACAATATATACAGAGTCGGCTGGGATTTAAACACAAAACTAATATAACAATGAAATATTTCATCACTGTTTTAGTATCATCGTGAGGTATCTATCTATCTATCTATCTATCTATTATCTATCTATCTATCTATCTATCTATCTATCTATCTATCTATCTATTATCTAATCAATCTATCTATCTATCTATCTATCTATCTATCTATCTATCTATCAATCTATCTATCTATCTATCAATCTATCTATCTATCTATGTATCTATCTATGTATCTATCTATGTATCTATCTATGTATCTATCTATGTATCTATGATCTATGTATCTATGTATCTATCTATTTATGTATGTATGTATGTATGTTATGTATGTATGTATGTATGTATGTATGTATGTATCTATCTATCTATCTATCTATCTATCTATCTATACGTATATCTATATGTATATATGTATACGAGGGTGAGTCAAAAAGTAATGCCGTTTTATTCATATCAGACAAGGTTTTTG
>JAPXFY010000021.1:12833692-12851192 GCA_030674185.1 Monoplex corrugatus | reverse complement strand
CTGCAATATTCACATTTATCACATTTTCAAATCCTTCACATTATTTAGCCCTTCCCATTTTCTTAACCTTTCATATTCACATTTTTACCCTTTAAATTAGTTAGCTCTTCACAGCTTTAAACCTTGACATTTTTTTTACCCCGTTCATATTTTTTAACCTTTCATGTCTTTTAACCCTTTATATTTTTAACTCTTGACATTTTCAAACCTTAACATTACTGTTCACCTTCACATCTTAACCTCAAATTTTGTTTTATCCTTTGACCTTTTTTGAGCATTCACATTTTTAACCATTCACATTTTTTTTACTCTTCACATTGTTTAACCCATCACATTCTCAACCCTTCACGTTTGTAACCCTTGATGGGTTTTTTGTTTGTTTGTTTGTTTTTTCACATTTTCATCTCTACATTTTTAAACCCATCACGTTATTGTCATTTATAATACTTTTGCACTTTACATTTTTTAACCTTCCACATTTTTATCCCTCCATAGTTTTTAATTCTTTACATTTTTTTCACTCTTCACATTTTTTCTTACTCTTCACATTTTTCACTCCTTCACCGTTTTTTTTTTATTCTTTACATGTTTCTTACCTCCACATTTTTACTTTTCACATTGTTTATCCCATCACATTTGTAACCCTTTACATTTTTTAATCTTTCGCATTTTCCCAATCTTTCACCTTTTCTTGCACTTCACATTTTTAAACTTTCATATTTTTCAAACCTTCACATTTTTTTCAGATTTATTTTGTCCTTTCACATTTTTGCCCTTCACATTTGTTTAACCCTTCATATTTGTTTACCTTTTCATATTTTTCAACCCTTCATATTTCTTAACCCTTCATTTTTTTTTAATCATTCACATTTTCAAACCTCCGCATTTTTAGCTCTTCACATTTTTTGCCTTTTACAATTTTCGAGCCTTCAATTTTGTTAACTCTTACATCGTTTTATTTCTTTACATTTTTAACTTTTTATATGTTTATCTTTTCACATTTTCAACCCTTTGCATTTCTATCTCTTCACATTTTTAACCCTTTGCATTTCTATCTCTTCACATTTTAACCCTTTGCACTTCTATCTCTTCACATTTTTAACCCTTTGCATTTCTATCTTTTCACATTTTCAACCCTTTGCATTTCTATCTCTTCACATTTTTAACCCTTTGCATTTCTATCTCTTCACATTTTTAACCCTTTGCATTTCTATCTCTTCACATTTTTAACCCTTTGCATTTCTATCTCTTCACATTTTTAACCCTTTGCATTTCTATCTCTTCACATTTTTAACCCTTTGCATTTCTATCTTTTCACATTTTCAACCCTTTGCATTTCTATCTCTTCACATTTTTAACCCTTTGCATTTCTATCTCTTCACATTTTTAACCCTTTGCATTTCTATCACTTCACATTTTTAACCCTTTGCATTTCTATCTCTTCACATTTTTAACCCTTTGCATTTCTATCTCTTCACATGTTTAACCCTTTGCATTTCTATCTCTTCACATTGTTAACCCTTTGCATTTCTATCTCTTCACATTTTCAACCCTTTGCATTTCTATCTCTTCACATTTTTAACCCTTTGCATTTCTATCTCTTCACATTTTTAACCCTTTGCATTTCTATCTCTTCACATTTTTAACCCTTTGCATTTCTATCTCTTCACATTTTTAACCCTTTGCATTTCTATCTCTTCACATTTTTAACCCTTTGCATTTCTATCTTTTCACATTTTCAACCCTTTGCATTTCTATCTCTTCACATTTTTAACCCTTTGCATTTCTATCTCTTCACATTTTTAACCCTTTGCATTTCTATCTCTTCACATTTTTAACCCTTTGCATTTCTATCTCTTCACATTTTTAACCCTTTGCATTTCTATCTCTTCACATTTTTAACCCTTTGCATTTCTATCTCTTCACATTTTTAACCCTTTGCATTTCTATCTCTTCACATTTTCAACCCTTTGCATTTCTATCTCTTCACATTTTTAACCCTTTGCATTTCTGTCTCTTCACATTTTTAACCCTTTGCATTTCTATCTCTTCACATTTTTAACCCTTTGCATTTCTATCTCTTCACATTTTTAACCCTTTGCATTTTTATCCCTTCTCATTTTTAACCTTTTATATGTTTATCCTTTCACATTTTTCCTTCACATTTTTACATTTTTATCTCTTTATATTTTTAACCTTTTACATTCTTATCCTTTCACATTTTAACCCTTTACATTTTTATCCCTTCACGTTTTTAACTTTTTAAACTTTTATCCCTTTATCTTTTTAACCTTTTACATTTTTATCCCTTCACATTTTTAACCTTTTGTATTTTCATCCCTTCATACTTTAAACCTTTTACATTTTTATCCCTTCACAATTTTAACCCTTTACATTTTTATCCTTTCACATTTTTAACCTTTTACTTTTTTATCCCTTCACATTTTAACCTTTTACATCTATCCCTTCACAATTTTCACCTTTTATATTTTCCTCCCTTCACGTTGTAACCTTTTACATTTTAACCCTTTACAATTTTAACCTTTTACATTTGTATCCATACACATTTTTAACCTTTTAGATGTTTATCTCTTCACATTTTAAACCTTTTACATTCTATCCCTCCACATTTTTAACCTTTTACGTTTTTATCCCTTCAAATTTTTTTTAACTCCACATTTCTTCAATCTTTTGCCTTTTCCTAATATTCACTTTTTCCCACATATTTTATCCCTTTCACATTTGTTACCCTTCACATTTTCCAACCCTTCATATTTCTTAACCCTTCATATTTTCCGACATTTCACATGTTCAACTCTTCGCAATCTTTAGCTGTTCACATTTTTAATCCTTTTCATCTCATAATCCCTTCACCTTTTTTACCCTTTGCATTTTAACCCGTCTCATCTTTAACCTTCATGTTTTCATCCTTTTTCACCATTCACTCATTTTCCATATTTTCAGCCCTTCATATATTTCAACCATCACAGGTTGCTAATTGGTAAAACCATCGACTCAAGATCTGATATCTTCACAATTTTAACCCTTTACAGCTGCTGCTGCTGCTACTACTACTAATTCCACTCATATAGTGCAAGCATACATGATATCTTGAGTTCAATCCCAGCCCCTAACATTAAAAACTGGCCTGTTCGCTGCCCATCTTAATGTTTACATCTTTCTGGTGTTGTCAGTTTAATGTTTGATAGGTCCCTTCTCCCCCTTTCCCTGTTTCAAGACTTTATCACCCCCATCCCCAACTCCACCCCTTTTTATTTATTTATTTATTTATTTTTACGAAGACTTTAGAAAGGCAAGACGGGTAATTGACCTTCAAGGGAAGGGACCTAGAAAAAACAACCTATCTATCCAATGCTTTATACCAGGGCAGCCGGGCGAAAGCCCTGCTCTTCACGATTTTCAACTGCCGTGGGATCTTTAGCGCGCGCAGGCCAGAAGGCTCACGGGTTCGACTCATTTTTTTCGTCTCCTTCCGAAGGACCAGACGTTCAGTTCGATTTTCCGATCAAACTGAGGAGAAAAGTCGAGGGACCGAAAAAAAACACAATAATTTTGGTAGGACTGATGTGGGCTCGAACCTACAAACCTTTAAGTCGGTAATCTGTTGCGCTAACCACTACACCACGGCGACTGTTGCTTTTGTTTAAGTTTGGTTTAGCCCAGCTTTTATTTCGTTAGTGGTTTCTTTTATGGTGGGAAGTTTTTTTTGTTGTCTTGACAAAGGCCAACTTTGGCTGAGGATTTGCGCCTGTCTTTGTTTTGTTGGTTAAATACGCGTTTTGGTTCTATTTTCGTGTGTTGTCGGTTTCTTTATTTTCGACTGTGTTTGCTTGGTTTTTTGTTTGTTTGTTTGTTTGTTTGTTTGTTTGTCTTTGCGTGTTTTGTTTGTTTATTTGTTTATTTGTTTGTTTGTTTGTTTGTTTGTTTGTTTGTTTTTGTCTTTGCGTGTTTTGTTTGTTTATGTATTTTTTTTTAACTTTTTGTCTTTGCGTGGTTTGTTTGTTTGTTTGTTTGTTTGTTTGTTTGTTTCTTTCTTTGCTTGCTTGCTTGCCTGCTTGCTTGCTTGCTTGCTTCCTTCTTTCTTACTTTCTTATTTTTCTTTCTTTCTTTTTTTCTTTCTTTCTTTCTTTCTTTCGTTCTTTCTTTCGTTCTTTCTTTCTTTCTTTCTTTCTTTCTTTCTTCGTTCGTTTGTTCGTTCGTTTGTTCTTTCGTTCGAGCTTTCGTTCGTTCGTTCGTTCGTTCGTTTGTTCGATCGTTCGTGCATTAGTTCGTTTGTTTGTATGTTTGTTTATTTGTTTGTTCGGTTGGTTGGTTGCGATGTGTTAGTGTATGTATCCAATTGTTGTACCACATTACTGTATTAACATCGCAAATGTTTTATGTTGTTTGTAAAGTTCAACGAGCGTTCTCTGACATGTATCACTATATAAAATGCAATCATCATCATCATCATCATCATCATCATCATCATCATCATCGTTATTGCTATTGTTATTGTTATTGTTATTGCTGCTGCTGCTATTACTACTGCTGCTGCTGCTGCTGCTGCTACTACTTTTTTTATCTATTGATCCATATATTTATTTATTAATTATTTATTATTTATTTGTTTTACTAGTATCTAAATGCTTAACGGTGACCAATCTGGCCACAAACGGTCCTGTACGCTTGGACCATTTCTGTCTCACACTGACCTTCATTTGTTGCACATGTATTCTGAAATTCATATTCAGGAATGATGAACACGATAGTCAAATAGATAAGACGTCAGAGTTCCACACAGAAGGTCTAGGTTCGATCCTCTCTGGGTACCTCCTGCCTAGTGAGTAAAGAGTACAGATGTTTCCCGATCTCCCGATTTTTACTGATCTACCAGGTATGTGTGTGTATAAAAATGTGTATCATCATCATGTGCCCTGCCGCATGGCGTTGGCGATCATGGCACTCCATACGAATCCATCCCTTGTCTTTGCGAGTACATCTCCCACCCCCACCCCCACCCCCCGTGAGGATGCCGGGGGTTCTTTCAGTATATATAGTATCCCCACCTTCTGGAAAGTCTGTGATGGAAATTTCCTGTTTTCTGTCACTCTTTTTTTCTGCATTGTTCTTTTTTTCTTTCTGTCATTTCTTCTATCAATGTCTGCCTTGCTTGTACTGTTCGGATGATGTATCCAGCCCACATCCATGGGAAATGTAATCTGTACTTTTCTGATAATGTATCCAGTCCATATCCATGGGAAATGTAATCTGTACTTTTCTGATAATGTTCCCATTCCATATCCATGGGAAATGTAATTTGTACTCTTCTGATAATGTATCCAGTCCATATCCATGGGAAATGTAATCTGTACTTTTCTGATAATGTTCCCATTCCATATCCATGGAAAATGTAATCTGTACTCTTCTGATGATGTACCCAGTCCATATCCATGGGAAATGTAATTTGTACTCTTCTGATGATGTACCCAGTCCATATCCATGGGAAATGTAATTTGTACTCTTCTGATGATGTACCCAGTCCATATCCATGGGAAATGTAATTTGTACTCTTCTGATGATGTACCCAGTCCATATCCATGGGAAATGTAATTTGTACTCTTCTGATGATGTACCCAGTCCATATCCATGGGAAATGTAATTTGTACTCTTCTGATGATGTACCCAGTCTATATCCATGGGAAATGTAATTTGTACTCTTCTGATAATGTTCCCAGTCCATATCCATGGGAAATGTAATTTGTACTCTTCTGATGATGTGTCTAGTCCATATCCATGGGAAATGTAATTTGTACTCTTCTGATAATGTTCCCAGTCCATATCAATGGGAAATGTAATTTGTACTCTTCTGATAATGTTCCCAGTCCATATCAATGGGAAATGTAATTTGTACTCTTCTGATAATGTTCCCAGTCCATATCCATGGGAAATGTAATTTGTACTCTTCTGATGATGTACCCAGTCTATATCCATGGGAAATGTAATTTGTACTCTTCTGATGATGTACCCAGTCCATATCCATGGGAAATGTAATTTGTACTCTTCTGATGATGTACCCAGTCCATATCCATGGGAAATGTAATTTGTACTCTTCTGATGATGTACCCAGTCCATATCCATGGGAAATGTAATCTGTACTGCTCGGATGATGTATCCAGTCCATATCCATGGGAAATGTAACTTGTACTGCTCGGATGATGTACCCAGTCCATATCCATGGGAAATGTAATTTGTACTCTTCTGATGATGTACCCAGTCCATATCCATGGGAAATGTAATTTGTACTCTTCTGATAATGTACCCAGTCCATATCCATGGGAAATGTAATTTGTACTCTTCTGATAATGTACCCAGTCCATATCCATGGGAAATGTAATTTGTACTCTTCGGATGATGTACCCAGTCAATATCCATGGGAAATGGAATTTGTACTCTTCGGATGATGTACCCAGTCAATATCCATGGGAAATGGAATTTGTACTCTTCGGATGATGTACCCAGTCAATATCCATGGGAAATGTAATTTGTACTCTTCGGATGATGTACCCAGTCAATATCCATGGGAAATGGAATTTGTACTCCTAAGATGATGTATCCAGTCCATATCCATGGGAAATGGAATTTGTACTCCTAAGATGATGTATCCAGTCAATATCCATGGGAAATGGAATTTGTACTCCTAAGATGATGTATCCAGTCCATATTATGGGAAATGTAATGTATACCCTTCGGATGATGTACCCAGTACATATTATGGGAAATGTAATTTGTACTCTTCGGATGATATATCCAGTCCATACCCATCGTATTTTATTGATGAAGGGTTATCTTCGGGGAAGAGAAAGCTAAGGGAGTTAACTCTGCAAAAAACTGCATAGGAGCCCCAAGGGCTGCTGGATTGCATACCATGTCACCTTCTGGCAGCTCCTGCAGCCAAGATAATACCAAATGTACTGCTAAGCATTCCTGGAGACCACTCCAGCGAGACCGAGAGGGGAGATCCTGGTTGGGGTTCGGAGTTTGTTCAAGAGAGATTCATCGCACTCGGACAATTCCATATGTGCTCCACCCAAATCTACCAACAATTGTCTGGCAGACTCCCCTAAGCCTACGCAAAAGCCCTGTGCGCTGGCAAGGTATTGAAATTGGTGAGGGAGGGGGAACTTTTGAAACACTAAGCTAACACCAAAGAGACTAGTACCTACGGAGGTATTTACGGAGGTAATATTCTCTTTGTTGACACCACCAGAATGCCAAGGAGAAGAGACTAGTACCTACGGAGGTATTATTCTCTTTTCTGGCACCATCAGAATGCCAAAGAGACTAGTACCTACGGAGATATTCTCTTTGTTGACACCACCAGAATGCCAAAGAGACTAGTACCTACGGAGATATTCTCTTTGTTGACAACACCAGAATGCCAAAGAGACTAGTATCTACGGAGATATTCTCTTTGTTGACACAACCAGAATGCCAAAGAGACTAGTATCTACGGAGATATTCTCTTTGTTGACACAACCAGAATGCCAAAGAGACTAGTACCTACGGAGATATTCTCTTTGTTGACACCACCAGATGCCAAAGAGACTAGTACCTACGGAGATATTCTCTTTGTTGACACAACCAGAATGCCAAAGAGACTAGTATCTACGGAGATATTCTCTTTGTTGACACAACCAGAATGCCAAAGAGACTAGTGCCTACGGAGATATTCTCTTTGTTGACACAACCAGAATGCCAAAGAGACTAGTACCTACGGAGATATTCTCTTTGTTGACACCACCAGAATGCCAAAGAGACTAGTATCTACGGAGATATTCTCTTTGTTGACACCACCAGAATGCCAAAGAGACTAATGCCTACGGAGATATTTTCTTTGTTGACAACACCAGAATGCCAAAGAGACTAGTACCTATGGAGATATTCTCTTTGTTGACACCACCAGAATGCCAAAGAGACTAGTACCTACGGAGATATTCTCTTTGTTGACACCACCAGAATGCCAAAGAGACTAATGCCTACGGAGATATTCTCTTTGTTGACACCACCAGAATGCCAAAGAGACTAGTACCTACGGAGATATTCTCTTTGTTGAACCACCAGAATGCCAAATAGACTAGCGCCTACGGAGATATTCTCTTTGTTGACACCACCAGAATGCCAAAGAGACTAGTGCCTACGGAGGTAATATTCTCTTTGTTGACAACACCAGAATGCCTAGGAGAAGAGACTAGTACCTACGGAGATATTCTCTTTGTTGACACCACCAGAATGCCAAAGAGACTAGCGCCTACGGAGATATTCTCTTTGTTGACACCACCAGAATGCCAAAGAGACTAGTGCCTACGGAGATATTCTCTTTGTTGACACCACCAGAATGCCAAAGAGACTAGTACCTACGGAGATATTCTCTTTGTTGACACCACCAGAATGCCAAATAGACTAGCACCTATGGAGATATTCTCTTTGTTGACACCACCAGAATGCCAAAGAGACTAGTGCCTACGGAGGTAATATTCTCTTTGTTGACAACACCAGAATGCCTAGGAGAAGAGACTAGTACCTACGGAGATATTCTCTTTGTTGACACCACCAGAATGCCAAAGAGACTAGCGCCTATGGAGATATTCTCTTTGTTGACACCACCAGAATGCCAAAGAGACTAGCGCCTACGGAGGCATTATTTTCTTCGCTGACACCAGCAGAATGATAACAATATCAAGATGGGCAGCAAACAGACCAGAGTTTACCAGAGGAAATAAGAGGGAAGCAGGGAGAATTTTAAATATCAACTAAGTAACATAACTCTTGGGAGTCACGGAGTTATCTCCCATGTAGAATTTCTCAAAGCCAACACAGTTTGCGCCACCCATTCAGCTAGCATAGACGCAGCCACAAAGCATAAAGTGGCAAGCTCAGAACAAACCATAGACGCAGCCACAAAGCATAAAGTGGCAAGCTCAGAACAAACCATAGACGCAGCCACAAAGCATAAAGTGGTAAGCTCAGAACAAACCATAGACACAGCCACAAAGCATAAAGTGGCAAGCTCAGAACATTCCTTTTGTTCTGAGCTTACAACTTTATGCTTTGTGGCTGCGTCTACGTTAGCTGAATGGGTAGCGCAAACTGTGTTGGAGTTGAGAAATTCTACATGGGAGATAATTCCGTGACTCTCAAGAGTTATGTTACTTAGTTGATATTTAAAATTCTCCCTGCTTCCCTCTTATTTTTTTTTATTTTTTTTTTATTTTTTTTTTTGCGGGCTGAGGTTGAATGCAAAATGTCAGATCTTGAGTCCACGGCTCTATCATAAGAACCAACCAGCCCACAGATCCTGATGTCTGGGCTGCCCAGGATGTCCATATTTATCCCAGGCCTGTGCCTCGGAGGGGTCACTTCGGGACTGCTGCAAAGCAGGACAATCAAACCAAGAGGTAGCAGATGCCAGTGTTGAGTGTGCGTCAGCTGTGCCAAGGATTATCACATAAGAATCAGCTTGTCCAGCCACAGCGGAAGGTGTTTCACATCCAGCTGTTGTTATTGTTATTGTTGTTTAAAGCCCAGCCGACTGCGTAGAGCCATATCATGGCTATACCTATTTCAAAACATATCAAACTTCAACAGGAAGAAAAAGAAAAGAAAATTAAGTATACCTATCGATGCATTCGCGCACATAATCTAAGGACATGCTCCCGGTGTTGACAAATCCGTCCAATTTATAGCACAGGGGATTTTTTTTAAACAAACACACCTGAACGCAAATTTAAGCATAATTAACAACACCAAAACATATCTAAAAACAGGCATAAATTACCTAAAATTGCTTCCGCATATCTCACCTCCCTAGAGCCAAAAATGCACTTAATACATGCACCCAATTATCAATCCTAAGAAAAAGTACGTAAGACTTTATCAAACACATACAGGTGAATGGACCAGCAAAGCAGAAAATGACAGGAAGAAATGACAGAAAGCAAAGGAACAAGGCAGAAACAGAGTGACAGAAAAGAGGACATTTCTAGCAACAGAATTTCCAGAAGGTGGGGATACTATTTATACTGAAAGAACCCCCGGCATCCCCAACGGGGGGGTCACATCCAACTGAGTCCTCAACTGGGCGCATCCATTGTCCAACCAGACAGACGGAGCCATAAAGCACTGGGTGGTGGGGGGGGGGGGAATAGTTGCATTTTGGAGATACTAGTGAACCCGAAGATGCATTGCTGTCAGGAAACGCTATATCCAATTTCTCATGATACATTATCTGAATTGAAGAGAACTGGCTCCCGGTAACGTTATGAAAGTAAGCGTAGAGTACAGCTCTGTCAAGCAGTCTCAGAAAACATGGAGCTCCATGGCATCATTACCATCATGTCCATTCTCATCTGTCAGCCAAGTGAAAATAGATGTTATATGAAGTGGAGGCCCTAGCAGTAACAAGAAGACAGGAAAGACAGATAGAAGTTGCAGAGATGAAATTGCTACGAGTCGCAATTAGGAAAACAAGAGAAGATAGAGTGAAAGGCGTAGAAATGCAGAGGAAAATAGATTCAGTTTTAGTGTTAGTTTCTCGAAATAAAGTCTTCGCGTTCAGAATGAATTGTATATGTACTGACATCAAAGGTACCATGTGATGAAGATCCAAAATGATCATGGCACAAACTTTAAGCCTGCAATTAACAGGGACCAGAAAAAAAAATCACGAAAAAATTCAGAACGTGTATTTAATACTACCAGACAAGACAGGTGCAAATTTTAGGCCAACTGGCCTTTGTCAAGTGTAAACGTAAGATCACAAATGAACAAACACCAGATACAAAAATTAGGAGAAAAAAGACTAAAACGGCAATTAACCCATGAGCTGGCCAGGTCCTGAAGTCCTACCTAGCGTACGCAGAGGAAACTAGAAATGGCTGAAATAAGTGGCAAGCTGAGGAAGGCAAGACTGAGATGGTATGGATATGTCTTGTGAAAAGAGGACAACTATGTGGTGAAAAAGGAGTCAGGAAAACGACGATTGGGAGCAGAAAGAGAGGAAGGCCAAACAGTTAACAAAATTAACAAGAAACAACACCTTTGGGTACTGTTTGGGACTCAGAAACATCATCTTTGGGTACTGGTTGGGACTCAGAAACAACACCTTTGGGTATTGGATGGGACTCAGAAACAACACCTTTGGGTACTGGATGGGATTCAGAAACAACACCTTTGGGTACTGGTTGGGACTCAGAAACATCATATTTGGGTACTGGTTGGGACTCAGAAACAACACCTTTGGGTACTGGTTGGGACTCAGAAACAACATATTTGGGTACTGGTTGGGACTCAGAAACAACACCTTTGGGTACTGGTTGGGACTCAGAAACAACACCTTTGGGTACTGGTTGGGACTCAGAAACAACACCTTTGGGTACTGGATGAGACTCAGAAACAACACCTTTGGGTACTGGTTGGGACTCAGAAGCAACACCTTTGGGTACTGGTTGGGACACAGAAACAACATATTTGGGTACTGGATGGGACTCAGAAACAACATATTTGGGTACTGGATGAGACTCAGAAACAAATCCTTTGGGTACTGGTTGGGACTCAGAAACAATATATTTGGGTACTGGTTGGGACTCAGAAACAATATATTTGGGTACTGGATGGGACTCAGAAGAAACACCTTTGGGTACTGGATGAGACTCAGAAACAACACCTTTGGGTACTGGTTGGGACTCAGAAACAACACCTTTGGGTACTGGATGGGACTCAGAAACAACACCTTTGGGTACTGGATGGGACTCAGAAACAACACCTTTGGGTACTTGTTGGGACTCAGAAACAACATCTTTGGGTACTGGATGAGACTCAGAAACAACATATTTGGGTACTGGTTGGGACTCAGAAACAACACCATTGGGTACTGGTTGGACTCAGAAACAACATATTTGGGTACTGGTTGGGACTCAGAAACAACACCTTTGGGTACTGGTTGGGACTCAGAAACAACACCTTTGGGTACTGGATGAGACTCAGAAACAACATATTTGGGTACTGGTTGGGACTCAGAAACAACACCTTTGGGTACTGGTTGGGACTCAGAAATAACATATTGGGTTCTGGATGGGACTCAGAAACAACACCTTTGGGTACTGGTTGGGACTCAGAAACAACACCTTTGGTACTGGTTGGGACTCAGAAACAACATATTTGGGTACTGGTTGGGACTCAGAAACAACACCTTTGGGTACTGGATGGGACTCAGAAACAACACCTTTGGGTACTGGATGGGACTCAGAAACAACACCTTTGGGTACTTGTTGGGACTCAGAAACAACACCTTTGGGTACTTGATGAGACTCAGAAACAACATATTTGGGTACTGGTTGGGACTCAGAAACAACACCATTGGGTACTGGTTGGGACTCAGAAACAACATATTTGGGTACTGGTTGGGACTCAGAAACAACACCTTTGGGTACTGGTTGGGACTCAGAAACAACACCTTTGGGTACTGGATGAGACTCAGAAACAACATATTTGGGTACTGGTTGGGACTCAGAAACAACACCTTTGGGTACTTGTTGGGACTCAGAAACAACACCTTTGGGTACTGGTTGGGACTCAAAAACAACACCTTTGGGTACTGGTTTGGACTCAGAGCACCAGTACCTCATCACTCTCCGAACAGTCACCTCCCAAGCTTCCGACGCCACACAATAACCATTCCATCGAGCACAACGGGACTGTCTATGCGCTGCATGATCTATTCAGACCCAGTCATCAGTTTCCTAGTTTACAAACCCAATGTCAGGGTGTGGAGATGACAAACTCCGGAATGTAGCCACACAACGTGCACCAACCATCACCAGCCCAGCCCCCGGACCAAGAGAGAATGGAAGAGCCCTCTCTTGCCAGAAAGAGCGGAAAGCCAGACAGAAGGATACAAGACTGTCTAGACGAAGACATGGAACAAGCAAGAGCGAAGGCGGAGGCGGAGGATGCCACAGGCAGAGGACTCTGGAAAGCTAGGATCCACTACGGCGACCGTTCGACCTTGTGGGAAAAGCCTGAAGAAGAAGAAGCAGAAGATGAAAAAGAAAAAAAAAAAAAAAAAAAAAGGAGAAGAACAAGGAGATGAGGAGGAGAAGAAGGAAGAGGAGGAGGAGGAGGAAGAAGGAGGAAAAAGAAGAAAACAGAAACAGAAGATGGTTAAGAAGAATAAAAAGTGGAGGAAGAGAAAAAAGAAGAAGATGAGAAGGGGAGGAGGAAAGGGAAGAGGAAAAAGGAGGAGGAGAAGAACAAGAAGAACAAGAACAAGCAGACGAAGACGAAGACGACGGTGACAAAGAATGACAACAACAAAAAGAGAGACAGAGACAGAGAGATAGAAGGAGGGAGACAGACAAAGAGAGACAGAGAGAGAGAATCTTAACATTTCGAAAATGTCATCATCATCATCATCATCATCATCATCAAGTGCCTTGCCACATGGCGTTGGCGATCATGGCCTTCCATGTGCATCTGTCCCTTGGTGCCGCAAGCACATCTTCCACCCTCTCTGTCCTCAGACACTCTGCAAGTCCGTCCCATAATTTTTCCCTGGGTCTACCTGGTGCTCTCTTTCCATCCAGCTTTCCTGTTGTGACCAGGTGCTCCAATTCCCTTTCCTCATAAAATGGCATATAAATGTTGCCTGTCTTTTCCTAATCTTCCTTATCAATGATCTTCTTGTGTCTGCCTCCATCAAGACTGTCTCGTTTGTTTTCTTTGCTGTCCATGGAACTCTCAACATTCTTCTTAGAAACCACATCTCGGTTGCCTCAATTTTGTTCTGGCTTTGCTTGTTGACTGTCCAAGCCTCACAACCGTATATCATTATCGGTTCTATATAACATTCAAGAACTCTCTTCCTGATGTTAATTGATAGGCATTTGTTGGTAAGAAAGCTTTTCATTTTCTTGAATGCTATTTTGGCTTGGCCGATTCTGCTGGCTATTCCTGATGTGCATCTGCCGTCTGGTGAAATGATCGTTCCCAGATATTTAAACTTATCAACCTGTCTCAAGGTTGTGCTGTTTGCTGTTATTTTGCATGAGGGGATTTCATGTGCTTTCTATTTCTATTATATTCACAAGGTTTTGTAGGTCCCTTTCATTTTCTGCAATTAGCACGGTGTCATCTGCGTAAGGAATGTTGTTTATCATTTTTCCTCCAACCTTTAATCCAGGGTCTTCGTCTAGGTTTCTCATAATGTTTTCGCTGTAAAGTGAAAACAGATCTAGTGAAAAAACACAACCTTGTCTGACTCCTCTTTTGATATTTTTGAAAGAGCTTATGTCGTTTTCTATTCTCGTTGAAGCTGTTTGTTCCCAATATATGTTCCTCATTATTTGTAGATCTTTTCCATCAATAATGAGTCTTTCTAGTTGGTTTATCAATTCTTCATGTCTTTCGCGATCGAAATCCTGGGTATAATCAACAAAGCATAAACATAAATCCCTATTCATCTCAATTGACCTGTCTATGATAGTTCTTAGATGTATATGGCATTAATAATTCCTTTCCCTTCGACAAATCCACACTGTTGTTCTGCTATTTCACTTTTGATTCTATTCCTTGTCCTCATCATGATTATTCTTAATAGGATCTTTGTTACATGATTCATCAAGCTGATTGTGCGACGGAGTTCGCTTTCTATAGCCCCTGCTCGAAAATGTACAATGTATATTTTGTGATATATGTTGGAGAGAGAGAGAGAGGGAGAGAGAGAGAGACACACACACACACAGAGACAGAGACAGAGGCAGAGACAGACATACACACACACAGAGAAAGATAGAGAAAGACGGAGAGAGAGTGAGTGAGTGAGTGAGAGAGAGAAAGAGAAATAGAGAGAGAGAGAGAGTGAGTGACTGAGAGAGAGAGAGTCTTTATATTTCGAAAAAGTACAGTGCGTAT
Source organism: Monoplex corrugatus (assembly GCA_030674185.1). NCBI lineage: Eukaryota > Metazoa > Mollusca > Gastropoda > Littorinimorpha > Ranellidae > Monoplex > Monoplex corrugatus. The sequence goes on along the minus strand of JAPXFY010000021.1, from coordinate 12,836,222 downwards.
TTTGTGATGAATGTTGGGGGGAGAGAGAGAAGGGGGGGGGAGGGAAAGAAAGAGAGAGAGAGCGAGACAGAGACACACACACAGAGCGAGACAGAGACAGAGACAGAGAATGGGATAGAGACAAAGAGGCAGTCATAAACAAAACAAAACAAAAGAAACCCAAAATCAGACAAACAAACAAAGAAACACAAGCACAATAAAAATTCAAATCATATATCCCTTTTTCGTGTTGGAGCGAAAACACACCAACCAGAAAGAACCATTGAGATGAGAAGAAAAAGAAAGAAAGAAAGAAGAAAAAAAAGACAGACCAGATACATATCATAAATATTAATTATACAGAGCGCACGTGCTTTTAACCCATAAAGTACGCCACGGTATCCTTACTCCCTGGGAAATCCCTGGGCCTGTGTTATTAACCCTTTATGGCCACGCTTCACGCTGAGAGACGCAGCCCGGAGCCCCTGAACACATATTATACACACACACACACACACACACACACACACACACACACACACACACACACGTACGCACGCACGCACGCACGCATACACACACACACACACATTCAAGAACCCAGAAAGCCTAGCTTGAATGGAGCAAATAAGACGTTAAATTTCATGGTCCTACAATTTTCGCTTCGTTGTCTTCGTCAAAAGGGGAGTTTAGGCGGATACGGATCATCTATGCATCCATCCATTTCTCTCTGTCTCTGTCTCTCTCTGTCTCTGTCTGTCTGTCTCCCTTTTCTTCTCTCCCTCCCTCTCTCCCTCCCTCACCCTCTCTCTCTCTCTTTCTCTCTCTCTCTCTCTCTGTCTCTCTCTGTCTCTCTGTCTCTCTGTTCCTCTCTGTCTCCTCTCTCTCTCTCTCTCTCTCTCTCTCTCTCTCTCTCTCTCTCATACAAGGACGGCTATTACAAATTCATTTCCTCTGTCTCTCTGTCTGTCTGTCTCTCTCTGTCTCTCTCTCTCTATCTGTCTGTCTGTCTGTTTGTCTCTTTCTGTCTCTCTCTCTCTCTGTCTCTCCCTCTCTTTCTCTCTCTCTTTCCCTCCCTTTCTCTCTCTCTCTCTGTCTCACTGTCTCTCTGTCTGTCTGTCTATCTGCTATTTCTCTTCCTCTATCTTCTATCTATCTATCTATCTATCTATCTATCTATCTATCTACTGTCTATCTTACTCTCTATCTATCATCTATCTATCTGTCTTCTGTCTCCTCCCATCTCTCTCTCTCTCTCTCTCCTCTCTCCCTCACTCTCTCCCTCCCTCTTTCTCTCTCTCTCCCTCTCCATCTCTCTCCTCTCTCTCCCTCCCTCCCATCTCCCCCTCTCTTTCTCTCTCTTCTATCTGTCTCACTGTCTCCAAACATTTTGGTGTGTATTATAGATGCAGCAGTGTAGGACCATAAACCGGGATCCCGGGGCTCCTTGTCCCACAGAGCGAGGAACAAAGAGTGGTGCTGTTGCCCCATGTATTGAAATCACTGGAGAATACTTTATGGTATAGCGGGTTGTGGAAAATTCACCATTTTTTGTTACTCGTTTGGGGGTTAGGGGTAGGGGCTGAGGTTGGGTTGGGTTGGGTTGGGTTGTGATTTGGGCATCTAACTTACTATTCCGGTTTTTTTTTTCGGTGTCTGATTTACAAAGGAAAAAGAGAGAGAGAGAGAAAAGAAAAATGATGAAGAATGGTAATAAAATGTGAGGCTCATTTACATGGACAGAGTACAAGCTGAGTCTCTGTTCTCTGTCTTTGTTTCTTTTTTGTCTTCTTTATTTTCTATTTCTCTTTGTCTGTCATACACATGCACACACACACACATGAGCACGCACACAAACCACACCACACATACACATATGCACACACACACACGCACACACACACGCATTCACAGGCACGCTCTCACACGCATACACCCACACCCACACACACACACACGCACGCACACACACACACACACACACACACACACTCTCTTTCTCTCTCTCTCTTTCTCTCTCTCTCTCTCAGTCTCTGTCTCTGTCTCTGTCTGTCTCTTTCTTTTGCTCTCTCTCTCTCTCTCACTCTCTCTATCTATGTGTGTATATGTCTCTTCTGTCTGTCTATCTGTCTCTGTCTGTCTGTCTTTCTCGCTCTTTCTCTCTCTCTCTTTCTTTTTTCTCTCTCTTTTTTTCTGCCACTCTCTTTCTTTGTCTCTCTCTCTCTTCTCTCACTTTCTCTCTCTCTCTTCCTCTCTCTCTCTCCCTTCCTCTCTCTCTATCTCTTTCTCTTTCCCTCTCTCTCTTTCTTCTTTCATTCTCTCTCTTTCTCTCTTTCACTCTCCTTTTTCTCTCTCTCTCTTTCTTCTATCACCCTCTCTTTTTCTCTCTCCCTCTCTCTCTCTCCCTTTCTGTGTTTCTCTCTCTATCTTTGTCTCTCTACCCCATCTCCCCCCTCTCTCTCTATTCTATCTGTCTCGCTATCTCCAAACGTTTTGGTGTGTATTATAGATGCAGCAGTGTAGGACCATAAACCGGGATCCCGGGGGCTCC
>JAPXFY010000021.1:12816192-12828692 GCA_030674185.1 Monoplex corrugatus | reverse complement strand
AGGATCTGATATCTTGAGTTCAATCCCAGCCCGCAACATTAAAACGGACTGTTGGTGCCATCTTAATGTTTCAATCATTCTGGTGGTGTCAGCTTAATGTTTCATAGGTCACTGGCCGTTGCTGCCACCTAATGTTCCATATCTGGTGTGTCAGCTAGTGTTTGATAGGTCATGGTCTGTTTCTGTCTACCTTAATGTTTCCGTCATTCTGGTGGTGTCAGCTTAGTGTTTGATAGGTCCAATGGCCTGTTGGCTGTCCACTTTAAGTTGTCCATCATTCTGGTGTGTCAGCTTAGTGTTTAATAGGTCTACTGGCCGGTTGGCTGTCCACCTTAATGTTTCCGTCATTTGGTGGTGTCAGCTTAGTGTTTAATAGGTCCACTGGCGTTGGCTGTCCATCTCAATGTTGCCATCATCTGTGTGTCAACTTAGTGTTTATAGTCACTGCGTTGTGTCCATCTTAATGTTGCCATCATTTGGTGGTGTCAGCTTAGTGTTTGATAGGTCCACTGGCCTGTTCGCTGCCCATCTCAATGTTTGCCATCATTATGGTGGTGTCAGCTTAGTGTTTGGTAGGTCCACTGGCCTGTTCGCTGCCCATCTTAATGTTTCCGTCATTCTGGTGGTGTCAGCTTATGTTTTATAGGTCCACTGGCCTGTTGCTGCCCATCTTAATGTTGACATCATTTGGTGGTGTCAGCTTAATGTTTCAAAAGTCGCTTCCCCGACCCCCCCCCCCCCCCCACTCTCCCTCTTTCCGCTCCTCAATTCAAGACATTTCCAGTCATAGGTTTTGCGCAGGCTCAGGGAGTCTGCCAGATAATTGCTGGTAGATTTGGGTGGAGCGCATAAGGAATTGTTCGAGTGCGATGCATCTCTCTTGAACAAGCTCCAAACTCCAAACTGCGAACATATAGAGAAGCAAAAAAAAAAAAAAAAAAAAAAAAAGATGTACAGTTGAAATACTTATTTTCCTTCACTACGTCTTTTCTCTGTACATCTTTTACATTTTCTCAGCTGTTGAGATCTGCTTTCCATGCATACCCATCATTCATCATCATCAGGTGCCCTGCCGTATGGCGTTGGCGATCATGGACTTCCATCTGTCTCTATCTCTTGTTGCCTCAAGCATCTCTTCCACCCTCCTTGTCTTCAGCCACTCTGCAAGTCCGTCTAGTATTTTCTCCCTGGGTCTACCTGGTGCTCTCTTTCCCACCAGCTTTCCCGTTGTGACCAGGTGCTCCAAATCCCCTTTCCTCATGAAATGGCCTATAAATGTTGCCTGTCTTTTCCTAATCTTCCTTATGAGTGATCTACTTGTGTCTGCCTCCATCAAGACTGTCTCGTTTGTTTTCTTTGCTGTCCATAACATTTTCAACATTCTTCTTACACACCACATCTCGGCTGCCTCAATCTTGTTCTGGCTTTGCTTATACCCATCATTATTATGTAATATTTCACCCATGAAAGCACCCCCCCCCCGTCCCCCACCCCCTCGTGAGGATGCCGGGGGCTCTTTCAGTATGAATAGTATCACCACCTTCTGGAAATTTTGTGCTAGAAATTTCCTTTGTTCTGTCACTCTCTTTGTTTCTTTCTTCCTCCTTTACTTTCTGTCATTTCTTCCGAACATTTTTCACCTGTATGTGTTCGATAATTTTTACGTGCTTTCTCTTAGGATTAATAATTGGTTACATGTATTACGTGTATTTTTTGCTTTAAGTAAATGAGATATGCGGAAGCAATTTTAGGTAATTTAGGCCCCTTTTTTACATATATGTTTTAGTGTCTTAAGTTATGTTTAGCCCGATATGGCTCTACGCAGTCGGCTGGGCTTTAAACAACAACAACAACAAAAAAAGAAAAAGTTATGTTAAATTTGTATTGAGGTGTGTTTTTTTAAATCCCCTGTGTGATAAATTGGATTGAGTGTGAAGCCAAGGGCATCTCTTTAGATTATGTGCCCGAAATACATTGATATGTTACTTAATTTTCTTGTCTTTTTTTTTCCCCTTGTTGAAGTATTGTGTACGTCATGAAATGGTTATAGTCCTGATATGGTTCTACCCAGTCGGCTGGGCTTTACACAAAAATAACAATAACCATAATCCATGAAAGGTTTCATGTTATCAGGAAATAAATTGCCTTTCTTTAAACTGGAAAACATGAAGATGACAAGCGTCTTATGTATTATACAAATTGTCAATTTGTATACATTTATATTATGACAAATAAAATATACAGTCTATGTACAGATTGTCAAATTGTATACATTTATATTATGACAAATAAAATACAGTCTATGTACAATTGTCAAATTGTGTACATTTATATTATGACAAATAAAATATACAGTCTATGTACAATTGTCAAATTGTATACATTTATATTATGACAAATAAAATATACAGTATATGTACAATTGTCAAATTGTTACATTTATATTATGACAAATAAAATATACAGTCTATGTACAATTTGTCAAATTGTATACATTTATATTATGACAAATAAAATATACAGTCTATGTACAAATTGTCAAATTGTATACATTTATATTATGACAAATAAAATAACAGTCTATGTACAAATTGTCAAATTGTATACATTTATTTATGACAAATAAAATATACAGTCTATGCTTTATCAAATTTGTGTATGATACAGATTTACTTACGGATTTATATTTGTAATAGAATTGTATAGAATGTATGACTTGTATGCATTTCATTATGATAAATAAATTATACACTGTATGCTATGTCAATTTCATGTATGATACATATTCACACATGGATTTGTGCCTGTAATAGAATTGTGTTGAATGTGAGTGCCATACATTTCATTATGATGAATAAGATATATACTATATGCTTTGTCAGTTTTATGTATGACATTCATTTACACATGGATCTATGTATGTAATAGAATTGTGCTGAATGTATGATTTGTACACATTTTATTATGATAAATAAAATATATACTATACGCTTTGTCAGTTGTATGTATGATACGCATCCACATGCGGATTTATGTGTGTAATAGACGTATTGAATGTATGACCTGTCATAGTTCATTATAAGAAATAAGATATGTATTACATGTTTTGTCAGTTTTATGTATGATGCATATTTACACATGAACTTATGTCTGTAATACAATTGAGTTGAATGTATGAATTGCATACATTTCATTATGATGAATAACATAAATACATGTATATGCTTTGTCAATTTTATGCATGGTACACATTTACACGTGGATTTATGTCTGTAATAAACGTGTTGAATGCATGACTTGCATACACTTCATTGTGGTAAATATGAGATGTATTATATGTTTTATCAGTTTTATGTATGATACATATTTACACATGGATATATGTCTGTAATAGAATTGAGTTGAATGTGTAATTTTTCAGACAGTTATACTATGAGAAATAAAATACATACTCTATGCTGTGTCAATTGATTATGAACATTTTTGATGAAAAAATAAAATTAAAAAAAACATAGATGAGCTCTTGAGGTATGTACGCAGATATGTGTGTGTGTATATATATATATATTTATATATTATATTATGTGTGTGTGTTATGTATGTGTGTGTGTGTGTGTGTGTGTGTGTGTGTGTGTGTGTGTGTGTGTGTGTGTGTGTGTGTGTGTGTGTGTGTGTGTGTGTGCGTGTGTGTGTTTTGTGTGTTTGTGGTAGTACTGATATGGTTACGCTACCTACAAACTCAAATTATGACAGTAGACAATTAAACACTTACATTATCATTTTCTTCGCTCCCTTCCTGTCTGTCTGTCTGTCTGTCTGTACTGTCTGTCTGTCTTTTCTGTCTCTGTCTGTATCTGTCTCTGTCGCTCTCTCTCTCTCTCTGTTTCTCTCTCTTTTTCTCTCTCTTTCTCTCTCAGTCCTCTGTCTGTCTGTCAGTCTGTCTGTCTGTCTGTCTGTCTGTCTCTCTCTCTCTCTTCTCTCTCTCTCTCTCCCTTCTCCATCTCTCTGTCTGTCTGTCTGTCTCTTTCTCTCTCTCTCTCTTCTCTCTCTTCTCTCTCTTCTCTCCTCTGTCTCTCTCTCCTCTCTCTCTTCTCTCTCTTTCTCTCTCTGTCTCTCCCTCTGTCTCTCTCTCTCTCTCTCTCCCTTCTCAATCTCTCGTCGTCTGTCTGTCTCTTCCTCTCTCTCTCTTTCTCTCTCTCTCTCTCTGTCTCTCCTCTGTCTCTCTCTCTCTTCTTCTTTTCTCTCTCTTCTTTTCTCTCTGTCTGTCTCTGTCTCTCAGGCTCTCCCCTCTCTCTCTTTCTCTCTGTCTCTGTCTGTCTGTCTTTCTCTCTCTCTTATTCTCTTCTTCTCTTCGTGTCCCCTTCTTCTCTTCTCTCTCTCTCTCTTCTCTCTTCTCTCTCGCTTCCTTCTGTCTTGTCTCCCTCTCTGATCTCTCTCTCTCTTTCTCTCTCTGTCTGTCTATCACACACACACACTCTCTCTTTCTCTGCCTCTGTATTTGTCTGTCTGTCTCTCTGTCTGACTTTCTGTCTGTCTCTCTGTCTCTCTAACTCTCTGTCTCTCTTCTCTCTCTCTCTCTCTCTCTCTCTCTTCTGTCTATCACAACACACACTCTCTCTTTCTCTGCTTCGTATTTGTGTGTCTGTCTCTCTGTCGGACTTTCTGTCTGTCTCTCTGTCTCTCTAACTCTCTGTCTCTTTCTGTCTCTCTCTCTCTCTCTCTCTCTCTCTCTCTCTCTCTCTCTCTCTCTCTCTCTCTTTCCGCTTGCCTTTCTCTACTCCAAATTTATCATTAGTTCATGATGAAATACTATAAGATATGCAATCAGTCATTATTGTTATTACACCATGAGCATAGGTTCTTACCTTTGGTTCCCGACCCTATCCACTAACTACAGAAACCTAACCCTGTGACCCCTTGCAGGAAGCTAGTGGATAGGGTGAGGGAGTCAAAGGGTTAATTTTTTTGTTTCACCAGCATGGTTGACAATGCAGGATGCTAGTCGACAGTGTGTGGGAGTCAAAGGGTTAATACATACCATGATTTTCCCCTCCATTTAGAGCACTGGTACTTTTTCAGTGCAAAAAAAAAAAGGGAATTTGAACCTGAAATGGAAAAGAAACGATAACAACACTATGACACGAAAGACCCACGGGGCGAGGTAGGGATCGAATCCTAGTGAGAAGTAGGTGATATTAATTTAAAAGTGTGGACCTTTTCATCACCGAGGTTGGCTTCTATTTAAAGCTGAGTTGTCGAGGGGGGTTGGGGGTTGTGTGTGTGTGTGTGTGAGGGGGGGGGGGGGGGGCTCAGTGGGAAGGCTGGGACCACACAGATAGAGTTTCATCGACCATACGGAATCCGTATTAGAACGTTTTGTTTGTCTTGTGCACACTGATTGACTTAACACGGCAGGTGGCTGTAGTTTTCGGGCCTGGCTGTCGCCATGGATATAATGTTATTTAGCTACGGTCTTTTCAATGTCACCTTGTGGAGTAGTACTCTTACGGACCACCATGGCGCAGTCAGCATGCTTTTCTAATCACACACTCACACACCACACCACACACACACACACACACACCACACACCACACCACACACACACACCATACACCACCACACACACACACACACACACACACACAGCAAGCAGAAAGAGAGAGAGAGAGAGAGAGAAAATATATATATATATACATAAGAGAGAGAGAAAGTAGACAGAAGACAGACAGATAGATAGATAGATAGATAGATAGATAGATAGATAGATAGATAGATAGATAGATTAGATAGATAGATAGATGTGATGATAGATAATGATAGATAGATGAAATGCATAGTATAATACATACATACATACATACATACATGCATGCATACATACATACATCATACATACATACATACACACATACATACATGCATACATACAACATACATTCACATACATGCATACATACATATATACATCATACATACATACATACATACATACATACATTATCATGCATCATATACATACATATCATACATGCATATACATGCATACATACATACACACATAGGCAGATAGATAGACAGACAGACGGACAAACAGATCGATCGATCAATCGATAGTTGATAGATAGATATAGATAATATATATATATATAATATATATATATAAGTATATATATATATAATATTATATGAGAGAGAGAGAGAGAGAGAGAGAGAGAAGAGACAGAGAAGAGACAGAGCAGACAGAAGACAGATAGACAGATAGATAGATATAGATAGATAGATAGTATAGATAGATAGATAGATAGACAGATAGATAGATAGAAAGATAGAGGCGCGCGCGCGTGTATGTGTGTGTTGTGTGTGTGCGTGCGTGCGTGCGTGCGTGCGTGCGTGTGTGTGTGTGTGTGTGTGTGTGTGTGTGTGTGTGTGTGTGTGTGTGTGTGTGTGTGTGTGTGTGTTGATTTACATTTATTTGTAGGTCACTCGTTCACAGGATTTTATTAGACCCACTTTTGTCATCCATTTGCACTTTAAACAAGAACAGGGTTTGAGGGTCTGTCTGTCTGTATGTGTGTGGTTGGTGTGTGTGTGTGTGTGTGTGTGTGTGTGTGTGTGTCGTGTGTGTGTGTGTGTGTGTGTGTGTGGTGTGTGTACGTATGTCTGTATGTGTGTGCTGTGCTACGTTAATCAAATACTAGTATAATACTAATGGTAGCATGTAATGAGGGTAATAACGTTGTATGTATATGATGTAGTTATTGATAATGAGATATAATATCACAAACAACATAAGAATATAATGTAGATATAATGAATGTAATAATATAATATAATAATAATATATATAAAATAATTATATAATATATATAAAATAATATAATAATAATTAATTAATAATTTAATAATAATAAATAATAATAATAATAATAATAATAATAATAATAATAATAATAATAATAATAATAATAATAGAATAAAATTAAATATAATAATAATAATAATAATAATAATATAATAATAATAATAGTAATAATGATCATGAAAACAATAGGAATGATAATAATGAGACTTATAATATATCATCATCATTATCATCATAATCAGAAGAAGAAGAAGAAGAAGAGAAAATGAAGAAGAATACCGCGGAAACACACATATCAGAGAACGGTCATTGCTCTTTGCAAGCAGCATAAACATTTGCTATGTAAGCACATTAATGCAATACAACAATCGCATGTACGCATTATTGTAACAGTGCAGCATAAATATTACTATGCAAATACAAACATATGGGATACATGTGAACACCAATACATCAATGCGCATCTCGAAAACTCTCAGAAATAAAACTGTTCATAAAAACAGATAAAAGAAAATGAAAATGGGAGCTAATCCACAGTATTTACCTCCCCCCCCCCCCCCCCCCCGAAACGATTTTCTTTACCTGAAATAGAGATTATAAATAACAAATATCAACTTGTGCTCCTATCTCGCACATTCATCGACAGGGAAGATACTCCATAAACAAACTGAGGCAGAGGAAAATGGAAAAATAATCAATAGTAACTGTCAAAGAAAAAACATTATTATCTAAATTGCTGATGACATATAGCTTATGTCCATATGCGAAGCCTAGCTCGCGACAGGGGTTACCGAGAAAAAAATGAACAGACTTAAAAAAAAAAAACTTGTAAATAGAAATCAATTCACACTCATATCATCATCATATGTGCCCTGACGCAAGGTTGCTTGGCGATTATGGCACTTCATGCGAATCTATCCCTTGTCGCTGCAAATACATCTCCCACCCTCTCTGTCCTCATCCATTCTGCAAGTCCGTCCAATATTTTCTCCCTGGGTCTTCCTGGTGCTCTGTTTCCCTCCAGCTTTCCTGTTGTGACTAGATGCTCTAATTCTCTGGCCTCATAAAATATCCTATAAGTGTTATTTATCTTTTCCTAATCTTCTCCATTAACGTTCTTCTTGTGTCTGCCTCCTTAAAGACTGTCTTGTATTTGTTTTCTTTGCTGTCCATGGAACTCTCAACATTCTTCTCAGAAACCACATCAGTACATTTCTTTTTCATATCAATATACTTTAATATAATGAAAATAATGTATACTAAATAAACACGCATACTGAAAACGGGTATTACAAGTTAATAAATATCCATTTGCGCTTCCATCCCAGCCAAGATGGATTCCAATGCCAGGACTGGTTCTAACACGCATGAGAGTTGACGCGGACTTATGTACACGCAATCCCAAAGTCTGCAATCATTCGGGTCTAGAGTTCAGAATTTCAACGCGCTCGTTACAGTCCATATGTGCTCCATCCCAAATCTGCCAGTAGTTATTTGGTGGACACCTAGAAAATAGCGCAACACCAATGCGCTGGCGAGGTCTTAAACGTGGAGGAACGGGACTTAAGAAATACTAACAATCACCAGAATGATTGGAACATTGAAAATGATGAAGCACTAACATCACCAGAATGATTGGACATTAAAAATTATGAAACACTAACATCACCAGAATGATTTTGGACATTAAAAATTATGAAACACAACATCACCAGAATGATTGGACATTACAAATGCATGAAACAATAACATCACCAAGAGTGATTGAACATTAAAATGAGGAAACATAACATCCCAGAATGATTGGAAATTAAAAATTATGAACCACTAACATCACTAGAATATTGAACATTAAAAATGATGAAACACCAACATCACCAAAATGATTGGAACATTAAAAATGATGAAACATCTGCATCAACAGAAGGATTGGGACATTGAAAATTATGAAACACAAAAATCACCAGAATAATTAGAACATTACAAATTATCAAACAAAAACATCACCAGAAGGATTGGAACATTAAGAAATTATGAAACACTAACATCACCAGAATGATTTGGACATTAAAATGATGAAACACCAACATCACCAGAATGATCGGGACTTTAAAATTATGAAACACTAACATCACCAGAATGATCGGGGCATTGAAAATTATGAAACACTAACATCACCAGAATGACTGGAACATTAAAATTATTAAACACTAACATCACCAGAATGATCGGGACATTAAAAATTATGAAACACTTACATCACAAAAATGATTGGAACATTAAAAACCACGAAACACCAACATCACCAGAAGGATTGGAACATTGAAAAATTATGAAACACTAACATCACCAGAATGATTGGAACATTAAAAATGATGAAACACTAACATCACCAGAATGACTGGAACATGAAAAATTATGAAACATTAACATCACCAGAATGATAAGAACATTACAAATTATGAAACAATAAAATCACCAGAATGATTGGAACATTGAAAAATTATGAAACACTAACATCACCAGAATGATTGGAACATTTAAAATGATGAAACACTAACACCACCACAATGATTGGAATATTAAAAATTATGAAACACTAACATCACCAGAATGATTGGAACATTAAACATTACGAAAAACTAGCATCATCAAAATGATTGGATCATCGAAAATTATGAAACATCAACATCACCAGAATGATTAGAACATTAAAAATGATGAAACATAAACATCAACAGAAGGATTGGGACATTGAAAATTATGAAATACTAAATTCACCAGAATGATTAGAACATTAAAAATTATCAAACACGAACATCACCAGAATGATTGGAACATTAAAATGATGAAACACTAACATCACCAAAATGATTAGAACATTGAAAATTATGAAATACTAAATTCACCAGAATGATTAGAACATTAAAAATTATCAAACACGAATATCACAAGAATGATTGGAACATCAAAAATGATGAAACACTAACATCACCAGAATGATTGGAACATTAAAAGCGATGAAACACTAACATTACAAAAATGATTGGAACATTAAAAATTAGCAAACACTGACATTACCAGAAGGATTGGAACATTGCAAATTTTGAAACACTAACATCACCAGAATGATTGGAACATTAAAAATGATGAAACATCAACATCAACAGAAGGATTGGGACATTGAAAGTTATGAAATACTAAATTCACCAGGATGATTAGAACATTAAAAATTATCAAACAATAACATCACCAGAGTGATTGTAACATTACAAATGAGGAAACACTAACATCACCAGAATGATTGGAACATTAAAAATTATTAAACACTGACATCACTAGAATGATTAGAACATTAAACATGACGAAACACTAACATCACCAGAAGGATTGGCACATTAAAATGATGAAACACTTACATCACAAAAATGATTGGAAAATCAAAACTTATCAAACACTGACATCACCACAATGATTGGTACATTCAAAATTATGAATCACTAACATTACCAGGATGATTGGAACATTAAAAATGATGAAACAATAACATCACCAGAATGATTGGAACATGAAAAATTGCGAGAATGATTAGAACATTACAAATTATGAAACCATAACATCACCAGAGTGATTGGAACATTACAAATGAGGAAACACTAACATCACAAAAATGATTGGAACATTAAAAATGATGAAACACTAGCATCACAAAAATGATTGGAACATTAAAAATGATGAAACACTAACATCACAAAAATGATTGGAACATTAAAAATGATGAAACACTAACATCACAAAAATGATTGGAACATCAAAAATTATCAAACACTGACATCACCAGAAGGATTGGAACATTTAAAATTATGAAACACTAACATCACCAGAATGATTGGAACATTAAAATTATGAAACACTAACATCACCAGGATAATTCGAACATTAAAAATGATGAAACACTAATATCACCAGAACGACTGGAACGTTTAAAATTAAGAAACACTAACATCACCAGAAGGATTGGATTATTACACATTGTGAAACACTAACATCACCAGAATGATTGGAACATTAACAATTATCAAACACTGACATCACCGAAATGATTGGAACATGAAAAATTATGAAACCATAACATCACCAGAGTGATTGGAACATTACAAATGAGGAAACACTAACATCACAAAAATGATTGGAACATTAAAAATGATGAATCACTAACATCACCAGAATGATCGGAACATATAAAAAAAAAGATGAAACACTAACATCACAAAAATGATTGGAACATTAAAAATGATGAAACACTTACATCACAAAAATGATTGGAACATCAAAAATTATCAAACACTGACATCACCAGAAGGATTGGAACATTTAAAATTATGAAACACTAACATCACCAGAATGATTGGAACATGAAAAAAATCATAAAATACTAACGTCACCAGAATGATTGGAACATTAAGAAATTATGAAACACTAACATCACCTAAAGGATCGGATATTAAAAAAAAATGATGAAACACGAACATCACCAGAATGATTGGAAGATTAAAAAGTATGAAACACTAACATTACCATAATGATTGGAACAGTTAAATGCATGAATCACTAACATCACCAGAAGGATCGGAAGATTAAAAAGAATGAAACCAGAATGACTGGAAGATTAAAAATAATGAAACACTAACATCACTAGAATGATGGGAACATTAAAAAGTATGAAACACTAACATCACCAGAATGATTGGAACATTAAAATTATGAAACACTAACATCACCAGAACGACTGGAACGTTTAAAATTAAGAAACACTAACATCACAGAAGGATTGGATTATTACACATTGTGAAACACTAACATCACCAGAATGATTGGAACATTAACAATTATCAAACACTGACATCACCGAAATGATTGGAACATGAAAAATTATGAAACACTAACATCACCAGAAGATTGGTACATTCAAAATTATGAATCACTAACATCACCAGAATGATTGGTACATTCAAAATTATGAATCACTAACATCACCAGAATGATCGGAACATTAAAAAAAAGATGAAACACTAACATCACCAGAATGATTGGAAGATTAAAAATTATGAAACACTTACATCACAAAAATGATTGGAACATCAAAAATTATCAAACACTGATATCACCAGAAGGATTGGAACATTTAAAATTATGAAACACTAACATCACCAGAATGATTGGAACATGAAAAAATCATAAAATACTAACGTCACCAGAATGATTGGAATATTAAGAAATTATGAAACACTAACATCACCTAAAGGATCGGATATTAAAAAAAAATGATGAAACACGAACATCACCAGAATGATTGGAAGATTAAAAAGTATGAAACACTAACATTACCATAATGATTGGAACAGTTAAATGCATGAATCACTAACATCACCAGAAGGATTGGAACATTAAAAAATGATGAAACACTAACATCACAAGAACGATCGTCACATTACAAATCATGAAACACTAACATCACCACATTGGAACATTGAAAAAGGAGTCATCCTTCGAGTCATGAATATGTGTTACAGAGAGGATTGAACTCGAAACATGAGATGATGAAGACAAATGACGCCGTGGATGTTCCAAGACTT
>JAPXFY010000021.1:12791192-12803692 GCA_030674185.1 Monoplex corrugatus | reverse complement strand
TGAATATTTTTTGTGTAGATGTGACAGAACATCAATTGCTAACAAGTGTGGATTAATATATTTTGTCAGGTCAGTATCAGTGTAGTTGATATCAAAAATAGCATTGGACAGTTCCCAGGGGGTAGAGGACAACATATCATTTTATGTGAAACTTTGTTAGGTAATACGTGAGAAAGTTTGAAGAGCTCATTTGTGTAAGTGGATATTGTTTCTTGTGACTTTATTGTTCTTGCTCTCTTGGGAAAATGGATGTCAGACCGAATTTTAAGTTCCGTACTGGCATAATTAGCTACTGCATTTGCTCTAACTATATATTTAGCAGTTGATAACTTCTCCAATCTTCCAAGGGAAGGATGCCGGCTGTTTTATATACTTCTTGTGTTTTTGTATACACCGGTACCCAAGAGCACATTTAATAGCTTTACTATCTAACTTTGAAGTTTTTTCAAATAGCATTTTGGAGCTGAAAAATAGACCTCTTGACCATAAGCCAAATTAAGATTGACTAAAGCTGTGACAAGATGTAACAACGTTTTAGTGTCCTGTCCCCAGGACTGTTTACTAATAATTCTTATTAAATTATAGCTTTTCATAGCTTTACATAACAAGGCATCAATATGTTCTTTCCACTGTAAACTAGAAGTCAATTGTACTCCCAGAAATTTCACGTGAGTAGTATATTTCAGTTCCTCATCACCAATTTTAAACAACGGTACTTCTTTCGGACTGAGACCATTATTAAAAAGCATCATGTGTGTTTTTCATTGGATATTTCCAGACCGTTAACTGTCAAGTAAGTGGAAATATTATTAATTTCATGTTGATAGACCTTTTTAATGTATTTTATTTCTCTCAAGGAAGTCTTCCTTTTTAACGAAACATTCATCCAGATCGCTATATCATCAGCGTACTGAGCAACGTTTACATTGTTTGAGACTTGAGTTGGTAGGTCATAGATCAAAATATTAAATAATAGAGGAGATATTACGGAACCCTGAGGAATTCCCATGTTTACAGATCGTTTTTCAGAGTATGTATTACCTATTTTAGCGACTATACTTCGGTCACTTATAAATGTTTTGATAAAATTATAAAGATTACCGTTGAGACCAATATGTTTAAATTTCAACAAAAGTCTCGCATGCCAGACTTGATCGTATGCTTTTTTAAGATCAAAGAAGGTAGCTAAGACATTTTTCCTTTTAGCAAACTGATTTTTTATTTGAGTTGTTAACTTAACTAAATGGTCTGATGTTGATCTACCTTTTCGAAACCCAGATTGATTGATAGGTATTATATTATTTTTCTCACAAAGTAACTCGTCTATTCACTATAATTTTTTCCATTAGTTTTGAAACATGGGATGTAAGCGAGATAGGTCTGTAACTACCTGGATCTGAAAGGGGTTTATTAGGTTTTGGTATTGGTAACACAATCGAAGTCTTCCAAATGTCAGGTAAGCGACCACTTTCCCAGCATTTTAGTATGATATTGTGTAAGTATTCAATCCATTTCTCTGGTAAATGATTTAAAAGGGTATATGAAACGCCATCCAGTCCTACAGCCGATTTTTTGTTGTTCAACGAGAGAAGGGCATCTTTAAGTTCTTTTAATGTAATTTTTGAATTTATGTACATGTGACTATCAGGGGCAGGATCTGAGTATGCGACGGACTCTTCAATTTTCCGTCTTTCCTCCCTTAATGGAGTAGACAAGCTACTGGAATTACTTGTTCTTGAAAAGAACTGTACAAATTCTTCAGCTTTCTCAGATGACGAAGGAAAGTCTTTATCTTTAATCTTAATAGGAAACTGTGGTAAATTAAAACCATTTTTCATTTCTTTGACCTTATTCCAAATTTTAGGAAGATCTTTAGGCCCGGAAATTTGTTCAGAGCAAAAATCTGACCAATAGCGCTTTTTGGCTTGGGCTATAACTTGTTTGAGTGAATCTTAGCCATTTTCATATTGTAATGGTCTTCTGGAGATTTAGTTTTTAAATAGAGTTTATACATTTTCTTTTTTTCATTCTTTGCTTTTTCACATAATTGATTCCACCAACTATTTCCAACATGAGTACCTTTGTTTACATTTTTCCTTTTTGGAATGGAATTGTTTGCTGCCTCATGTAGCGCGTCGGTGAAATGGGAATACATATCATTAATATTGACGCATTCATTAAACGTGCAATCTTTTCCCATTAAAATCTTCCGGTATTTTACCCAGTTAGCACGTTTGTACATATATCGAGGTATAACGTCATCTTGTTCTGGTGTGTTATCAAACGGTTCATTTATAACTGTAACAATTGGCAGGTGATCACTTCCAAGGGAGTCAGATGTAACATCCCACATGCTATTAATGACAAGGTCAGGTGATAACAAAGTTAGGTCAATGGCAGAAACCTTATGTAGAGGATTATCCGGAATTCTAGTTGTTCTACCGTCATTTAACAAGACTAATTCGGAGTCAGTGACATTTTCTACAAAACGATTGTTAGATACATAGTGACAGTCCTTATCCCAAAATGGAGAATGGGCATTAAAATCCCCGTCATCAACCATTTCGCATTGTTGTCTAAAGTCCGTAGCCAGTCACTATTTTCACTATTAGGCCCACGTGGATAATACACAGAAAGTATGTTTATAGATGACACAGAGTTAATCTTCACTTTCACAGCCACGCAATAAACACCGTCAGTGCTCTTTGGCACAGGAGGCGGAATGATCTTATAATCCACGTCTTTGCGTACATAAACGGCTGCATAAATCTTTGAGTTATTGTCACAGACGTGTGTCACTGGAGGAAAGTGATAATCTTCTAACTTAGGTAATTGTATTGCCACATTCAGTGACTGTAAGGCAACAATATGATGCTTATTTACGGATAAATATTGTTGAAGATGAGGATAATTAATATTCACTGATCGACTGTTCCATTGAAGAACAGAAAAACCAGTGTTATGTTGATTTTTGACTTGCATAACTACCCAAAACCAATAGTAGATAATTACATATATGAAGAAACAAAAAAATTAAACGAAAATAAAATCAAGATGAAGATAACTTTGGCGAAAGGAAACACACCTATGAACACCTAGCCTATAGTATAAGCGACAGTAAAAACCAACAGAAGAAAGTCGCTACTATATGCAGGTTGACGCTGGTGCATTCACTACTTAAATACAGGATCACCAATCACAAAAATCTCTCAATGGATGGAAATAATTATGACTGGAGATGTTACCATTCCACCATGGACACTGAGACAGATTGACATGGAATGTTCCTGAATAATAGAATGGATCATAACTAGTGTTATAGGTGGTGAACGCGTAGTTTTGAGACTTCCTGCTTGGATGACGAGGTTTCCGCTTTTGTGACTCCCAGAGGACACTGTTGACATGTCTGCCGATGTTCCTGGCAAGGATGAAAGAGCCATGTCGATTGGGATGTACAGTGTCCTTGAAAGTAGGGTTGAATTTGGACTTCAAATTGCCATGATCCAAGAACGAGATGTTGTTACGACCATACAGCTCAGAGTGAAGCAGGGCGTTCAGGAGATCTATTTTTATTTGAAGGACCTTGTCTTTCACTGGGGCTGTTTTGCTAAGGATAATTTTGCTCTTGGGATATGTTGTCATAATCTCGTCCACGGCTTTCATGAGTTTTTCAGAGACAATTCCGAGTTCACTGGTCTTCAAATCGAACAGTCCACAATGTATGACAAAACAATCAAATTGAGCGGTAGACGATTCTTTCAGGAACTGAGAAATGTTGTCTATAGAAGAAGTTTTCTTTGTTTCAACAGTGAAACCATAATTATGAATTACCAAGTCTGTGACCATAAACACCATTTAATATTGTGTCGTGTAGAAGGAGAACTGATGGTAGAGCAGTGTTGACTTTTTCTTTTTGTGTATTTTTGGATGTGTTGCGAGAGGCAGCTTTCCCGTCCATGTATTGTTTTGGTGTCTTTTTCGTCATGGGCTTGACGTCATTTTCCTTGCGCGTGATTCTGTTCCCCATGTCGTTAGATTTGTTTGATCGTTTTTTGTTGATTTTGATGTTTTTGTAAGGTTTGGTGGAGTTGCAGATGTTGGTGGTGGGATGACTGATGTTGTAGTCACCCGTTTAGCTGCCTCTGCATAAGAGATGGGCAGCGGTGACGGACGTGGTTTGTCTGTGTGGTTGGGGTCTGTTTGTGTCCCAACCGACACACAGACCGGCGGCATCCTTCCACTTGAAAGTGCCCCACTGCCCATCTCTTGTACATGGTCACTAACTCTCGTTGTGTGTGTGTATGTGTGTGTGTGTGTGTGTGTGTGTGTGTGTGTGTGTGTGTGTGTGTGTGTGTGTGTGTGTGTGTGTGTGAGCGAACGTGAGTGGGTAGAAGATCTGATGAGAATCCAAGAGGCAGAGGCCAGGTTGGTGTGGCTCAAGCTCTTGCCTTCTGCACTGATAGCAAGAGTTCAAACCTTGCTGGCATAACTCTAAAACAACAATGTTCTTTCCTGTCAGAAGAAAAAAAAAAGCCTGTGGGTAGTTTAGTGGATACGAGTATTGATACAAATGGGTCAAAATGGATGGGTGGAGATGTAATGTGGCATGGCCCTCCTTGGGATGCCAGAGAGCTCTTTCATCATAAATAGTATCTTCATTTTCTGGAAATTTTGTGTTAGAAATTTCCTCTTTTCTGTTACTTTCTTTGTTTCTGCTTTGCTCCTTTGCTTTCAGTCATTTCTATCTATTATATTTTGCCTTGCCAGTCCATTCACCTGTATGCGTTTGATAAAGTTTTGCATACTTTATCTTAGAACTGATAACTCTCTTCTCTCTCTCTTTCTTGTTCTGTGTCTGTGTCTTGTCGTTTGTCTTGTCCTTTGTTTCTGTTGTCTCTGTCTCTCTCTGTCTCTTTCGTCTGTCTGCTGTCTGTCTGTCTGTCTGTCTCTCTCTCTTCTTCTTCTCTTCTTCTCCTCTCTCTCTCTCTCTCTCTCTCTCGTCTCTCTCTGTCTCCTTCTTTCTGTATGTATTTCTGACGATGTCTTTGTCAGAGGTTGTGTGTCATGGTGTTTTTTGTTTTGTTTTGTTTTTTTCTTTTTTTAAATTTGTCTTTCTTCTTTCCTTTCTTTATTTCTTCTTCATTTTTCTCTTTCTCTTTTTTTTTTTTTTTTAGTTTCTTCCTTAGTTTCTTTCATTTTCTCATTTTTCTTCCTTTCTTCTTTTTTTTCTTTCTCTCTTACTTCCTTTCTTCATTGCTTTCTTTCTTTCGTTCATTCTTTTCTCTCTTTCTTTTTGTCATTTTTAAAAAATTTGTCCCATCTTTTGTTACTTTTTTCTTGGTTTATTTATTCCTTTCATCGTGTCATTCATTCTTTCCGTCGCCCTTTCTCTTTAGAGTGTCACGAAAACAATGACGAAACATATCTAGACACGAAGCCCTTCAAAGTCTGACGTGGAAAGAGCTCGTGCATTCAACTGCACATCAAAAAACACGCATGGGTGACGCTGAAAATCATCCAGGCGTATGAAGGTGTGACCGTAGAAAGAGACTTCAAGTGAACAGGACAAGGGGGGAGACTATGTCTATAAAATGACGATATGACCCAACCCATTCTGTTCAAACGGTGTTTTCCTGTTGGAATCAAACGACTACTGGGACAATTTTTTTATTCAAATGCAAACTTTTTCTTTGTTTGGGAAAAGTGTATGTGTGGGGTTTGTAGTAGTGGGTGGATGGTGGTGGTGGTGGCGGTGTGTGAGTGAGTGTGTGTGTGTGTGTTGGTAGGGGGGTTATGTGTGTGGGAGGGTTGTGTGTGTGTGTGTGTGTGTGTGTGTGTATGTGAGAGAGAAAGAGAAAGAGAGAGAGAGTGTGTGTGTGTGTTTCTGTATGTGTGTGTGTGAGAGAGAGAGAGACAGAAAGAGAGAGACAGAAAGAGAGAGAGTGTGTGTGTTTCTTTGTGTGTGTGTGTGAGAGAGAGAGAGAGAGAGAAAGAGAGAGTGTGTGTGTGTGTGTCTGTCTGTGTGTGCGTGTGTGTGTGTGTGTCTGTCTGTGTGTGAGTGTGTGTATGTCTGTGTGTGTGTGCGTGTAAAGGAGAAGGGTGTTTGCATGTGTTGTCAGGAGGGAATGGCGTATTTGTGTTTATGGGTGTGTGTCTGTGTATATATGTGCATATGTGTGTGAGTGTGCGTGCGTGTGTGTTTGTGTTTGTGTTTCTCTCTCTCTCTCTCTCTCTCTCTCTCTTCTCTCTCTCTCTCTCTCTCTCTCTCTCTCTCTCTCTCACACACACACATACAGAAACACACACTCTCCAAGATGGCGGAATGTGATACACGTCCGTATTTTGTGTCGCTAAAGAAAGGTTAACTGTGACGTGTTGAAGTGCTACATGCAGCTGTGATTAGTGTTGGTGTTTTACCTGTGTGTTGTGCTAACAGATGTGTGGACTGCTTCGTGATCTGAGGTGGGATCTGTTCTTGTGAAGACTTTTTCATTTTTTTTTTTTTTTTTTTTTTTCCCCGTCAACAGTGATGGTCAGTTAATTTTAAGTTCAACCGCTGCCTGGTGGGCCCTGCTGTACGCTGTGGCGTGTGGTGGGGATTAATGCTGTCCTGCTAATTGTTGTAGTGGGCTGAGTGTGTGTGACCAGCGTGAGTCATGTATTTTTAAACAATGGACGTACACCCAGCGCGGTGTGCCTAGGATGGCACACTACACAGCAGACTTTATATTTCATCTTTTTTTATTTTCTTTCCAATTTATTTTTCTAAATGTCTGACAATGCGGCCATATACACGCTCTATGAGCGCACAGAATAGTTTCCACAATGAAATACAGTACACAAAAGACCCATACCAGGTCACGTTTAATTCTCCTTTTACCAAGTTGCCACTTTGGAGATACGTTGTATTAGAACGATACTGTGGAGCCTACAGACCCCTAAACACAACTTTCACTATTAAAGAAACCACAAAAAACAACAAATCAAATATAAACAACATTCCCAAAACTATTCTTACAAACATACCTCAGGAACTCTGGCATACATACATACAATTATACCAAGGTGACAGTTATAAAATACTAACTCTGCACATCTACTACACAACAGGAAAAATACTTTTACAAGGAAATTTGTGCCGTGAATGGGTGGACATTGAATTCGACAAACTACAGTGCATTGTGGACAACCTTGCAGCGTGTGATAGTGCTGTGTTAGCAGAGAAGATTTCAGCTAACATCAACGAGCTGTCCACCATGTCCCATCTACCCCCAACATCTCCAGCCATCACTGACAGTCCGAATCAGCTACCCACCCCCTCCTCAACCCCCCTTACATCTGCAATTGATCTTCAGGAGGCACCCGCCATCCCTTCTCCCTCCATCCACACCACCACCAATCCCAGTGCCAACAAATGTGACGCAACGGTCCCCCCTGCCCCATCCAAACCTTCCCCTTCCTCACCTACTGTCACCCAGCCTGAAGCCGACACACTCCGCCCACCTTCCCTCCCCACTCCCCCACCATCAACTGAGAACCAGTGTGTCGTCGCCACTCGTCACTGCCCACCTTCACCTTCCACTGAGAGTCAGACTGAATCGGCCAGTACTACTCTTCCCCATGCTCTCCCTCCCTCCAGTGACACTCAGCTTGAGACAGCCACCACCACCCTTCCCCCTACTCTCCCACCTTCCTTAGAGACCACCACAGAACCAGTCCAGTCCCATTGTTCCCCTACATGTATAGCCGACGACAATGTCCCGTCAACCACTACGTGTGACCCAGCAGTAAACAACGCCACCTCCAAAGCATGTACACACAATGCTTGTACAGAAACAATCAAACATCTTCAGGAACAATTGAACACTGCCACACTCGCCATCGCCACAATGCAAACACAAATTCAGACACTCACAAACCAACTGTCCAGCATAGCCAAACAGACTGAAAACAACACTCAGTGTGTAAGTGACTCAGAAGTAAGGCTGAAAAACACAGTGAAAGTAGTGAAAGAAGAACTTATGAGTCAAATACAAGACAATAACTCTAGCCACCAGAGTATACTTGCCAAACTTGACGATCACACCAACAAACTGAAATCCATCAAGGACAGTCAGCAAAACTTTACTTGTGACATCAAGAAACAACTTCAAACAATCAACACTTGCCAACACCTACAACAGACAGAGACATCAGTACAACAAACAGACAAACCCACTAATCAAACAAAACCCCAACCCACCACTACATGTGAGTCTACCACCACAAAGGACATGTATAACATAAGTACAGCCAACAAGTTTGATGTCCTCTCTGACACTGACAGTTCTGAACAACCTCACGCCACTGTCCCCAGTCCCTCTCAGCCATCATCATCCACTGTCAACAAGAAAACAATGGCTGACCCCCCATCCCCTCTCACTAGTCTCAGGCAGAAAACCATTCCCCCTAACTGTAATACTCTACTGTTGGGTGACTCAGTCTTGGAGAGAGTGGATGAAAGGAAGATGTCAACAGGTGGTAACATTGTCAGGAACCTCTCGGTATCTGGCCTGACAGTCCATCACCTTAGCCAGTGGCTGTCCTCTCGCCCACCATCCCACGACATAACACACGTCACCTTCCACGTCGGCATCAACAGCTGCCATGATGGACCTGTATCAGGAGAGCAATGGGAAGATTACTTCGTCTCCTGAGAAAATCTTTCCCCAGTGCTACACTTGCAGCTTCTTCCATTGTCCCTCCCTTTGGCCAACACCCCTTGAAAGAAGCTGCATCACGGTCCACAGCCTCACTTCGGCGCTCCTGTGAACAAGAACGAATACTGTTCATCAACAACACCCCTTCCTTCCTAACCAAATCAGGTGCACCAAGAAAAGATATGTACCGTGATTCAGTTCACCCAAGTGCTAAAGGATCTAAATCTCTTGCACTAAACATCCGTTCCTATGATGTTCAAAACCCCTGTTATGGCCCCAATTCTCCAATACGCCCACCTCTTATCTCAACCCCCCCAACAGCCCCCAAACCCCTGCATTACCAACACCCATCTCCAATCTCTAACAATCTACAATACCCACCTGCAGTCTCCAACCATCGACAACACCAATCTCCAGTCTACAATCACCTACAACATCCATCTTCAAACTCCAAAAATCTCCAGCACCTGTCTCCAGTTTACAGCCATCTACAACTCCCATGTGCAGTCCCCAGCCGTCTACAGCACCCATCTCTAATATCCAGCCACCCACAACACCCACCTGCAGTCCCCAGCTCCAGCCATCTACAACACCCACCTGCAGTCCCCGCTGGTGTCAGTGCGGAGCAGAACAACACACAGTATCATGCTGAATTCCCCTGCATGACTACAAGACACCCCAAATCACCTACAGTTCAACAAATGCTGGGATCAAGTGCTACAGCAATAACTTCCCAACAGAATTGTGTAGATCCTGCATCTATCATCAGTGCATTGGTGCAGGTGCTAAAACCTTTTATGAATTAATCTTCTTTTATTATTTTCATTTCTCTACCTATTTGTTTATTCATTTATTCACTTATTTATTTAGCTATTTAGCTACTTAGTTTACTTTCTTACTTTTAAATATCTTTCTATACCTCTTCTCCACGTTCTTAATATTTATTTGCTTCTGCTGTGTTGTGACCTGCTGCCATCTCCACCTTGTTGGTGTCGCATATTACCTGGGGACAACTTATTTACATTGATACTGTGTTGTGCTATAACTTTGAATGAGATTGACACTGAGACTTACAGACATAATTATTTAATTGACTTGGTCAGTTCAACCGACGGTTGAAACTGACTTGTTTTGGGTGGTGTTAATACCACCTAATTTTCTACAGCTGTGTCTGCCTGTGCCCAGTGTTAGGTGGAGACAAGTATTGCACTGCGAGAGACGCTCAGTATATCCTCAGTGCAGCCTTTATTTTATTTTAGTTTACTTACTTATCTTTTTGTTCTGATTTTGTTTTGTTTTTCTCTGAAGACTGACAGTGTGTATACCTGTAGTCAGTCTTGGCTGAACTGTCAAGAAAAAAAACAGACTCTGCACTGTTACATTTTGTATTCATCAGTGTATAATATCATTGTTCACACTTTGTATTAGGGGTAGACCAATTTTTTTTTCTACCCTCTCTTCATATATTTCACTTCAGCGTGCAGACGCAGTGTTGAAATCACCAATGACCACATTCACTCGAAAAAAACAGGATCTGCGTGTTGGTCATGTTAATGTCTATCATCTCCAAAACAAAGTATCAGACCTGTGCGTGTTCCTACACAAACAAAATTATTACCATTTGTACGGTGTGACCGAGACACGACTAGCATCTCATATTACAGATGAAGCTATAGCAATCCCAGACTATTCTGTAATCAGGCGAGATCCCTCATGCCATGGAGAAACTGGAGTTGCGCTTTACATCCACCGAGATATTCAACAAATAACCAACAGACGTTATGACTTAGAAACCAAAGAAGTTGAATGTATCTGGGTGGAGCTAAAGCCTTCTGCAACAACTCCACCTTTACTTATCGGTATTTTATATAGAAATCCCAGGAGCACATACGAATGGCATGACCACTTTCTAAAGATGATGGACAAATTGTGTCAACGACATACAGACATTCTAATGTTAGGTGACTTTAATTTTGACCTACTCACTCCACAACCCGCATGGCAGTCAACGACCACCCTGGTTGGCCTAAAACAATTAATCAAAGATCCAACAAGAATCACAGCAACATCAGAAACACTCTTAGATCATATCTATACAAACAAACCAGAGGCAATAATTAATGCAGCTGTAGATGATTTAAGCATAAGTGATCATCAACCTGTAAACTGCACCTGGTCAGCCAAAGTTCAAAAAATAAAAAAGAATAATCATACATGTATAACATATAGATCATTCAAACACTTTGATGAGGATGCATTCCTCTCTGATCTTGGTAGAGTAGAGTTCAGTAGTGTGTTTAGTACTAGTAATCCTAACGAAGCCCTAGACATTTGGTACAACTTGTTCACGACTGTCCTAAATAAACATGCCCCACTACGACGGAAAAGAGTAAAGCATCCAACAATGCCCCCATGGCTGTCAACAGACATTATCAATGCGATGTCATTACGAGATAAACTCAAGAAAGAAAAACGCTTCATTGAATACAAAACGATGCGTAATAAGGTAAAATCAATGGTCCGTCAAGCCAAGAAGTCTCTCTTTGATCGACTGGTAAAAAACAATAAAGATGTATCATCACTATGGAGAGCAATGAACTTAGTTATTAAGGGAAGTGGGAAAAAGCTCCCAGGCACGCCTCTCAGTTTCACAGCAAACAAATTCAATGATCATTTTCTGTCAGTATCAGAACTACTAACCCGTCCTATTTCTAACTGTGATCAATATGTCCCCTCTGAAAATCTGATTAACTTTTGCAAAGAGAGGACCAATAATACAAGTTCATTTAGTATTCCCAGTATAGCAGTCCATGAAACTGGAATGTATATAAATAAAATGAATAATAAAAAATCATCAGGACCAGATGAAATCAGTCCCAAAATACTAAAACTGTGTCTGCCCTACATCACGGAACCACTTACATATATTTACAACATCAGCATAAAAAACAACGTATTCCCCAGAGCTCTAAAACAGGCCAAAGTTGTACCCTTACCAAAAACAAAAGATCTTTCACAAATAAATAATTACAGGCCAATTTCTCTTCTCTCTGTCCTGTCAAAGCCTTTAGAAAAACATATCCATAAACATCTTTCAGACTACCTGGAAACCAAAAGTATTCTTCACCCACTGCAATCTGGTTTCCGTCAGAACCACTCTTGTCATACAGCCCTAACACGGCTTGCTGACACCTGGT
Organism: Monoplex corrugatus; assembly: GCA_030674185.1. Classification (NCBI taxonomy): domain Eukaryota; kingdom Metazoa; phylum Mollusca; class Gastropoda; order Littorinimorpha; family Ranellidae; genus Monoplex; species Monoplex corrugatus. The sequence goes on along the minus strand of JAPXFY010000021.1, from coordinate 12,791,796 downwards.
TATTAGCCATGAATGACTGCAAATTAACTGGAGCAGTATTTCTAGACTTTAAAAAGGCTTTTGATCTCGTTGATCATGATATCTTACTAGCTAAATTACGAACGTACCTTGCCAACGACTCAACAGTTTCATTTTTCAATTCCTACTTTCATGAACGCAAACAAAAAGTACATCTTAATGGATCATATTCATCCGAGGGTCATGTGAAATGTGGCGTTCCTCAAGGATCAATCTTAGGACCCATTCTGTTTTCTGTATTCATAAATGACTTACCACTTCATATATCTGATCCCACAGTTCACTGTGATATGTTCGCTGATGACGGAACAATCCATACACAAGACACAAGCATAGCGACTGTAAACACACGTTTACAAAAGAGCCTAAATGAAATTTCTGATTGGTGTGCTAAAAACGCCATGGCTTTGAACCCTACGAAAACTGAATGTATGGTTATATGCACACGCCAAAAACGGCAGCTTGGCCCTCTGTCACTCAATCTGTCTTTGAGAGGTAATTCTATTGCACAAATACCTGAACACCGTCTACTGGGAGTTCTCATTGATCATAATCTTACCTGGCAAAACCACATTGATTATTTATG
>JAPXFY010000021.1:12758692-12776192 GCA_030674185.1 Monoplex corrugatus | reverse complement strand
GGTTGGTTGGTTGGTTGGTTGTCTGGTTGGTTGGCTTCTTGTTGCTTGGTTGGCTTCCTTGATTGCTTGTTGATTAGCATTTGTTTAACTGGTTGTGTGTGTTTGCTTGAGTGTGTGCGTGCGTGTGTGTGTGCGCGCGCGCGCGTGTGTGTGTGGTGTTTGTATGCGTGTGTGTGTGTGTGTGTGCGCGCGCGCGCGCGTGTGTGTGTGTGTGTGTGTGTGTGTGTGTGTGTGAGTATGTGTGTGCGTGTGCGTTCGATGTATGTGGTGTGTGTGTGTGTGTGTGTGTGTGTGTGTGGTGGTGCGTGCGTGGTGCGTGTGTGTGTGTGTGTGTGTGTGTGTGTGTGTGTGTGTGTGTGTGTGTGTGTGTGTGTGTGTGTGTGTGTGTTTTCAATTCTTTTTCGATAAACGGTATGGCAGTGTGCGGTGCAACAAGGTCTTTTTTTTTTTTTAATTTTACTTATTTTTCGATAAACAGTAAGACAGGCTACAATGCCAGAAGCGGATTTTTTTAAATTAACTTATTTCTTTATAAATAGTATGGTAGGATATAATGCCAGGCTTTTTTTCTTTTCTATATTCAAATATTTTTCGAGAAACGGTATTGCAGGGTTGAAGCCAGAAGGTTTATTGTTCTTTATTTATTTTTCTTTTACTTATGTTTCTACGAATCATATGTGGGGTATGATATCAGAGGATTTTTTTGTTATCGTCATTTATTTTAAACACATGACAGGGTATGATACCAAAACATGTTTTATTGTCTTTTATTTCTCGATAAAAAGTGTGGCAGGGTACATCACCAAAGGTTTGTTTTTTGTTTTGCTTTTGGGTTTTTTGTTTTGTTTTGCTTTGTTTTGTTTCGTTTCGTTTCGTTTCGTTTCGTTTCGTTTCGTTTTTGTTTTTGTTTTCGTTCGTTTCGTTTCGTTTTTTTGTTTGTTTTGTTTTGTTTCGTTTTGTTTCGTTTCGTTTCGTTTTTTGTTTTTTGTTTTGTTTTGTTTTGTTTTGTTTTGTTTCGTTTTGTTTTCGTTTCGTTTCGTTTTTGTTTTGTTTTGTTTTGTTTTCGTTTCGGTGTTTTTTGTTTGTTTTTTTTTTTGTTTATTTTGTTTGTTTTGTGTTTGTTTTGTTTTTTTTTGTTTTGTTTTGTTTTGTTTTGTTTTGGTTTGGTTTGGTTTGGTTTGGTTTGTTTTGGTTTGGTTTGGTTTGGTTTGGTTTGGTTTGTTTGCTTTGCTTGCTTGTTTTGGTTTGGTTTGGTTTGGTTTGGTTTGCTTTGCTTTGCTTTTTTTCGAATATTCTCATATGTTGAGATAGATCATAATTTTGACAGTGTATGACATCATAAGTTTTTTTGTTTGTTTTGTTTTAATATTCATTTTTCGATAAATGGCATGACAGTGAATGACACCAAAATGCATTGTTATGTTTTTATTTTTCGAAAATGGCATGACATTATATGACACCAGAAGCTTTTTTTATGCATTTAGTTTTCGTTTAATGACATGACGGGATTTGGCACCAGAAGTTGTTTTTTTGTATATTTTTTTTTTTTTTTTTTTTTTTTTTTTGATAAATGACATGACACGATGTGACACCAGAAGTTGGTTTTTTTGTAAGTATTTATTTTTTGATAAATCACATGACGGGATATGACACCAGCAGATTTTTATGTATTTATTTTCTATAAAGGGCATGGCAGAGTCTGATACCAGAAGCTTTTCTAAGTATTTATGTTTTGATATAATGACATAAGCAGACGATTTGTTTCCATATCTCCTGATTTTTCGACATGTATGGCAAGGTGCAAGGCCAAAAGATTATCATTATTATTATTATTATTATTAGTATCATTATTATATTATTATTATTGTTATTATATATATTATTATATCATTATTATTATTATTATTATTAATATTATATATTTATTATTATTATTATTATTATTATCGTTGTTGTTGTTGTTGTTATTATTATTATCAGTAGTAGTAGTAGTAGTAGTGGTAGAAGAAGAAGAAGAAGAAGTAGTAGTAGTAGTAATAGTAATAATAGTAGTAGTAGTAGTAGTAATATATTTTTAAATAATATATATGGCCTGATCGATGCCAAAAGTTTTTTTTAAATTTATTTTTAAATAACATATGACAAGCCATGATGCCAGGAACTGTTTTATTTCTTATGATCATCGCATTTAGGGAGATTTCCTTTGTGTTAGTTAGTTAGTTAGTTAGTGTTAGTTAGTTTAGTAGTTAATTAGTTAGTTAATTAGTTAATTAATTAGTTTTAGTTAGTCAGGTTAGTTTTTAGTTAGTCTGTCAGTTTGTTCAGTCGTCTGTCGTCAGTCTGTTATGTCAGTCAGTCGTGTCAGTCGGTCAATTGGTTACTTACTTACTTATTTACTTACTTAGTCAGTTAGCTAGCTAGCTAGCTAGTTAGTTAGTTAGTTAGTTAGTTAGTTAGTCAGTTAGTCAGTCTGTCAGTCAGTATGTCAGTCAGTCTGTTAGTCAGTCAGTCGGTCAGTCGGTCAATCGGTTAGTTAATTAGTTACTTACTTTACTTACTTACTTTATTTACTTACTTAGTCAGTTAGTTAGTTAGTTAGTTAGTCAGTTAGTCGGTTAGTCAGTCTGTCAGTCAGTCTGTTAGTCAGTCAGTCGGTCAGTCGGTCAATCGTTAGTTAGTTAGTTAGTTAGTTTGTTACTTACTTATACTTACTAACTTACTTACTTACTTAGTTAATCAGTCAGTCAGTTCGTCAGTTAGTCAGTTAGTCTGTTAGTCAGTCAGTCGGTCAGTCCGTCAATCGGTTAGTTAGTTTGTTAGTTAGTTAGTTAGTTAGTTAGTTAGTTAGTTAGTTAGTTAGTTAGTTCGTTCGTTCGTTCGTTCGTTAGCTAGTTAGCTAGTTAGCTAGTTAGTTTTTGGTTCCGTTTTCTACACCACCATAGCCGATACAGTTTTTTTACAGTGCTATGATGACGATGATGAAATCATGATGCTATGCGTTCCACGTGGATTGAGACTGCGGTGACAGGGCAGTACTTTACGCTTACTATCATGTTATATCCTGGCATCAACCAAGCCCGAGAGATACAGCACTGCCGATCAGAAGATTTGAGCAACAACCTCAGTGATGGATCCATGAAATGGATGAGACTCGACTGTGTGGTCCCAGTATTTCCAATGAGCCCATAGCACGCCCAACTCAGGTTTGCAGCCGGTTAGAGCCGAAAAAATTCCACAACGATTTTTGAAGGGACTGATGGGGATCCGAATCCACAACCTTCTAGTTGGTGGTTCATTGGTGCTTTCTTTTTTTTTTCTTTTTTTACGTGTTTTTTTTCGATAAATCATATGGAAGTGCACTATGCTGTCAGCTGTTAGAATGTTACTGGTGGATGACACAGAATGTCATGTACAGTTCACATTTTTTTTTAATTGTTTTTGACTCAGTGTGAATGGTGTTTTCGAAAATGATCTTTTGGTTTTGGTTTGTGCATCTATCTATTTGTCTATCTGTCTATCTGTCTATCTATCTATCTATCTATCTATCTATCTGTCTATATGTCTATCTATCTATCTATTTATCTATCTATCTATTTATTTATCTATCTATCTATCTATCTATCTATCTATCTATCTATCTCTTTATCTGTCTATATGTCTGTCTATCTATCTATCTATCTATCTATCTATCTATCTATCTTTCTATATATCTGTCTATCTATCTATATGTCTATCTATCTGTCTATCTATATATCTATCTGTCTATCTTTCTATTTGTCTGTCTATCTATCTATATGTCTATCTATCTGTCTATCTATCTATATATCTATCTGTCTTTCTATCTGTCTGTCTATCTATCTACTCTATCTGTCTATTTTTCTATCTGTCTATCTTTCTATCTATCTGTCTATCTATCTATATGTCTATCTATCTGTCTATCTATCTATATATCTATCTATCTTTTATCTGTTCTGTCTATCTATCTATATGTCTATCTATTTTCTATTTATCTATCTATCTATCTGTCTTTCTATCTGTCTGTCTATCTATCTATCTATCTGTCTATCTTTCTATCTGTCTATCTTTTATCTATCTGTCTATCTATCTATATTCTATCTATTTATCTATTTATCTATCTATCTATCTATCTGTCTATCTATCTATATGTCTATCTATTTATCTATCTATCTATCTATCTGTCTATCTATCTATATGTCTATCTATTTATCTATCTATCTATCTATTCTATCTATCGTTATTTCTATCTATTTATCTATCTATCTATCTATCTATCTATCTGTCTATCTGTTCAGTTCAGTATTGCTTATAGCCCAGCCGACTACTACAGTCTATATACATACGCTTAGATTTGATTTTATCAAGATTTTGCGTATATAAATTAAAATATATTATTATTATATTATTAATGTAATGAATAAATATATATATTAATATATATATAATATATATATAAATTATATATATAGTAAAAGAGAGAGAGAGAGAGAGAGAGAGAGAGATCTATATATAATATATATACACAACACATAAGTCAAAATTGGAATGAGTTGGACAAGATAACATGAGATAGATAGGGTTCCAAAATTTGTACAATTTTTATCGATTGATTGATTGATTGATAGATTGATTGATTGATTGATTCATTCATTCATTCATTCATCGATGGATTCATTGATTTATTGACGGATTGTTTGATTCATTGGTGGATTGATTTTATGCAATTCATTCACTCAGTTATGTATGAATTCATATATCTATTTATTTATTCATTTTTTACTTGCTTACTTGTTTATTTATGTTCATATGTTTATCTATTTATTTTTTGATATATTCATTTAATTTGTCTGTTTGTGATTTGTTTTATTCGTGCATTTGTTTATTTATTTGTTTTCATTTATTTATTTATTCATTTATCGGACAAGCGTCACAATATTCTGTTGCTCTTGTTCTGATTTCTAAATCGTGTATTATTCATTCATTCATTCATTCATTCATCATCATTCATTCATTCATTCATTCATTCATTTTATTTTATTTTATTATACTGTATTTTGTTTTATTTTATTTTCTATCTGATTTCATTTTGTTTTGTTTTATTTCATTTTATTTTATTATAATTTATTTATTTTGTTTTATTCTATTTTATTTTATTTATTTCAATCTTATTTGTTTTGTTTGTTTTGTTTTATTTTGTTGGTTTACTTTATTCTAATAATATGCTCTCTATAATTTTCCATTGCTTTATTCTTTCTCCCCATTTATAGCCGTGTGCGTGTGTGTGTGTGTGTGTGTGTGTGTGTGTGTGTGTGTGTGTGTGTGTGTGTGTGTGTGTGTGTGTGTGTGTGTGCGTGTGTGTGTGTGCGTGCGTGCGTGTGTGTCTGTTTCAGCGCTTAGATTTGATTTTATCAAGATTTTGCGCTATATAAATATTGTAATTATTATTAATTAATATTATTATTCTGTTTTGTTTTGTTTCATTTTTATTATCATTATTTTTATTTATATGATCATTCATTCATCTTTGGTTTCATCGATTTGTTTGTTCACGTATTCATGGTTTTCTTATTTGTTTGTTGATTTGCTTTGCTTCGTACTTAGCTTGCATTCTAAGCAATGTTTGCTTGAATGTGTGTATGCACGTTGTTTGGCTGACACTGTGTAGGCATTATGTTGCGGCACAGTCTGCATACTCTGTCTGTGATAAATGTACATGCTATGTGTTCACTTGTACTTCCATAAGCCACCGACACACCGATATGGCTTACAGGATCTTTAACGTGCACAGGTTGACGTCCTGCGTCCATACACACACACGACAGGTTCTCAGGTAAAAGTAGCTCTGCACAAGATATTATGTTGACTTGCGAAATATGAAATATTTTTTCCCCTTATGAAAATATTTTTCATCTTCTATCCAGGCCCCTTCTTTCGGCTGGTCATGACTATTGTGGGAACATACGATGGCGTCTAGTCTTTCGGAAGGGGACGAAAAACGAGTCGGACCCGTGTGCCTTCTGGCTGCGCACGCTAAAGATCCCACGGCAGTTGCAGATCGTGAAGAGCAGGGCTTTCGCCCGGCTGCCTTGGTAAAAAAGATTGAAGAGATAAAAACAAAATATTAAAAAATACCTTGTTTGTTAAAGATCCTTGGGAGTATAAAACACAACGTTTCGAGCCCACTTGAAAAAGAGGGCCTGGGCTCGAAACGTTGTTTTATACACCCAAGGATCTTTTACAAACAAGGTATTTTTTAATATTTTGTTTTTACCCTCAAGATCCAGCAGTCACATTTTGTTTTTACCTTCATTGGAGAGATAGTTGATTTCCCAGGTTCCACCCCTTGAAGACCGATTAGCTTTCTTGACTCTTGGTAAAAAAAACAACAACAACAAAAACCGTGAATATGAATATGGATTTGAAGCGAGGCGGAGTTGATGGGCGCCGCCCTCGTGATGCTGGCCCCAGGAAAAAGTTGAGGTCTCTGTCACCTCAGTCCCCTACGACCCCAGGGTTATGGAACTATCTAGGTAGGACCTCAGGACCTGGCAGCTCGTGGGTTTATATGCAGGCTTAAGGCTTGTGCCGTGATCATTCTGGATCTTCTCTATCATGCCGTGACATATAGGATGCATTCCGAGCGCGGAGACGTCATCTTGAGAAACTGAAACTGATGGTGGTTTCCCATTGCCCTCCATCGGTTTTTGCAGAATCGGCCAAGTTAAAACAGGATTCAAGAAAATAGAAAGCGTTATTACCAACAAACGCCTATCAGTGGACATCAGGAAGATATTCTTCAGTTTTATATAGAACCGATGTTGTTGTACGGATATGAAGCATGGACAGTCAACATGCAAAACTAGAACAAGACTGAGGTAGCTGAAATGTGCTTTTAAGAAGAATGTTAAAAGTTTTATGATCAGCAAGCAATAAAAAAAATGAAATAAAAAAGTAAATAAATAAGAAAGAGGCAAACACACACGAAAAAGAACATTTGTGAAGAAGATTAGGAAAAGACAAGCAACATTTATAGGACATTTTATGGGTCAAGAGAAGCTAGAGCACCTGGTCACAACAGGAAAGATGGAGGGAAAAAGAGCACCAGGTAGACCCAGGGAGAAAATATTGGACGGACGTGAGTGTGAGAAGACAAAGAGGATGGGAGATGTATTTACAGCGACAAAAGATAGATTCGTATGGAGGGCCATGATCGCCAACGCCATGCAGCAGGGCACATGATGATGATGATGAGACGACGACGACGATGATGATGATGATGATGATGATGATGATCCAGGCCCTATAGAGGCAGGTTCGAACGTAAACGTTCCGATTTGAAGTGCAATTCGCTGACCACTTAGCTCTCGTGCCCATGTTGGTAGTTCAGAGAGCGGGCTTAAAGTGTGGAGCTTGTACTGTTTGTAATGTTCGCGTGTACGACCTCTCTATCCCCCCAACCCGCACCGCACCCCCCCCCCGCCACCACCCCCCCCCCCACACACACACGCCCTGGGTATGCTGGGACTTCTCGCATTATAATAGTATCCCCACTTTCCTGAAATTTTCCTCTATTCTGTCACTCTTTCTGTCACTCTGTTTCTGCATTGTTCCTATGCTTTCTGTTATCTTTGCCTATCATTTACTGCTTGCTGGTCCATTCACCTGTATGTGTTCCATAAAGTGTCACATACTTTCTCTCAGGATTGATAACTGGGTACATGTTGTGACTGCATTTCCGTTTTCAATTTGTACAGATGTGTTATTGCCTTTCTGTTTTGTGTTTGTACAGATGTGTTATTGCCTTTCTGTTTTGTGTTTGTACAGATGTGTTATTGCCTTTCCGTTTTGTGTTGTACAGATGTGTTATTTGCCTTTCTGTTTTGTGTTTGTACAGATGTGTTATTTGCCTTTCCTGTTTTGGTTTGTACAGATGTGTATTGCCTTTCGTTTTGTAGTTTGTATAGATGTGGTTATTTGCCTTTCCGTTTTGTGTTTGTAAGATGTGTGTATTGCCTTTCCGTTTTGTGTTTGTAAGATGTGTTATTGCCTTTCCGTTTTGAGTTTGTACATATGTGTATTGCCTTTCCGTTTTGAGTTTGTACAATGTGTTATTTGCCTTTCCGTTTTGAGTTTGTACAAGATTGTATTTCCCATTTCCGTTTTCAGTTTGTACAGAATAGTGTCATTTGCATTTCCGTTTTGAGTTTGTACAGATTTGTTATTTGCTTTCCGTTTTGAGTTTGTACAGATGTGTATTTGCGTTTCCGTTTTGAGTTTGTACAATGTGGTATTGAATTTCCTTTTGAGTGTTGTACAGATGTGCTATTGCCATTTCCGTTTTGAGTTTGTACAATGTGTTATTGCCTTTCCGTTTCATTTGTACAATGTGTAGAATTTCCCTTTTCCGTTTAGTTTACATATGTGTATTTGCCATTTCCGTTTTAGTTTGTACAGGTGTGGTATTGCTTTCCTGTTTTGAGTTTGTACAGATGTGTATTTGCATTTACAGTTTGGTTTGATTGCAGTATGTGGTCATTTGCCTTTCGTTTTAATGTTGTACAATGTGGTATTTGCCTTCCGTTTTGTGTTTGTACAGATGTGGTATTTGCCTTTCCGTTTTCATTTGTACAAATGTTATTTGCCTCCGTTTTTGTTTAGACAAATTTATTTCCTTTTCCATATTGAGTTTGTAAATTCGATCATTTGCCATTTCCGTTTTCGTTTTGTACAATGTGTTTATTTGCCTTTCCGTCGATCTAATTTGTAAACCGATCATTGCAGACCTGTTTTCAGTTTAGACAAATTTATTATATTATTTCACACCCATACTTAGTTTGTATAAATGATCATTGCAGACCTGTTTTCAGTTTAGACAAATTTATTATATTATTTCACACCCATACTTAGTTTGTATAAATCATAATCAGATTTCAGGACAAATTATTATATTATTTCACACTCATACATAGTTTGTATAAATCGAATTCAATTTTTCAGTTGACAAATTTATTATATTATTTCACACCATACATAGTTTGTATAAATCGTCATCAACTGCAGTGACAAATTATTATATTATTTCACACTCATACATAGTTTTGTAAATCGATCATTGCAGACCTGTTATTAGTTTGTACACATCGATTATTACTTACTACGTATCTGCTTTCAGTTTCTGTAAATATGTCGTCACATATCGTCTTCAATTGGTACAAGTCGATTTTTTCCTTATCTGTTTTCAGATGGACATATCTATTTGTACATGAGGGAAATACTATACATGTATGTGAAGAGAAGTCGTAAGTTTTATCTATTTATTTTTTTTTTTTTTTTCTTTTTGTTGTTGTTTGGTTTGGTTTCGCTCGAGTTTTTTGTATTATTGTTTATATTTTGTTTTGTTTTGTTTTTCCTCGATCCGACCAGTTCTCTCGGATGCCTGTGCTCTTTGTACAGCTCAAACTGTATGGGCATTATGTCGCGATGCAGTCTGCATACTTCTTCATCTTCGGAAAGTTCCTCCGCGGTATAGGCAGTTTTACTCTTTACTTTCAATTTTTTTTTATTTTGTTTTGTTTTACCAAAGGAAATAAGAGGAAGCAGGGAGAATTTTAAATATCAACTAAGTAACATAACTCTTCAGAGTCACGGATTATCTCCCATGTACAATTTCTCAAACCCAACACAGTTTGCGCTACCCATCGACGCAGCCACAAAGCATAAAGTGGCAAGCTCAGAACATTCCTTAAAAATGAATGCCCAAGTTACCCATATACCCTGCAACTACGCTACACACAACCACGATGGTGGAGAGAAATTCATACAATATATTGGTCTTATGTTCAAGATTGACACAGTCTTTTATTCTTGAACTGACCAAACACACACACATAGACAAGACAGAACATATACAGGGTTGCTTCAAAGGCGTATATTAATACCAAAGGAAATAAGAGGGAAGCAGGGAGAATTTTAATATCAACTAAGTAACATAACTCTTGAGAGTCACGGACGTTATCTCCCATGTAAATTTCTCAAACCAAACACGTTTGCGCTACCCATTCAGCTAGCATAGACGCAGCCACAAAGCATACAGTGGCAAGTTCAGAACATTCCTTAAAAAATGAATGCCCAAGTTACCCATATACCCTGTAACTACCCTACACACACCCACGATGGTGGAGAGAAATTCATACAATATATTGGTCTTATGTTCAAGATTGTTTTGTTTTGTTTTTTTGTTTTTTTTTTGTTTAGTTTCGTTTAGTTTCGTTTTGTTTTGTTTTGTTTTGTTTGTTCTGTTCTGTTCTGTTCTGTTCTGTTTTGTTTCGTTTCGTTTTTTTTGTTTTGTTTTGCTTTGCTGTTCTGTTTTTAGATGGGGTTAAGGGGAGTTAACGCTGTGTATTTTCTGTTTCCATAAGCCACCAGACACTGAGGTGGGTGACAGGATCTTTAACGTGCGTGCTTGATGTGTATCACATCAAGTGCCCTGCCACATGGCCCTCCATACGCATCTATCCCTTGTCGCCGCAAGGATATCTTCCACCCTCTCTGTCCTCAGCCACCCTGCAAGTCCGTCCAATGTGTGTGTGTGTGTGTGTGTGTGTGTGTGTGTGTGTGTGTGTGTGTGTGTGTGTGTGTGTGTGTGTGTGTGTGTTGCACAGATGTGGTATACACAAGTAGATCATTCATAAGGAAGATTAGGAAAAGACAGGCAACATTTATAGGCATTTTATGAGGAAGGGGGATTTGGAGCACCTGGTCACAACGGGAAAGCTGGAGGGAAAAAGAGCACCGGGTAGACCCAGGGAAAAGAATGCTGGACGGACTTGCAGAGTGGCTGGGGACAAGGAGGATGGAAGAATTGCTTGAGGCAACAAGAGATAGAGACAGATGGAAGTCCATAATCGCCAACGCCATGCGGCAAGGCACCTGATGATGATGATGATGATAGATGATGATGATATATGATATATATATATATATATACATACATATATATATATATAGATATATACATATATGTATATATATATATGTATATATATATATATATATATATATATATATATATATTGATGTGTATACACACACACACACACACACAATTGACAGGCATTTGCAGGTATGCACACGTATTGGTCTTCGGACATCGTGAAAAAAAAATCCACTCTTTCCCTACATTGCAATGCCCGGGTAAAATTCGAACTAAGACCTTCTAATTGAAAGTCCAACCACATAACCATTAACTTTAATACCCGCCATTCTTCACATATATTTTTAAGTTATTGTCATGTTATTTTTGTTTAAGGCACAGCCGACTGCGTAGGGCCATATCAGAGCTATAACTATTTTAAAACATACACAGTACTTCAACAGGAAAAAAAAAAGACAAGAAAATTAAGTACACATTTCAATGCATATGCGCTCATAATCTAAGGATGTGCCCCTGGCGTTGACCACTCTGTCCAAATTATCACACAGAGGATTGAAAATATCTAAACACAAATGTAAACATAACTAAGAATTCCAAAACATTACATAAAAATGGACCTAAATTATCTAAAATTGCTTCCGCTTATAGAGTCAAAAATGCACTTAATACATGTACCCAACTATCAATACTAAGAGACAGTATGTAAGACTTTATCGAACACATACAGGTGAATGGACCAGCAAGGCAGAAAATGATAGGAAGGAATGACAGAAAGCAAAAGCAAAGGAGCAAGGCAGAAAAGAGGGTGACAGAAAAGAGGGAATTTCTAGCACAGAATTCCCAAAAGCTGGGGATTTTATTTATTCTGAAAGGGCCCCTGGGATCCTTACAAGGGGGGGGGGGGGATTTTTCAGTCTTCTTACCATTATTTGTTTATTTGTTATAATCTAATTTTTTTCATAGGCCTAATGGTTCATTAGTATGTCTCATCACTCCTCAGGGAAACAAAATTGTTTCCACTATTTTTTTGATTTGCCCGAATTTGATAGCGAGCAGGTATTGCCAGGCCTGCTGTTCTTAATGGATAGATTTTGTATGTTTTTATTGTTTTTGTGTACCTTTAGTAATGTCTTCTTTGGGATGTCCCTCTCCTTGAAGACCAATTAGCCTTCTTGCCTTTCTGAAGGTTTGGTTAAAAAAAAAGAACTGGGTGGCGCTGCGGTGCGGCCACGTACTCTCAAAAGAAAAAGCAGCCCGTGTTTTACGTGGTATTGTCCATTGTGACTAAAGAAATGAAAATGAATATGACATGACTACGACTGTAATTATGAATATGAATGTGAATGTGAATATGAATGTGAATATGAATGTGAATATGAATATATGATATGATATGATATGATATGATATGATATGATATGATATGATATGATATGATATGATACGATATATGATATGATATGATATGATATGATATGATATGATATGATATATGATATGATATGATATATGACGTGATATGATATATGATATATGATATGATATATGATAAGATATGATATGCTATGCTATGATATGATATGATATGATATGATATGATATGATATGATATGATATGATATGATATGATATGATATGATATGATATGATATGATATGATATGATATGATATGATATGATATGATATGATATGATATGCTATGCTATGCTATGATATGATATGATATGATATGCTATGCTATGATATGATATGATATGATATGATATGATATGATATGATATGATATGATATGATATGATATGATATGCTATGCTATGCTATGATATATGATATGATGATATGATATGATATGATATGATATGATATGATATGATATGATATGAGATATGATATATGATATATGATATATGATATATGATATGATATGATATGATATGATATGATATGATATGATATGATATGATATGATATGATATGATACGATATATGATATGATATGATATGATATGATATGATATGATATATGATATGATATGATATATGACGTGATATGATATATGATATATGATATGATATATGATATATGATAAGATATGATATGCTATGATATGATATGATATGATATGATATGATATATGATATGATATGATATGATATGATATGATATGATATGATATGATATGATATGATATGATATGATATGATATGCTATGCTATGCTATGATATATGATATGATATGATATGATATGATATGATATGATATGATATGATATGATATGATATGATATGATATGATATGATATGAGATATGATATATGATTGATATGATATGATATGATATGATATGATATGATATGATATGATATGATATGATATGATATGATATGATATAATATGATATGATATGATATGATATGATATGATATGATATGATATGATATGATATGATATGATATGATATGATATGATATGATATGATATGATATGATATGATATGATATGATATGATATGATATGATATATATATGAATATGATTATGAATCGAGGGAGAGGTGGGCTCCGCCCTCGTAATGCTGGCCCCTATAAAGTTCAAGTCTCTACCACCTCACTCCCCTACGACCCCAGGGCTACGGGATTATCTGTATCTTTGGGATGTGTTGGGCGCTGTGCACAGATTCATCCCGATTTCATATGCATAGCTGTGATGGTTTGTCTATTATTTTTTTTTTTATTGATTTATTTTATTTATCTATTTACTTATGCATTTGTGTTTCTTTTATTCATTCATTTTCAGTGAAGCATCTGTAGAGTTTACAGGTTGGATAACATTTATTTGGTTTGGGTTTGGTTTGCTTTGGTATGTTTTAGTTTGGTTTATGTTTGTTTATTTATTCATTATTCATTTATTTATTTATTATTTGTTTATTTACTTGTTTATTCATTTATTTTGTTTTGCTTTGGTTTTGGTTTGAGTGGTTTGGTTTTCGCTCGTTTTGGGTAGTTTTGCTTATTTTTTTAAAATGAGGTAATGATAGTCGATCGTGAAGTGCTCTGAGTAAGTATTTTCGTTTCTGTGCTTTTAACAATAACTAAGTTACGTAACTCTTGCAAATTCAAGTTTTTGTGTGTGTGTGTGTAGTTGTGTGTGTGTGTGTGTGTGTGTGTGTGTGTGTGTGTGTGTGTGTGTGTGTGTGTGTGTGTGTGTGTGTGTGTGTGTGTGTGTTTTGTTTTCGTTTTTGTTTTTCTTTTTGTTGGTCGGTCAGGCATTTCCCCTGTTTGTACTCTTTAAGTCATTTGTGATGAAAGTAATATGTTACAGTGTAGCAATCGTGTGACATACTTTCCAGAATTTCCAGAAGATGGTGATACTATTTATACTGAAAAGAGTCCCCGGCATCCCCACTGGGGAAGAGAAGACAGTCACCTGGACGTCAAGCTGCATGATGTTCAACAACAAGATCTGAAAAAAACCCCCAGCAGAATTCGTCTTAAAACCACAGCAGGACTATGTGTTTTGTTTGTTTGTTTGTTTGTTTGTTTGTTTGTTTGTTTGTTTTGTTTGTTTCGTATACAGTATAATGCGTGTGTGCCCAAGATATCAGCTTCATTTCTACCCCTTGTAACCGCAGACGTCACATCTCTCCAACGTTTTCTCAAAGTAGTTCGCTGCAGAAGCAATAACACAGCTCCATATTTGGTGGAATGGTAGTTTTTCATCGTCATCATCATCATCAAGTGCCCTGCCGCATGGCGTTGGCCATCATGACCCTCCATAATGCATCTGTCCCTTGTCGCCGCAAGCACATCTTCCTCCCTCTCTGTCCTCAGCCACCCTGCAAGTCCGTCCAGTATTTTCTCCCTGGGTCTACCTGGTGTCTGGTAGTTGTTGTTACCTCTTAATATTTCGTTAAATATAATGTTGAGTTAATGGGAAAAAAAATGTCATGACAGATCGAAAGAAACATTTCAAATCAAGGCAGCTTTGAACTATGACGGGTGGAAACAGTGTCTGGCGCGCATGGCACCACGGACCTAAAAATGAATGCTTAGGTTTGTGGCACTGTTTCTGGGGCCGCAATAGGGCAGCAGGCATATTATTTTCAGTTTCAGCTTGACCAAATTATAAGTGTAGGGCCTACCCCAGTTTCTCTATGTGTGTGTGTGTGAATGCGTGTGGAACCCTTATAGTGCCCCATCTGTAATGGCACCAGCCAGCACACAGATCCGCTGCCAGGCTTTTAAGGACCGTGCTGATGATTTGGCCAACAAAGGACAAGAAGAGGAGAGGAGGAAGAAATACATGGTCTAGATGTTTTGTTTGTTTGTTTGTTTTTTTCTTTTTTTTAGTGTTTATCAATATTAGACAATGCTTTCTATATTCAGTGATTTCACCGACAAAGAAGAAGAAGAAGAAGAAGAAGAATGCGAAGAAGAATGCGAAAGAAGAAGAAGAAGAAGAAGAAGAAGAAGAAGAAGAAGAAGAAGAAGAAGAAGAAGAAGAAGAAGAAGAAGAAGAAGAAGAAGAAGAAGAAGAAGAAGAAGAAGAAGAAGAAGAAGAAGAAGAAGAAGAAGAAGAATGCGAAGAAGAAATGCGAAGAAGAATGCGAAGAAGAATGCGAAGAAGAATGCGAAGAAGAAGAAGAGAAGAAGAAGAAGAAGAAGAAGAAGAAGAAGAAGAAGAGAAGAAGAAAAGAAGAAGAAGAAGAAGAAGAAGAAGAAGAAGAAGAAGAAGAAGAAGAAGAAGAAAAAGAAGAAGAAGAAGAAGAAGAAGAAGAAGAAAAAAGAAGAAGAAGAAGAAGAGAAGAGAAGAAGAAGAAGAAGAAGAAGAAGAAGAAGAAGAAGAAGAAGAAGAAGAAGAAGAAGAAGAAGAAGAAGAAGAAGAAGAAGAAGAAGAAGAAGAAGAAGAAGAAGAAGAAGAAGAAGCCTTAAGGCATAAGCCTTAAGCCTGCACGTATCCCCGATGGTTAAACGATTTGTTCTTCGTCTATCTCATCTTCTTTGAGTGTGATCTTTTGATTGCTTCTGCTTCTTATCTTCGATTTTCTTAACTTTAGTCCCCCCCCCCCCCCCCACTGATCGATTTTGCAGGCTGCCATGTTATCTACTATGAAGAAGAAGAAGAAGAAGAAGAAGAAGAAGAAGAAGAAGAAGAAGAAGAAGAAGAAGAAGAAGAAGAAGAAGAAGAAGAAGAAGAAGAAGAAGAAGAAGAAGTGCATGGTTTGAATGCTTTTGTAAATGTTTATACATATCAGACAATGTTTTCTATATTCAATGATTTCACCGAAAAGAAGAAGAAGAAGAAGAAGAAGAAATGCATGGTTTAAGTGCCCTTTGGAGTGTTTATCACTATTAGACATTGCTTTTTATGTCAAGTAGTTTGACCAACAAAGGACAAGAAGAGGAAGAAGAAATGCATAGTGTTAAGTGTCTTATGAAATGGTTATCAATAATTAGAGATGTCTGCCCAAAATTCAGTGATTCAACCAACAAAGCACAAGAAAAGTAAGAAGAAATGCATAACTTGAATGCTTTTGTAAATGTTTAATCAATATTAGACGATGCTTCCAATATTCAGTGATTTTACCAAACAAATGACAAGAAGAAGAAAAAGAAATGCATGGTTTAAGTACCTCTGTGAGTGTTCATAAATATTAGTCATTGCTTCTTACATTAACTGATTTGACAAACAAAGGACAACAAGAAAAAGAAAAAAAGGAAGAAGAGATACAAAGTGTTTATGTAGTGTTTATCAATAATTAGAAATCACTTCCTATATTCAGTTATTCGACTAACAAAGGACAAGAAGAGTAAGAAGAAATGCATGACTACTTAAGTCATACCAAGAAATAAGAGGGAAGCAGGGAGAATTTTATAATATCAACCAAAGGACATAACTCTTGAGAGTCACGTGACTCTCAAGAGTTATGTCCTTTGTTGATACTTAAGTCATGTTTTTTGTGTTTATGAATATCAGACGTTGCTTTCTATATTGAGTTGATTTTCACTATGATCAAAAATAAATGTCTTGAAATGGAGAAGGGGGAGCGTGTGGGGTGGGTGGGAGAGACCTATGAAACACTAAACTGAAACCAGCAGAATGATGGAAACATTAAAGATGAACAGCGAACAGGCCAGTTTTCAATGCTGCGGGTTGGGATTGAACTTGAGATATTAAGATCTTGACTCCACGGCTTTTTCAAAAGAACCAACCAAAAGAATGTTAATAGTTCCATGGGCAGCAAAGAAAATAAACGAGACAGTCTTGAACGAGGTAAACACACACACACACACACACACACACACACACACACCACCACGCACCGTACGCAACACACACACACACACACACACACACAAACACACACACACACAAATGAAAAGATTAGAGAAATGGACAAAACCATCCCTTATAGGACATTTTATGAGACAAGAGAAATTTGGGATTGAACTCGAGATATCAGATCTTTGAGTCTATGGCCCTATTAAAAGAACCATCTTTGAGTCTATGGCCCTATTAAAAGAACCATCTTTGAGTCTATGGCCCTA
>JAPXFY010000021.1:12746192-12751192 GCA_030674185.1 Monoplex corrugatus | reverse complement strand
GTGAGTGTTGTGTGTGTGTGTGTGTGTGCGCGCGCGTGTGCGTGTGTGTGTCGTGTGTTTGTTGTGTGGTGTGTGTGTGGTGTGTGTGTGTTCTCTGTCTGTCTGTTTGTCTGTCTGTCTGTCTGCTCTTCTCTCTTTCTCTCTCTCTCGCGCGCGCGCGGTTTGTGTGTGTGTGTGTGTCCGAGTGTGTGTGTCTGTGTTAGTGAGACACTTGTGTGTGCGTGTGGGGGGTGGGGGTTAGTCAGTGAATGTCGAATAGACAAAAGGAAGACACTGTACCCCTATATGTATGTGTGCGTGTGTGCGTGCGTGCGTGCGGGGTGCGTGTGTGTACACGCGTGCGCGTGCGCACAAGTCCGTACATGGTTATTTGCTTGTGTTCGAGTATCCGTAATTTCGTGTAAAGGGAAGGAGGGGAGGGTGGGTCAGAGAGAATTGGGAGTGGTATGTATGGGGAGGGGGGGTCGAAATTGGGGAGGGGGGGGGTTACACAGGCGACGGAATGAGTAGAGTGTAGAAGATGTTAATAACATGCACTAGCGCTCCCATTCATTTCCCCTCCACCCCACCCAGACGAAGCTTCTTTCTATTCGCTGGGAGACCCGGCGCCACCGATTTTGTTCCGAGCCGCGAGTCTCAATACTGTCAGCCGCCGACTGTTTGAAACGCTCGGCCCGGTCGGCTGTACACGTCTCCTGTTCGCTTGTCGCCGCGGTCGTTGCCGTTAGCTTATTTAGTTTCCCGTTTTCGCTACGTATTATTATTAAGGTTGGTAAGTGAAATACCTGGGAACGATCATCTCACAAGACGGCGGATGCATATCAAGAAATAGCCAAACAGAATCGGCCACTCCAAAAACAGCATTCGAAAAGATGAAAAGCATTCTTATCAACAATCAATTAACATCAGGAAGAGAGTTCCTGAATGTTATATAGAACCGATAATGTTTAATACGGTTGTGAGGCGTGGACAGTCAACAAGCAAAGCCAGAACAAGATTGAGGCAGCCGAGATGTGGTTTCTAGAAGAATGTTGAGAGTTCCATGGACAGCAAAGAAAACAAACGAGACAGTCTTGACAGAGGCAGACACAAGAAGATCATTCGTGAGGAAGATTAGGAAAAGACAGGCAACATTTATAGGCCATTTTATGAGGAAAAGGGAATGAGAGCACCTGGTCACAACAGGAAAACTGAAGGGAAAGAGAACACCAGGTAGATCCAAGGAGAAAATACTGGATGGACATGCAGAGTGGCTGAGGACAGAGGGGTGGAAGATGCGCTTGCGGCAACAGGGGATAGATGCATATGGAGGGCCATGATCGCCAATGCCATGTGGCAGGGCACATGATGATGATTACTAATGAAAGTATCCTGGAAGATCTTGATACCACATCAGAAAACTACTCGCAGACATCAACAAAAGAAAACTTCAAATTCATCGGCCATGTGTCACGTATCAAGAACACTGACCTCAGAACAACCATCTTTCAAGGAAAAACAGTGGCAAAAAGAAAGAAAGGCAGACCTCCAATCTCATACATTGAAAACATAACCAACATCAGTGGCTAAATATTCCAGAAACTGTCCCCAGAAGTCAAGACAGAGCAGCCTGGAGGAGGTAGTGGTGTCAAAATATGCAGCAGCAACACCGAACTCGATGACGCCAACAGGTGAGACAGCGAAAAACATGCAATTTTTGGGGCAGTTGTTGAGGAGTTAGACAAGGTGACTGTTCTTTCGCCTCTTCTGTTTTCTCTGTATGTGAGTGATTTATACATGCGGGCTAGCTGGTAGAGCCATGGACTAAAGATCTGATATCTTGAGTTCAATCCCAGCCTGCGACGTTAAAAGCTGGTCTGTTCACTGCCCATTTTAACCTTTTGACTCCTGCACCATATCCACCAATTGCAAAAACTTAACCCTTTGACTCCCTCACCCTCTCCACCAGCCTTCTAAAGGAAGCTGGTGGACATGGTCAGGGAGTCAAAGGGTTAAGTTTTTGCTTTGCTAACAAGCTTGACAAAACAGGATACTGGTGGACAGGGTGCGGGAGTCAAAGGGTTAATGTTTCCATCATTCTGGTGGTGTCAGCTTAGGTTTGATAGGTCCCTTCTCCCCTTTCCCCATTTCAAAACCTTGTCAGCGCATAGGCATGTGTACAGGCTCAAGACATATGTCAGACAATTACTGGCAGATCTGGGTGCAGTGCATATATGGAGCTGTCCCAGCGCGGTGAATCCCTCTTGAAATGACTCCAAGAATTCCAATTGAATGATCTTGAGCGATATTTGTTATACAGTCATATTGTTTATGTAATATTGGTTTTGGTGCCGCTATGGTTTGATCTGATTCATAACACTCAGCTACTATCATCGCTTTATGTTGATGATATTGTTTTTATTATCGGACTCTAAGAGAGGTTTGCAAAAATCTTTAGATACTCTGATAAATACTGTACCTATTGGAAGCTTGAAGTTAATGAAAATAAAACAAAAGTATTGTTTTTAGTAGACGAAATAACCCACATAATGGCTTTCATAACGGACCAAAACACACGGAAATTGTAAAGACTTTTAAATACTTAAAGCTAGAATTTTGTCGAACAGATAAATTTTGTATAGACAAAATGTCTGCTCATGATCAAGCTCAGATACTACGAGATACTCGTACATTAATTTTCTTTACGGCAGACAGACAGAAATTAAGATCCACCTGTCAATAAAGTTCTTATGTACGCATAGTTGTGACTTACGAGGGAGTAAATATCTAAAAGTACTTGAGAAATTACAGCTTAATCTTTCGAAACATTTCTCAAAATTACCAAGAAATGTTTGATTGAGATTCTTATTCTTATTCTTGTTGTTGCTTAGAGCCCAGCCGACTGCATAGAGCCATATCAGGGCTATAACTTGTTTCAAAACATACACAATACTTCAACAAGAAAAACAAAAAAGAAAAGAAAAGGAGAAAGAAAATTAAGTACACACATCCATGCATCCGCACACGTTATCTAAAGAGTTGCCCCTGGCGTTGACCAGTTTGTCCAATTTATCACACAGGGGTTTAAGACACATACCTGAATATAAACTTAGACACAACTAAGGACACTAAAACATATCTCAAATGGGCCTAAACTACCTAAAATTGCTTCTGCATATCTCATTTCCCTAAAGCTAAAAATGCACTTAAATACATGTACCCAATTATCAATCCCAAGAGAAAGTATGTAAGACTTTATTGAACACATACAGGTGAATGGACCAGCAAGGCAGAAAATGATAGGAAGAAATGACAGAAAGCAAAGGAACAAGGTAGAAACAAAGACAGTGACAGAAAAGAAGGAAATTTCTAGCACATAATTTCCATAAGGTGGGGATACTATTTATACTGAAAGAGCTCCCAGCATCCCCACTTGGGGCGGTTTTAAAGCATCTATTAAACATTGAAAGACTGTGTGTGTTAGAGACTCGTTGGAAAATGATCCCAAAGTTTTTGTCATCGTGTTCTTGAATTGGTTGAATTACTACTGCAAACTCGGTTGAATGTTTCATTTTCTAAAGAAATTTCATTGTCTCAAAATTTACACTGATAATGAGGAGAAGACGGAGGTAATGGACTGCTATTTATACTGAAAGAGCCCCCGACATCCACAAGGAGGGACCACAAGAATGATTGGACCATTGAATTAATATGGGCAGCTAAACATCATCATCATCATCAAATGCACTGCCACATGGCGTTGGCGATCATGGCCTTCCATATGTATCTATTCCTTGTTGCCGCAACTCATCTTCCACCCTCTCTGTCTTCAGCCACTCTGCATGTCCGTCCAATATTTTTTCCCAGGGTCTACCTGGTGCTCTCTTTCCCTCCAGCTTTCCTGTTGTGACCAGGTGCTCCAATTCCCAGTTAAACATACCAGGTTTTATATTGCAGGTTAAGGTTGATCAGACTGCCATAGCACGTCAACAACATAACGGGTAACTCTCTCCCAAGCTACCCACCCGAGATGAAGCAAATTGCGCGAGCTCAGCCAGGACAGAAAAAAAGGACCTTACCTGTTCGGCCAGCCCTTGCAGCCCCAACCCCCACCTTGTTTTAACAGACGATCGGTGCCAACAAAAGTTTTGTTCCGGCCACTTCTTCACTAGGCTACAATAAATTTCTTTTGCTTCATAAAGCCCTTTCATCTACAAAACACCTCCGTTACCGTCGCGTCCGCCTCGCCTCAACAGCTCCATCGACGGCTGAAGTGGAGGAGGTTGATTTCCAGTGAATACGTTTTACAGCCTCGACGAGTTTTGTTTTGTCGCTTCCTCGAGATCGGGCGGGTCCCCCTTTTCCTCGTTCGCTGGGCTTGTCACAATGGCGACCTGACAGACCTGACTAGAGCCAGTTACTGGCTTGGCTTTGCTCTACGACGTGTTATAGAAAAAGACGGACCGGAGATGTTAGTGTCTATGAAAAAGAGGGAACGAGGTAAAAAAGAAAAAAAAAAAAAAAAAAAAGATTAGGAAAGGAAGGAAAAAGAAACGAAAAGAAAATATGGAGGGATCTTGGATTTGGAGACTAGGGAAGAAGTGGGGTGATGGGGTAGGGGTGAGGGTGAGGGTGAGGGGTGGGGGTTCGGGAGGGGGCGCATGGGGATATGGGGGAGGGGGGAGACTCCTTATCTCTTCAGATTGTCAGGTTATGCTTGCAGTCTCATATTCTTGCTTATGAAAAAGCGAATAAATAATTACGATCCTTCTTCTTCTTCTTGTTTCTTCTTTTTCTTCTTCTTTTTCTTCTTCTTTTTCATCATCATCATCATCTTTTTATTATTATTATTATTATTATTATTATAATTTTTTATTATTATTATTATTATTATTATTGTTATTATCGTTATTATTGTTTATTGTCATTATTATCATTATTATTATTATCATTATTATTATTATTATTATTATTATTATTATTATTATTATTATTTATTATTATTATTATCATTATTATTA
>JAPXFY010000021.1:12738692-12741192 GCA_030674185.1 Monoplex corrugatus | reverse complement strand
AGGAGAACAGACAGATAGACAGGACAGACAAGAGACAGACAGATAGATAGAAGCAGACAGACAGACAAAGAGACAGACAGACAAAGAGAGAAGAAGACAAAGAGAGACAGACGGACAGAGGCAAAGAGACAGACAGACAGACAAAGATGACAGACAGAAGCACAGATAGATAGACAGACAGAAGAAGAGTAGACAGCACAGATAGATAGACAGGCAGACAGACAGAGGCAAAGAGACAGACAGACAAAAAGAGACAGACAGAGACAAAGAGAGGGAAAAAAGACAGAGACAAAAGACAGACAGAACAGATAGGCAGACAGACAGAGGCAAAGAGACAGACAGAGACAAAGAGAGATAGGACAGACAGCAGAGGAAAGAGACAGACAGAAGACAGAGGGAGGAGATAGACAGACAGACAGAGAAAGGGAGGGGAAGAGGAATAATAGAGAGAGAGAGAGAGAGAGAGAGGAGAGAGAGAGAGAGAGAGAGAGAGAGAGAGAGAGAGAGAGAGAGAGAGAGAGAGAGATCGGGTTAGAAGTGGGAAAGTGTCCCGAAAGAGATTCGTCCCATTCGAACAACTCCATATGCGCTCTTACCAATGTATGCAGCAAATTATCTTATGGACGCCCCGATTCCTGCACACAATTTCTTGCGCTGGGAGGCCCTGAAATTTTATTTCATTTTATTTCTAGACTCATTGCATATTGTTTGATGACAATCTATTTTATTTATTTTTATTTATTTATTTATTTATTTATTTATTTATTTATTGTAGCTTATTTATTTGTAGTTTATTTGTTATTGTTTATTTGTATTATATTTGTTTATATTAATTTGCACAGTTATTTCTTTGTTTTTTGTTTATTTTATTTATCTATTTGTTTATTTATTCGTTTATTATTATCTATTTATTTATTAGGTTGTTTATTTATTAATATATTTATTTATGCATTTATTTGATTTCATTTTGTTTATTTATTTATTTATTTGATTCATCATTTATTTTTGTCATTTCAAATTGGGTGAATATAGATCCACGTTTATATTTTCAATCTTTCAAATTATGTTTTTATGTCTCCAGCAAAGCATACCGTTCTACTCACTTCCGTTGTTTTCATCTTCTTAACGCTTTAAAAAGATTCGTTGATCCTGTATAAGTCAGCCACTTTAACAGGCAAAGACGATACATCAAAGGGAGGCAACTTCGTCCTAATCCTGTTGAGACTCTCTGAGAGTGCTCTCCACCAAAGACAGGGGATTTAGGACAGAGGAGTCTACTCACAATCACTGGTTGATCTTTTATTTAATCTATGATCGCCTGCATGCCTGTGTGAATGCCCAGTTCAGCCAAAGCAGAAATTTAACATAAACGAAAAAGAAGATGGAGGAGGAGGAGAAGAAGGAGAAGGAGAAGGAGAACAAGAACAAGAACAGAACAGGAACAAGAACAAGAACAGGAACAAGAACAAAAACAAGAACAAGAACAAGACAAGAAGAAGAAGAGGAAGAAGAAGAAGAAGAAGAGGAAGAAGAGGAAGAGGAAGAAGAAGAAGAAGAAGAATGCGAGAAGAATGCGAAGAAGAAGAAGAATGCGAAGAAGAATACGAAGAAGAAGAATGCGAAGAAGAATGCGAAGAAGAAGAAGAATGCGAAGAAGAATACGAAGAAGAAGAATGCGAAGAAGAAGAAGAAGAATGCGAAAAAGAAGAAGAAGAATGCGAAGAAGAAGAAGAAGAAGAAAAAGAAGAAGAAGAACAACAACAACAACGACGACGACGACGACGACAACAACAACAATAACAACGAGAGCAAGAAGAAGAAAAAAGACAAAGAAGACGAAGAGGAAGACGAAGAAGAAGAATAAGAAGAAGAGGAGGAGGAGGAAGAGGAGGAGGAGCAAAATCAAGCTGTGCAAAAAATTCTTAAATTGTGTTCTTCTAAGCTCAAATCAAGATTTCTTTTGGCAACAGTTTCAAACTACAATCCTTTTGAAATTTAACAGAAATATCAATCATGATCCTTTTGCAATTTTAACAAAATAATTTCCATCATGATCGTTTAGCAATTTTAACAGTATGTTAATGATTTTGCAATTTTAGAGCAATGTCCTATAATGAACTTTTTGCACTTTGACAAAAATGTCCGCCATGATACTTTTGCAATATTACAACAATATGCGTCATGATACTTTTGCAATTTTGCAACAATATGCGTCATGATACTTTTGCAATTTTACAACAATATCTCACCATCATCGTTGCACAATTTTACAACAATATATCATAATACCAAAGAAATAAGAGGGAAGCAGGGAGAATTTTTATAATATGAATCAAAGGACATCACTCTTGAAAATTATCTCCCATGTTGTACTTCTTAAATCTAACACAGTTTGCGCTGAATGGGTAGCGCAAACTGTGTAAGGTTTGAGAAGTACAACATGGGAGATAATTCTCAAGAGTTATGTCCTTTGATTAATATACCATAATGTTGTGGGTTT
>JAPXFY010000021.1:12721192-12723692 GCA_030674185.1 Monoplex corrugatus | reverse complement strand
AGCTTCATGTAGGAAGCTGGTGGATAGGGTGAGGAAGTCAAAGGGTTAAGTGTTTGCTTTGCTAGCGTGGTTGATAATGCAGGATGGCTGTTGACAGTGCGGGAGTCAAAGGGTTAAAACCCCTTTGAGTATACACGCAGGTAGAATGTCACACACGCACGTTAAAGATCCAATATGCCATGTCAGTTCCGCGTGCGATGCCGGGGGTTATTTCAGTATATATAGTATTCACCACCTTCTGGAAATTCTATGCTAGAAATTTTCTCTTTTCTGTCACTCTCTTTGTGTCTGCCTTATTCCTTTTTTTCTGTCATTTCTTCCTATCAATCTCTCTGCCTTGCTGGTCCGTTCACAAGTACGTATTCAATAAAGTCTTAACGTATTTTCTCTTAGGTTTGATAATTGGGTACATGTATTAAATGCATTTTTGGCTCTAGGGAAATGACATACGTGGAAGCAATTTTAGGAAACTTAGTCCCGTTTTTGTATATGTTTTTGTTTCCTTAGTTATGTTTAACATTATATTCAGATTTGTTTTGTTTTTTAAGATCCCCTGTGTGATAGATATGGACGGAGTGTTCAACGCCAGGGGCATCTCCTTAGAGTATGTGCGCGAATGCATTGATGTGTGTACGTAATTTTTTTACCGTTTCTTTTTTCAACAAGGTGTTATGGAAGATTTGAAACGGCCATTGCCCTGATATAGCTCTGCGCAGTCGGCTGGGCGTTAAACAGTAAGCATAAGCTCATAGGGTTTTGTGTAGACTCACGCAGTATTGGGTGGAGCGCATATGGAATTGTCTAAGCGTGATGAATCCCTTGTGTACAAATTCAAATCCAGTAATCCATTCTCTACCCCATCTCCGAAAGAAATTAGGGGTGGGGGGGGATGTGAGAAAAAATCAAACAAAGAAAAGGGGGGGGGGGGGAGAAAAGAGAAGGAACACAGAGAAATCAAAGAAAAGAATGTGGAAAACAGAAACCATATACAGAAAAGATACTGTCAGGGATAAACAAACAAACAAACGAGCAAACAAACAAACAAAACAAAATACGCAAACGAAAAGACAGTATTTGATACATCAAGACAAGACAGGCGCAAATTTTCGGCCAACTTAGTCAAGCGTAAGATTACAAACAAACAAACAAACAAACAAACAAACACCAGATACAAAAATCAGGGTCTGGTAGTGAGATCCAGCAACAGGGAAGTTTCAGTCTTTTTCTCCTGATTTTTGTATCTGGTGTTTGTTTGTTTGTGATCTTACGCTTGACAAAGGCCCCAGTTGGCCGAAAATTTGCGCCCGTCTTGTCTTGTTGTATTAAATGCGCGTTCTTATTCTTCTTTCGTGGTTTTTTTTCTTCTGGTTCCTGTTTGCTTGAACGCGGGCGGTCACACTTGTTTTGAAAAAGACAGTGTTGTCAAACAAGGTGAATCAGTACATGGCCTTGACTAGACAGACAGAGGGTAAAAATGGTAATGCACAGAACGGACACTCCAGTGTCACAGAAGATGAAGGACGATCAGATACTGAACAAGTTATCCTCCCTCCCATCCCCCTCCCCCATCCTATCCCGCCCCTCCCCCTCCTTTTTTCTGTTCCTATTCAGAACCTCGGGGTCAGGTCAGTGTGCAAAACTGACTTCTTTCACGTTCATTTTCTCCTACTTCTTCTTCTCCTACTAACTTCTCCTTTTTTGTTCTGGTTATTGTCGGGGTTTTCTTCTCCTATTTTCTCTTTCCAACATCTCTCTGCCAAAGGGCAGGACACACAGAGAGACACGTCGATTACCATAAATATTACTCGCATTGTTGTCTCAAGGAAGTCTCGTCATTTCTCTTCCAGGACTCACATGACAGATCACCTAATACTCTCTTCGCCGCAAGCGCAGTGTTCTCCCCTTTTCAGACATCAAAAAAGGACCAGACAGACACAAGGTTCTCACCTTTTGTGGGACAGGATACTAACGCGAGGGAGTGAAAGGGTTAAGGCATTTTTCTCATAGTTACTCCCATTTCGCCAGCATTGTGTTTCAGGACAACAACCGCAACAAGTGCCGGTTGTCAGGACATCAAAGACGCGTATTAATAAGTGTAGGGGCCGCCATTAGAGGCCATGCACCTGACGTGAGATATAATTTCACGTCTGCACTCTTGATAGATTAGCTGGACCGGTTAGGGGTTTAAAGAACAGCCGAACCGCTTTGTCGTTCGTTTACTATATGAGGGGAGAGCATAGGGCGAACGAAACTCTTTTGGGTGAGAGAGTGGTAGAGGAAAAAAAAAGAAGAAGTTGACTCGGTGCTCCGTTCTTTTTCCAGGTTTTGAATTGGATTGTAAACTGATCGCCGTCTTCAGTTCTTGCCTCGGAATTTTAAACATGACAGGCTCACAGACCTTCGCCAAAATGGTTCGTACTCAGTCACACCCCCGAAATCTTGTTGAATATTCACCCTGCGCTTATTTTCTGCCCCCAGCTCCATCCTTCTTCTCCGACTT
>JAPXFY010000021.1:12701192-12706192 GCA_030674185.1 Monoplex corrugatus | reverse complement strand
TCTTATTTCATTATTTATTCATTTTTAGCTCTGGCTCTGTCGCTATATCTACAGCCTTAGAATAGTTAAAATTTCATTGGCTAAAGATCATTCATTTTATTTTATTTTATTTATTTTTTTTATTTTTTTTTATTTCGTTTTATTTTATTTTATTTATTTTATTTTATTTTATTTTACTTTATTCATTCATTCATTTTTAGCTCTGACTTTGTCCGTTATATCTACAGACTTAGAATACTTAAAACTTCATTGGCCAAAGATTATTCGCCCTTGAAACAGGATTTTTTTTCATTTGTTATTTTATTTTTTATCATTTATTTATTCATTTTTAGCTCTGGCTCTGTACGCTATGTCTACAGCCATAGAATACTTAAAATTCATTGGCCAAAGATTATTCGCCCTTAGAAGAAATTTTTTTGTTTATTTTTATTTTAGTTATTTATTTATTTATTCATTTTAGCTCTGGCTCTGTCCGCTTTGTCTATGTCTACAGCCTTAGAATACTTAAAACTTTCATTGGCCAAAAATTATTCGCCCTTGGAAAGGATTTTTTTTTATCTTATGTTCATTTATTATTCATTTTAGCTCTGGCTCTGTCCGATGTCTATGTCTACAGCCTTAGAATACTTAAAACTTCATTGGCCAAAGATTATTCGCCCTTGGAAGAGAATATTTTATTTTATTTTATTTTACTTTATTTATTTATTCATTTTTAGCTCTGACTTTGTCCGCTATATTTACAGACTTAGAATACTTAAAGACTTCATTGGCTTAAGATTATTCGCCCTTGAAACAGGATTTTTTTCATTTGTTATTTTATTTTTTATCATTTATTTATTCATTTTTAGCTCTGGCTTGTCCGCTATGTCTACAGCCATAGAATACTTAAACTTCATTGGCCAAAGATTATTCACCTTTGGAAAGGATTTTTTCTTTATTTCTATTTTTTTCATTTATTTACTCATTATTAGCTCTGGCTCTGTCAGTATGTATCTAGTCTTAGAATACTTAAACTTTCATTGAAGACTGTATTATTCAACTTATAGTAGCATCAGATCTTGCGGTGGGCTCTTTCAGTATAAATAGTATCTCCCATCTTCTGAAATTCTGTTTGAAACAATTTCTTTGCTGTTTTCATAGTCGTTGGCATTTCTTTGTTCTTCTTCCCTGCCTTCTGTTTCTTCTATCATTTTCTGCTTTTGCTGGTCCATTCACCTGTATGTGTTCGATAAAGTCTTACGAACTTTCTCTTGGGAATGATAATTGGGAACATGTATTAAGTGCATTTTTGGCTCAAGGAATTGAGATATGCAGAAGCAATTTTAGGTAATTTAGGCCCGTTTTTATGTTTTAGTATCCTTAGTTATTCTTAAATTTGTATGCAGGTATTTCTTAACTACCACCACCACCACCGCCACAACCACCACCACCCACCCCCGTGTGATAAATTGAACGGAGTGATCAACGCCAGGGGCACCCCCTTAGAGTCTGTGACCGATTGCAATGACATGTGTACTTAATTTTCTTTTCCTTTTGTTTCCTGTTGATGTATTGTGTATATGTGCTGAAAACGGTGATAGCCCTGATGTGGCTCTACACAGTCGGCTGGGCTTTAAATAAAAAATAACAGTAACAGATCCTCGTGGATATCTGTTAGTGCTGGTCGTTACTATTCTATACGTACATTATGCGCATACCAGCACATAACGAAATGCATAAATCAAAGTTAATGAAATAGTAGGCCTCCTTCGGACAGGAGTCGACCATAGACGATGCACCTTGGTTGTCGAATTTCGCTGCTGCTCTGGTAGCGTCGAGTGTCCGTCCTCTTCAAAGAAATAGGCAATCAAACACACAAAAGAACATTAATGAAGAAGATTAGTGAAAGACAAACCATTTTTATAGGACATTCTATTAGGCAAGAGAAATTTGTGCATCTAGTCATAAAAGGAAAGCTGGAGGGGAAAAGAACACCAAATACGCCCAGGTAGAAAATATTAGATGGATTTCGGAGGGATGAAGACATAGACGATGGGAGACGTACTTGCAGCGAAAAAATGACTCGTATGGAGGGCCATGATCGCAACGTCATGCGGCATGGCATATACCGATGATGATGATGATGATGATGATGATGATGATGATGATGATGATGATGATGATGATGATGATGATGATTACTTTAAATGGCATGCTTGCTTTAAAGGTGTCTAAATCTTGGTCTTGGAAGAAATAGACCCTTTCTTTAATTTGTGTTTGTGTTTGGAGGCGAATTTGTGCACGATTGTATAATTATAAGTCATTTTAGTGTGTGTGTGTGTGTGTGTGTGTGTGTGTGTGTGTGTGTGTGTGTGTGTGTGTGTGTGTGGTATGTGTGTGTGTGGTGTGTGTGTGTGTGTATGCACGTGTATGTGAGTGAGAGAGAGAGAGAGAGACAGGGAAGCAGATAGAGACAGACAGAGAGACAGACAGACAGACACAGAGAGAGACAGATACATACAGACAGACAGACAAATAGAAAGACAGATAGATAGACAGATAGACAGATGCAGACAGACAGACACAGAAACAGAAAGAGAGAGAGACAGAGAGACAGAAACAGAGAGAGACAGAAACAGAGAGAGACAGACAGAAAGAGAAAGGGAGAGAGAGAGAAAGAGAGACAGAGATACAGAGAGAGACAGAAAAAGAGACAGAGACAGGGAGAAGCAGGCAGACTGAGGTAGACAGATATGAGATGAAGGAAAGACAGCGAGAACACAAAGACAGACAGACAGACAGACAGCTAAACAGATAGACAATGACATTTTTAGCAATCACTTTTCTTCATTTCTTTTTTTTTTTTTATGGGGGGAGGAGAGATTATTTCTTTTTCTGTGCCTTATTTTCCTTTATCCAGTTGTGTGATTCCCTTGTGACATGTTTCCCCCTCTGACAAAACGTCCCACAATCCCTTGCAAAACAAAGTGAACGAAACACGGGAAGCTGCCCCGCAATCCCCCTGAGCAGTCAAGGGCGATAATTAGCGGGGGATGGTTTCAAGGGGGAGATAAGCGCCGTCTTTCGTCACCTGTTGCTGGCCCTCTCTTTTCAAAACGAAATTAGGCGCCGGGAATTAACTTCTGTCCGCGTGCGCCTCCCTTTTGTTTTCTCTTCCTTGACGCCTTCCAAACCGCACTGGAGTCCAGTTCCAGTTTCGGTGATATAAAGCACACGCACACGCTTACACGCATGCACACACACGCACGCAGACACACACAGACACGCAAACACATACACAAACACATACACATACACACACACACATATATATATATATATATAGAGAAGAGGAGAGAGAGAGAGAGTGACGAGAGAGAGAGAGAGATAGAGATACACATACTCATACACACGCACAAGCACACAAACATACACACACAAGCACACACATACACGTGCGCATACACACACAAGCGCACATACATAGATACATGATTACATACACACATACATCATACATACATACATACATGCATACATACATACATGCATACATACATACATACATACATACATACATACATACACATACATACATACACGCACATAACACACACATATACACAAACACACACATGTGCGCACCACACACAAACACACACACAAACACACACAGGGATACACACAAAACCACACACAAACACACACAGAGATACACACAAACACACACACACCCAAACACACACAGACACACACACACACACACACACACACAAACACACACACACACACAAACACACACACACGCACAAACACACACACACACACACACACGCACAAACACACACACACACACACACACACACACACACACACACACACACACACACACCACACACACACACACACACACACACACACACCAACTGTGTAGGTAACAAATTGTGGCATGTCTCGTTTTTTTTTTGTTTTTTTTTTCGTTTTGAGTATTTTGTTTGTTTGTTTGTTTGTTTGTTTGTTTGTTTGCTTGTTTGTTTGTTTGTTTGTTTGTTTGTTTGTTTGTTTTTTAAGCAAAGCGATTTTCGTGGTTTTGGTTTCGTTGGTTTTTGTTCGATTTTTTTTTTTTTTTTTTTTTTTTTTGCCTTTGGGGGTTAGGGGATATTGTTGTAGAAATTCTATCATGTTTGTTTCTTTGTGAACGACAACAAGCGACAGACAACTGATCATTTGATGTTTTCTTACAAGGAAATTTGCTTTTTCGGGTTGTCATGGGTGAAGAACATTATTATATGTCTAATTGCTTCACTGCTTAGTCACTAAAAGCTGCCTTCTGTTTCATGGAGTGTGTTGTTAGCCTGTAAAGAAAAATGGCAATTCTATACGCATGAATTTTGGAAGATCATTCAGATGCTGTGTTATGAGCTCTAGTTGAATGCAAGTTGGAATGGTGCTGGCGTTTTTCTGTTTTGTTTTGTTTTGTTTTTGTTTTGTTTTTTCCGTTGTGTATATGTATGTTACTATTACTGTTGCTTTTGTGTAAAGCCCAGCCGACTGTGTAGAGCCGTACCAGGACTATAACCTGTTTCAAAACATACACAATACTTCAACTGGGAAAAAAAAAGAAAAGAAAATTAAGTACACACATCAATGCATTTGCTCACATAATCTAAGGAGATGACCACTCCGTCCAATTTATCACACAAAGGATTGAGAAAACACCTGAATACAAATTTAAACATAACTAAGGGCACTAAAATTTATACAAAAACAGGCATGAATTACTAAAAATTTGCTTCCGCATATCTCAAATTCCCTAGAGCCAAAATATGCACTTAATACGTGTACCCAGTTATCAATCCTAAGAGAAAGTATGTAAACTTTTATCGAATACACACAGATGAATGGACCAGCAAGGCAGAGAAAGATAGGAAGAAATGGTAGAAAGCAAAGGAGGAAGAAAGAAACAAAGAGTGTGACAGAAAAGAGGAAATTTCAAGCACAGAATTTTCAGAAGGTGGGGA
>JAPXFY010000021.1:12668692-12671192 GCA_030674185.1 Monoplex corrugatus | reverse complement strand
TGATTGACAAGAATCTGTCAAAAGGGAAGAATCCCCTTAAACAGACGTCTACGGTTTCTGCAAAAGACTGCGAAGAAGTTCCTGAAAGAATGTGATTCCACGACCTAACAGAAGCAAACACACACACAAAAAAAGACTTCGCTCTTTGAGGAAGGGAGGGAGAGAGAGAGAGGGGGGGGGGGTCTCTGAATCTCTCAGACTGGCTGGGAGGAAAAGCGAGACGAGGGAAAGGTCGTGAAACGTGATAAAAATGTCCAATAAACGATAGAAATATCTGCACCAACAGCGAAACGTGGACGGCGGAAACATGACGGAATGCCGGGTATGCTACGCTGTGCCGAGGGGATGGACTCGCTGAAGGTCTGGACAAGCAAATGTGAGGTTTTGCTGAGAGTTATCGTCGAGATGAATCAGCTGAAAATCAACGGTATCTAGCCGTGTCTGGCGCGTCCAAGACATAATGTATTAAAGACAGAAGACAGACTTGGGCTCAGACTCTAATAAATTCATTTGATGTTTTCTCAGACGTGGACTGACCGATAATGTTTCTATGATAGATACCGTATAGAGATGTGCGCTTTAGACTCTGATGCATTGATATCTAATCGTAAAAGACTGTCCAGACTTTGGACATGTAGTCCGATTCCAAATAGCCTTCGTCTTAGGTCTGTAGACTGATTCAAAATAGTTTTTGTCTTAGGTATGTATACTAATCTAAAATAGTCTACGTCTTAAATAGACTGATTAAAAACAGTATTTGTCTAGGTCTGTAGACTGATTCAAGATAGTAGTTGTTAGATAGACTGATTCAAAATAGTCTTCGTCTTAGATATGTAGACTGATTCAAAATAGTCTTCGTCTTAGATATGTAGACTGATTCAAAATAGTCTTAGTGTTAGATAGACTGATTCAAAATAGTCTTCGTCTTAGATATGTAGACTGATTCAAAATAGTCTTCGTCTTAGGTCTGTAGACTGATTCAAAATAGTCTTCGTCTTAGATATATAGACTGATTCAAAATAGTCTTCGTCTTAGATATATAGACTGATTCAAAATAGTCTTCGTCTTAGGTCTGTAGACTGATTCAAAATAGTCTTCGTCTTAGATATATAGACTGATTCAAAATAGTCTTCGTCTTAGATATATAGACTGATTCAAAATAGTCTTCGTCTTAGATATATAGACTGATTCAAAATAGTCCTCGTGTTTGATAGACTGATTCAAAATAGTCTTCGTGTTAGATAGACTGATTCAAAATAGTCTTTGTGTTGGGTATGTAGACTGATTCAAAATAGTATTCGTCATAGATATGTAGACTGTTTAAAAATAGTATTTGTCTAGATATGTAGATTGATTCAAAATAGTATTTGTCTAGATATGTAGACTGATTCAAAATAGTATTTGTCTAGATATGTAGACTGATTCAAAATACCATTCGTCTAGAAAAGTAGCCTGATTCAAAAGAGTATTCCTTTAGATATGTAGACTGATTCAAAATAAGATTTGTCTAGAATTGTAGACTGATCCAAGATAGTATTTGTCTAGATATGTAGACAGACTAAATAAATACTCTTCGTCTTAGATATACAGACTGATTCAAAATAGTCTTCGTGTTAGATATGTAGACTGATTCAAAATAGTATTTGTCTAGATATGTAGACTGATTCAAAATAGTATTTGTCTAGATATGTAGACTGATTCAAAATAGTATTTGTCTAGATATGTAGACTGATTCAAAATAGTATTTGTCTAGCTATGTAGACTGATTCAAAATAGTGTTTGTCTAGATATGTAGACTGATTCAAAATAATATGTATCTAGATATGTAGACTGATTCAAAATAGTCTTTGTCTTGATATGTAGACTGATTCAAAATAGTCTTTGTCTTGATATGTAGACTGATTCAAAATAGCCTTTGTCTTAGATACGTTGACTGATTCAAAATAGTATTTGTCTTAGATACGTTGACTGATTCAAAATAGTATTTGTCTTAGATATGTAGACTTATTAAAACAGTATTTGTCTTAAATATGTTGACTGATTCAAAATAGTCTTCGTCTTAGATACGTTGACTGCTTGAAACTAGTCTTTGTCTTAGATATATAGACTGATTCTAAATAGTCTTTGTCTTCGGTCTGTATTCTGATTCCAGTAATATTTGTCTGAGATATGAAGAGTGATTCAAAACAGTATTCATCTTAGACTGATTCAAATCTTATTCCATCGAATGAGTATTTGTCTTTGACGTGCTGACCGATTTTAGTATTTGTCGTATGGTGGATAGGCAACATCAGTTTAATTTGAGCTTATTTTCTACTTTTTTGTTTGTTTGGTTGGTTGGTTTTGCTGTTGTTCTTGCACTTGCTTTTCATTAACTTTTACCATTTTTTCTTTTTGTTTTTGTTTTCTTTTGTTGTTGTCGTTGCTGTCATCATCATCATCAGGTGCCCTGTCGCATGGCGTTGGCGACCATGGACTTCCATTTATCTCTATCTCTCGT
>JAPXFY010000021.1:12663692-12666192 GCA_030674185.1 Monoplex corrugatus | reverse complement strand
TTGTTGCTGTAGGAGGAAACATTAGACTGGATTCATAGATTTATTTTTCAGTTACGATTTTGTTGTAAAAGGAGAAAAATTAAATTGGATTCATAATCCTTTTTTTCAGAGCTGTGATTTCATTATTGTAGAAGGAGGAAAATTAGACTGTATTTATGAATATATTGTTTGGAGTTGAGGTTTTGTTATTGTAGATGGAGGGAAATTAAATTGGAATTCATAAAGATATTTTTCGGAGTTGCGATTTTGTCGTTGTAGTAAGAGGAAAATTTAACTGGAATTCATGAAGATATTTTTCCAGAATTGCGATTTTGTTGTCATAAAAGAAGAAAACTTAGATTGCATTTATAAATGTATTTTTCAGAGTTGCGATTTTTTGTTGTTGTTGTTGTTGTAGAAGGAGGAAAATTTGATTGGATCCATATTTCCTTAAACCATTGGACGCTGACATGACTTACAGGATCTTTAACGTGCGTATTTGATAGTTTTGCGTGTGTTTACACAAGAAGGGGTTTAGACACTAATAGGAACATGCAACCAGGAACAAAATTGGGATCTATGTTTCCCAAGAAAAATGCGTTCCCTAAGAAGAAGAACAACAACAATGACAACAATAACCACAACGACAACAACAACAACAAGAACATGAACAAGAAGAAGAAGAACAAGAATAAGAAGAACATGAATAAGAATAAGAAGTACAAGAAGAAGAATAGAAACAAGAAAAGAAAAAGAATTAAAAAAAAAACAGGAAGCAGAAAATATAGATATATGATGAGGAAGAAGAAGATGGAGAAGAAGAAGTAGTAGTAATAGTACTAGTGGTAGCACTAGTAATAGTACCAGTGGTATTAATAGTAGTAGTAGTAGTAGGCAGGTAGTAGTAGTAGTAATAGAAAAAGTTGTAGGAGAAGGAGGAGGAGGAGAAAAGAAGAAGAAGAAAAAGGAGGAGGAGAACAAGAAGAAGAAGAACAACAACAACAAGAAGAAGAACAAGAACAAGAAGAACATGAAGAACAAAAACAAGAACAAGAAAACGAATTCGCTGAAGATCCATTCTGAATTTCAAGAAGCAAGGAAGGAGGAGAGGAGATTCCATTCCAGAAGCGAAGCGGTTCATCGTGCGTACACAAACGCATTTTTATTTCTTGGTTTGTTTTCGTTTACATTTTCTTTTAACCTTTCACAACAAATAGCTTATCAAATTCCTACGCCTTCCACACACTCTCATATTATAATATTCTCCTCCACCTCCTCCTCCTCCTCCTCCCGAGAACTGAAGGCCCTTTTCAGACCTATAAATCTTTTTCAGGGCCAGATAACTCCCAGCTAGAGTTGCATCCCTTTAGGCCTTGCCCGGCGATAAGAGCTCTCTCTCTCTCTCTCTGTCTCTCTCTCTGTCTCTCTCTCTCTCTCTCTCCTCTCTCTCTCTCTCTCTCTCTCTCTGCAGACAGATCCCCAAGAATTAAGAGAGATGCGGATTCAGATCGGCCCTTGGTGTACATGTGTGTGCGTGTGCACGCCCTTATGTATGTTAGTTAGTTGAGTGAGTTTTAAAGTCCTACCACTCTTAGAGTATACGAGGACTAGCGAAAAAAAATTTTGAAGAAGCCTTCAATAATTTTAAAGCATTGTGAGAAACCGATGCTTTATTCGGTTCTCTGATCCACCCTGGATGGCAATCGAATGGGTGAATGCCTTATGTATATATGTGTGTGTGTGTGTGTGTGTGTTTGTGTATGTGAGAGAGATTGTGTGTGCGTGGTGTTGTGCATGTGTGCATTAGTTATCTATTAATTTTTGTTTATCTATTTGTTTATTTTATTTATATATTATTTATTTATTTATTTATTTATTTATCTGTTTGTTTGTTTGTTTATTTATACATTCATTTATTTATTCATTTATTTTTAGTCGTCCCGTTCTATGCATGAGAACTACAGGCTGTCTCATAACCCTGTGGTTTTCGTACGTGGTAGAAACTTCACTGTTTTTGTTCACATTACGAACACAGTACCTGCCTCCCTCCCTCATAGCTTTACTTTTCCCGACCCCAAACAGGATCAGGTATCAATTCACAACAGGGCAGGACTGGATGACGCACAGGCAGGAATCGAACTCGTGGACAGCTGTGCAATCACAATGGAAGGTGGAAGCTCTAGTTCTACCCCCTCCCCCCCCCCCCTTCCACACACACTCTCCAGCAAAACCTCGGATCAGTGGCTTTGAACATAGCTATGACTGAATTACATTTTAGCCATTTGTTGCTGGGCTTAAAAACGACCAGAAGCATCATCACGGTGGTGATGATGATGGTGATTATGGTTGTGGTGTGGTGGTGGTGGTGGTGGTGGTGGGGTGGTGGTGATGATGATGATGATGCTCGTGATGACGATGATGATGATGACGACGACGACGATTATGATGCTGCTGCTGCTGATGCTGATGCTGATGCGATGGTGCTGACGATGCTGCTGCTGCTGCTACTGCTGATGATGAT
>JAPXFY010000021.1:12646192-12658692 GCA_030674185.1 Monoplex corrugatus | reverse complement strand
ATACCAATGTTGATTTCTAAATTTTTGTCGAAGTGTTTAAACTAAATTTGAAAAGAGTTATATGTGACCCCCCCCCACCACGAAATCAGTCTTAATTTAATTAGCATTTTGGCATTTTGCGATATACATATCAATGGAAAGTGTACATTCTGCTGATTATTTTGGTACTTGAATAAAGCTTGTTCTCAAAAAAATGTAGAAGTTATGTATGTTTAAAGTCATTAAATTGTATGACGGCCATTTTGAGAAAACGGCTTCTAAAGTTTTTGTGTGCTCTCCTACACATTTCCTTTAATTTCTTTATTGGTGGCTTTGACCAGTTTGTTTCTAATTTTCGCTGTCATTATCTGAAAGGAGCACCAAAGAGGTTTCTGTCAGTATATTACATGTGCGGGTACTGTACAGGTTACCGTTCATAATAAGAGATAAAAATAGATATTTTTGGTAGGAAATTGCGTTCTTTCTGCTGTGATCAGTGCATTAAAATACCGATTTAAATTGATTAATAATATTTTTTCAAGAAAAAAAAATTCTGTGGGGGATAGATTATAGTCTACAGAAATCAATTTTGAGAAAAAGTCAAAACACCCCTAGATAGATCCTCAGTCACGTTTTCAGCTCCTAGTGCTGTTTGACTGACTGCGAGTTAAGACTGATTTCGTGGTGGGAGATCACATATACTAAAAAGAAATCTTGGCAATAAATAGTTTGCTAAGACCTTTAAAGGTAATGATTTGAAGGTTACGATTACACAAGATGTATTCCACTGTGCTTGTACTGTTATCTTTTAATGAATTATTTTTATGCTGCATTGACGTATTAGTGTATGTTTCCGACTGTATTTGTACAACAGTGATGATTGACATGGAAACCCCCTTCGGTGTTGTCGTAGTTCTTGTTGTTTTTCGTGCGCTATGAGTAATCTTTAAAATGGACGTTGTCTTATATACTTGGCATTGTTGTTGTTGTCAGCGCTTAGATTTGATTTTATCAAGATTTTGCGCTATATAAATAAAATATATTATTATTATTATTATTGTTATTGCTAATCAAAGAAATGGACTTTGTCCTGTATACTTGAATTCTTCTTCTTGTTCTTCTTCTTGTTCTTCTTCTTGTTCTTCTTTTGTTCTTCTTCTTCTTCTTGTTCTTCTTTTTCTTGTTCTTGTTCTTCTTCTTCTCTTCTTCTTCTTCTTCTTCTTCTTCTTCTTCTTCTTCTTCTTCTTCTTCTTCCTTCTTCTTCTTTTCTTCTTCTTCTTCTTCTTCTTCTTCTTCTTCTTCTTCTTTTTTTTCTTCTTCTTCTTCTTCTTCTTCTTCTTCTTCTTCTTCTTCTTCTTCTTCTTCTTCTTCTTCTTCTTTGTCTCATCATCATCATCATCATCATCATCATCATCATCATCATCATCATCATCGTCGTCGTCGTCGTTCGTCGTCGTCGTCGTCGTCGTCGTCATCATCGTCATCATCGTCGTCATCATCAGCAGCTGCAGCAGCATCAGCACCATCATTATTCATTGCTATTATTATCATCATGATCACGATCGTCGTCATCATTATTGTTATTATTATTAACATTATTATCATTATTATTTATTATTATTATTATTATTATTATTATTATTATTATTATTATTATTATTATTATTATTATTATTATATTATTATTATCATATTATTATCATTATTATTATTATCATATTCATTATTATTATTATTATTATTATTATTATTATTATTATTATTTATTATTATTATTATTATTATTATATATTATTATTATTATATTATTATTATTGTTATTATCATTATCATCATGATGTTATTATCATATCATCATGACGTTATTATCATTATGTGTTTTATCATTGTTATTATTATATTTATTATCATTACATCATCATCATACATCATCGTTATCTCTATCATTACTATCATTTTATCATCATCATTATAAATACCGTATCTGAAAGCTTAGAAATAAAGGCAGGTTATATTATGGCGTATCCATGTTAAAGTTAAACCGGAACACGTGTACACAGACATCCAGACATCCCAGGAGTACAAACGAGGCCACTGAAAATCTCTGGAACCAGGAGCATTGTCGCCGGCTTCAAGGTTATTCTTTCAACGTAATGATTAAGAACTGATGACGGAGGAAACTTCCGCCAGATTCCAGAAATTTCGTCAGAGAAAGAGTCCCGAGGCACTAAACAGCATCAAAGAGTTGGACATAATGAGTAAATGCCTTGCGAAACGATGATAGCCACGCTTATAAAGTGAAAATTCTGCTGGTGCGGATGTTGTGAGTTTTGAAGCTGAAGGTCGCGTATGCAACCCCACACCTGGCCTTTCTTTCCGTTTATAAGGTCAGGCCTCGTTTATCGTTGAAAATATTCTCTTTTTTTTCAGTTCCTCTGTGGGGGTTTTTCAGTTCTTACAGACTACTACGGACATTAGCAACGTTTATAGGCCATTTTATGAGGAAAGGGGAATTAGAGCAACCTGGTCATAACGGGAAAGCTGGAGGGAAAGAGAGCACCAGGTAGACCCAGGGAGAAAATATTGGACAAACTTGCAGGGTGGCTGAAGACAGAGAGGGTGGAAGATGTACTTACAGCGACAAGGAATAGATTCATATGTAGAAACCTGAAAATTTCCAGCATGCACGCCCACTAAAGACAGAGTACGCAGGATGTGCAGCTACATAACACCTGCACAGAGTGAACTGAACAACATACATGTACACACGGGGAAAAAAAACATTGTTCAGGACGATTCAGGTTCATATTGTTTATAGCCCAGCCGACTATTACAGCCATGTCAGGGATTCATCAGGACGAAAAAAGGAAAGAAAAAAAACAACACATAATGATAGATCAGACAGATATGACAGATAATGGTAAATCAGACGGGAATGATAGATAATGGTAAATCAGACGGGAATGATAGATAATGGTAAATCAGACGGGAATGATAGATAATGGTAAATCAGACAGGTATGATAGATAATGGTAAATCAGACATGTATAATAGATAATGGTAAATCAGACAGGTATGATAGATAATGGTAAATCAGACAGGTATAATAGATAATGGTAAATCAGACAGGTATAATAGATAATGGTAAATCAGACAGTTGATGATTGTATAGACAGGATATTACAGCATAGTGGGGAACATCAGGATAAAATAAGTGAATAGAAAAAAAATTAAACAACAGTAATGATAAGGTAATCAGACAGATATGAAGATAATGGTAAATCAGACAGGTAATGATAGATAATGGTAATCAGACAGGTATGATAGATAATGGTAAATCAGACGGAATGATAGATAATGGTAAATCAGACAGGTATGATAGATAATGGTAAATCAGACAGGTTGATAGATAATGGTAAATCAGACAGGTATGATAGATAATGGTAAATCAGACAGGTATGATAGATAATGGTAAATCAGACAGGTATGATAGATAATGGTAAATCAGACAGGTATGATAGATAATGGTAAATCAGACAGGTATGATAGATAATGGTAAATCAGACGGTATGATAGATAATGGTAAATCAGACAGGTATGATAGATAATGGTAAATCAGACAGGTATGATAGATAATGGTAAATCAGACAGGTATGATAGATAATGGTAAATCAGACAGGTATGATAGATAATGGTGAATCAGACAGGTATGATAGATAATGGTAAATCAGACAGGTATGATAGATAATGGTGAAATCAGACAGGTATGATAGATAATGGTAAATCAGACAGGTATGATAGATAATGGTAAAACAGACAGGTATGATAGATAATGGTAAATCAGACAGTATGATAGATAATGGTAAATCAGACAGGTATGATAGATAATGGTAAATCAGACAGTATGATAGATAATGGTAAATCAGACAGGTATGATAGATAATGGTAAATCAGACAGGTATGATAGATAATGGTAAATCAGACAGGTATGATAGATAATGGTAAATCAGACAGGTATGATAGATAATGGTAAATCAGACAGGTATGATAGATAATGGTAAATCAGACAGGTATGATAGATAATGGTAAATCAGACAGGTATGATAGATAACGGTAAATCAGACAGGTATGATAGATAATGGTAAATCAGACAGGTATGATAGATAATGGTAAATCAGACAGGTATGATAGATAATGGTAAATCAGACAGGTATGATAGATAATGGTAAATCAGACAGGTATGATAGATAATGGTAAATCAGACAGGTATGATAGATAATGGTAAATCAGACAGGTATGATAGATAATGGTAAATCAGGGCAG
Organism: Monoplex corrugatus; assembly: GCA_030674185.1. Classification (NCBI taxonomy): domain Eukaryota; kingdom Metazoa; phylum Mollusca; class Gastropoda; order Littorinimorpha; family Ranellidae; genus Monoplex; species Monoplex corrugatus. Next base: position 12,654,390 of record JAPXFY010000021.1, on the reverse strand, counting down.
GTATGATAGATAATGGTAAATCAGGTAGGTATAGATATGATAAATCAGCAGGTATGATAGATAATGGTAAATCAGCAGGTCTGGTTGATAATGGTAAATCAGACAGGTATGATAGTGATGGTAAATCAGGCAGGTGTTATAGATAATGGTAAATCAGACAGGTATCATATTACCTAAGCACCATACAGTGCGCATTGTATGTTGCATTCACTGCGATACAGAGTGGCAAGAGGTTCTCTCCCTTGCTGCAGGTCATTTATTTTCATTTGGCTTCACGCTCTTTTATCTGGAGGAGTCACACCTCCGCACTTATTTCTCTTAAAGCTGTGTCATTCGGGTTTTAACTTAGTTGTGGGTGGGAGAGAGAGAGAGAGAGGGAGACAGAAAGAAAGAGAGAGAGAAAGAAAGAGAGAAAGAGAGAGAGTGTGTGGGAGAGGGAGAGAGGGGAAAGAGAGAGAAAGAGAAAGAGAGCGAGAGAAAGAGAAAGGGAGACAGAGACAGAGACAGAGAAAGACAGAGAGAGAGTGACTCAGAAACAGAAAGGGAGAGATGGGTGGCGAGAGGAAAGACAACGAGAGACAGAGTTTCGATGCAGACAGTAGTTTTAATCAATTTTTCTAAAGTGCTAAAAAGTACATTTTGATATATTCTCAGGCGATAACCATCATCCCTCAGATGATCTTACAATTTTCTAGCAGCTTAAAACATCTTTCCGATTTCAAACTGTCCAGGATCTAACATAATAGTATTTCTGAACCTACCCACCCCACCCCAAATCTTTTCAGCGTTGTTTGTAACATTTATACACATGTCTCACATTCCAAACCCATAGAATTGTTGTTTTCTGGCATTTCAGGTGCACGCCCTCTCACGCTCTCTCCACGTTCTTGAGAATTGCAGCAGTCACAATTACGGTTTCTCAGTTTCAAATACGCACGTACTTCGCAACCACGGTCTTTAACTCTTCCACAGCTTCTCAGAGTTGTCTGCCCTGTCAGTACAAGCTCTTTAATTTAATCATGCAATAATCCCAGGGCTATGCAGGGCTCTAACTGCTGTGTGCAAGAAGCAGGTTTGGTACAGAGTGAAGGAGGGTAAATTAGCCTGGAGAACAGATTGAGAGGCTCTTAGACTTGATTCAGCTGTCTATCGACAGATTTGTGCCATTCGTTTGTTAAAGTTGCAGTCCTCGTGAGATTTAGTAATAGATCTTCAGTTAAGGGTTCACATGTGTGTGTATGCTAGAAACAATTTTACGTTTTCAGTTGATTTTTTTGTTCTTCAATCAATAATGTTACAAAAATATTTCATAACCCCCCTTGGGAATGCCGGTGAGCTCTTTCAGTATACATAGTATTCCCACTCTCTGGAAATTCTGTGCAAGAAGTTTCATGTTTTCTGATACTCTCTTTTGTTTCTGCCTTGTTCCTGTGCTTTCTGTCATTTCTTCTTATTAATTTCTGCCTTGCTGGTCCATTCACCTGTATGTGTTCGATAAAGTCTTACATACTTTCTTTTATGATTGATTATTGGGTAGGTGTATTAAGTGTATTTTTGGCTCTAGGGAAATAAGATATGCGGAATATTTTCTAGGTAATTTAGACCCGTTTTCATATGTTTTAGTGTCCTTAGTTATGTTTAAATTTGTATTCAGGTATGTTTTTTAAATCCACTGTGCGATAAATTGGACGGAGTGGTCAACGCCAGGGGAATCTCTTCAGATCATGTGTGGAAATGCATTGATATGTGTACTTATTTTTCTTTTCCTTTTTTTTCTGTTGAAGTATTGTGTGTGTTTTAAAGCGGTTATACCATTGATGTAGCTCTACACAGTCAGCAGGGATTTAAACAAAAATAACAATAACAAGATATGTTAGTTTGTTGTTTCACTTATAGCGCGTTACGCAACTGGCATGCAGATCAGCAACTAAGAGTTTCCATTCCTGTCTGTTCTGATCTTCTCACTGCTTACTGCCTCAGTGCGTTTCAAGTCCTTGAGATTTCCTGTTGTTGTTCGTTGCCAGGTATTCTAGTATTTTTCTCTTAAGTCTTCCTTCGGGTGTCAACTGAAGGGTATTCCGGGTGATGTTATCCTGCTCTCACCGAATGATGTGTCCAATCCATCTCCATCATTTTGTTGTTTTATCAAAGAGAGTACTGCAACATTTCTGATTCTGCTAGTCTCCTTCATTAACTGAGAACATCCCCAAATGACTGTAAATTTACAACTCTGGAATCCTTGCCATCCTTATACCCTCCTTGGTTTTTGTTTGAATGTTTTCGTTGTTTTATTGTTGTTGCTGCTGATTTCAACATACACCAGGTTTCCAAAAACTAGTTTCACGTTTTCATGTTGTTTTCTTTTTGGTGTTTGCTTTCTTTTCTGTCACTGGCTGTACTGTTTCTTTGTTTGTCTGTCTATCTGTCTGTCTGTCTGTCTCTCTGCCTGTCTGTCTGTCTGTCTGTCTGCCTGCCTGCCAGCTTGTCTGTCACCCTGTTTGTTTGTTTGTTTCTGTCTTTGTTTCTTTGTTTGTTTGCATATTTGGCAGTCTGTTTATTTGTTTTTACAGACAAAACATGGATATGAACAAACCAACAATAAAATGCTTTGCACGCAAAGTCCAGACGTCTAATCAACTTTAGAAGCCGAGGAAAACCACAGTGACAACACTGCTCCTTACCCCCATCGTATTTTGTTCTTATTTCATTTTCTTCCTGAATGTCCTTATTCACTTTGATTTGATATTCAAGAAACAATTATCAAGTTTCAAGAATAAGGTCTTAACTGCTTTGTAGTGAATCGAAAACAAGTGCAACCACCTGCATCCAAGCAAACAGGAACCAGGAAAACACGCAAACAGAATCAGAACGCGTATTTAATACAACCAGACAAGACAGGCGCACATTTTCGACCAACTGGCCTTTGTCAAGCGTAAACGTAAGATCACAAAAGAACTAACAACAAATACAAAATTTAGGAGAAAAAGACTAAAACCTCCCTGCTGCTTCCTCCAGTGGGGAGGTCTGTACCAAGCGGCAGGGAAGTTTTAGTGTTTTTTTATTTAACGTCTGTAGAAGCTCAATATGTCCGTATTCTAACATCCATTGTATATTTGTCCAAACACAAATTTACGTTTTCGTTTTGTAATTTTGTGCACCTGTTTCACCATTTAACTCCAAAGACCTCTGATATTCTGTAGTGGTTTCTGGGGTACGCCCTCTCACTCTCTCACCATGATCTTTGGAAAGTCGTTAAATCCTCACAACCTCGTTCTTTCCACTTGTCGTTTGGTTTCTCTGCTGCGTTCGTCAGCGACGTTCGTAGCCACGACCCTTAACTCTTTCCCAGCTTTCAAGGTTGCCTGCCCTGTCAGTGCCACTCTTCAAATCGTGCAATAATCCCAGGTTTAAGCAGGGGTCTGGCTGCTGGCGTGTAAGAAGTGGACTTGTGCTGTGAGAAGGATGGGAAATTAGCGAGGAGAAGAGGCTGCGAGACTCCCAAACCTGATCCAGCTGTTTATGAGCTGATCTTGTGTATTGCTGTCTATGTAGTAGCGTTTTTCTGTGATTTAGAAGGCATGTGGATATCTTCCCACCATTTTCATCTTTTCATCTCAATTATTGTGTGGTAGTTTTTATTTTTCCAAGTGATCGTAAGAGTGTGTGTCGAACAGTCATGGTGATTTATTCTGTCATATTTCCATTTACTTACAGATCTATGGCATTCATGTGTGTATACGTACATATGTATGTATGTATGTATGTATGTATGTATGTATGTATGTATGTATGTATGTATGTATGTATGTATGTATGTATGTATGTATGCATGTCAATATGTATACATATATATATATATATATATATATACAAATGTGTTTGTGTGTGTGTGTGTGTGTCTGTGTGTGTGTGTGCGTGCGTGCGTGCGTGTGTGTATGTATGTATGTATGTATGTATGTATGTATGTATGTATATATGTATGTATGTATGTATGTATGTATGTGTGTATGCATGTATGTATCTTTGCATGTATGTATGTATGTATGTATGTATGTATGTATGCATGTATGCATCTATGTATGTATGTATGGTTAGACATTGTTAGCATATGTTTATTTGTGCTCATATACTAATGCATGTATTCTGATGTATGTGCTCATGAGTGATGTATTAGTGCTGCTGTATTATACTGTGTCTTGTAAAATGTGTAATTTTTAGTGATTCCTAATGAGCCTGGAAAAAAGCTCTGCACAGTATCTTTTATCGTCACAACTACAACTACTAATACTACAACTTGTCTTACTACTTGTACCATTACTATAACAGCCATTACAGTATTTACTATGTTGTCATTGAAGATTTATCTCTTAGATGTACAGTTTTAACTCTGTCTGGTGCTGTCATTGATGATTTAGCTCTTAGTTGTAGAGTTCTGTTTATATTATGTTTTCAATAAAGATTTAGTTCTAAATTGTAGTTTTGACTCCATATTATATTGTCATTGGAGATTTAACTCTTAGTTATAGAGTTCTGTCTTTGTTTAAACTTGTCATTAAAGATTTAGCTCCTAGTTGTTCAGATTTTAGCCTATAGCCTACTATGTTGAATTGGAAGATTTATCTCTTAGTTCTAGAGTTCTGTTCTGTTCAATGTTGTCATTGAAGATTTAACTCTTAGTTGTAGAGTTTTGTCTCTGTGTTATGTTGTCATTGACGATTTAGCTCTTAATGATAGTGTTCTGTCTCTGTAAATATGTTGTCATTAAAGATTTAGCTCTTCGTTGCAGATTTTTATCTTTGTACTCAGTTGGTAATGAAGATTTAGCGCCAAACTGCACAGCTCATTGTCAGCTGTTTAACTTATTCCTATGCTGACTGAGCAGGTTAGTGAAGAGAAGAGAAACGAAGGAGGGCAAACATGTGAGAACATAACTACACACTTCTTTTACACAGGCTCTGGAACACTGTAAACGTCTCTTTTCCTACCTGCGTTCATTTTGTTCTGGAATCAGCGGCCGTGTTGCAGGAAGGGTTGCAATGTCGTGTACATTCCAGACTGCCCTCCGTTGCGATTCTTGAACATACTTTGTGATGCTACTTATGTTTTGTACATACTTCGTCATGTCACGTAAGTTTTGAACATATTTTGTGATGTCACTTAAATCTTGAACAAAATTTATGATGTCACTTAAATCTTGAACATACTTTGTGATGTCACTTAAATCTTGAACATACTTTGTGGTGGCACTTAAATCTTGAAATACTTTGTGATGTCACGTAAATCTTGAACATACTTTGTGATGTCATTTACATCTTGAACATACTTTGTGATGGCACTTAAATCTTGAATATACTTTGTGATGTCATTTACATCTTGAACATACTTTGTGATGTCACTTAAATATTGAACATACTTTGTGATGTCACTTAAATCTTGAACACACTTTGTGATGTCACTTAAATCTTGAACACACTTTGTGATGTCACTTAAATCTTGAACATACTTTGTGATGTCACTTAAATCTTGAACATACTTTGTGATGTCATTTAACTCTTGAACATACTTTGTGATGTCATTTAAATCTTGAACACACTTTGTGATGTCACTTAAATCTTGAGCGTACTTTGTGATGTCATTTAACTCTTGAACATACTTTGTGATGTCACTTAAACTGTCTACATACTTTGTGATGTCACTTAAATTTTGCGTGTACTTTGTGATGTCACTTATAGCTTGAACACACTTTGTGATGTCACTTAAATCTTGAACATACTTTGTGATGGCACTTAAATCTTGAACATACTTTGTGATATCACTTAAATCTTGAACATACTTTGTGATGGCACTTAAATCTTGAACATACTTTCTGATGTCATTTGAATTTTGAACATACTTTGTGCTGTCATTTGAAATCTTGAACGTACTTTGTGATATCACTTAAATCTTGAACATACTTTGTGATGTCACTTAAACTTTGAACAAAATTTGTGATGTCACTTAAATCTTAAACATACTTTATGAAGTTACTCTAGCTTGAACATATTTTGTGATGGCACTTATAGCTTGTACATACTGTGTCATGTCACGTAAGTCTTGAACATACTTATACTTTGTGATGTCACTTAAATCGTGAACATACTTTGTGATGTCACTTAAATCTTGAACGTACTTTGTGATGGCACTTAAATCTTGAACATACTTTGTGATAGCACTTAAATCTTGAACATACTTTGTGATATCACTTAAATCTTGAACATACTTTGTGATATCACTTAAATCTTGGACATACTTTGTGATGTCACTTAGATCTTGGACATACTTTGTGACGTCATTTGAATCTTGAACACACTTTGTGATATCACTTAAATCTTGAACATATTTTGTGATATCACTTAAATCTTGAACATACTTTGTGATATCACTTAAATCTTGAACATGCTTTGTGATATCACTTAAATCTTGAACATGCTTTGTGATATCACTTAAATCTTGAACATACTTTGTGATGTCACTTAAATCATGAACATACTTTGTGATGTCACTTAAATCTTGAACATACTTTGTGACGTCATTTGAAATCATGAACGTACTTTGTGATGCCACTGAAATCCGTTCTGTACCAGCACTCAAAAACAAAATGGTAAAGCCATGGAGTAGCGATTATTTTCAGAGTAAAATTGACATTTGTTTCTTTGTTCTTTTGATTTTTAGACCACATTCATTTTCAGTTTTGTTGTTGTTTTTCTGTTCTGTTTTGTTTTGTTTTGTGTTGGTTTTTTTATGGATCTTAAGATGGAGATAGACCGAGCATATCATCCCCAAACAGCAGAATAACATCACGCAGACTGCCCATTCCTGGGCATCAACAGGAAGACGTGAGAGAGTAAGACCAGTTTTTAGTTTCAGTTGTTTGTTCTTTTCTCTATGATGGATCTCCACGATAGAGATAGACCGATCATAATATTACCATCCCAAGACAGCAGGATTAACATCACTCAGACTGCCTGTTACTGGGCACCAGAACGAAGACATAAAACAGGGAGGCCAAAGAACACCTGGTGATGTATAACAGAAGGTGAACTCAAAGTCCTGAAACATACCTGGTGTACTGTACAAAGGTTAGCCCAGAACAGACAGGATTGGAGGCTCTTCGTTGCTGCTCTACATATCCATGACATTCACAGCAATGATTAAGTCATGTCCACGCTCATAAAATTCTACATGTACCAACATCGCCAACAAGCAAAGCCAGAACAAGATTGAGGCAGCCGAGATGTGGTTTCTAAGAAGAATGTTGAGAGTTTCGTGGACAGCAAAGAAAACAAACGAGACAGTCTTGATGGAGGCAGACACAAGTAGATCATTGATAAGGAAGACTAGGAAAAGACAGGCTACATTTATAGGCCATTTTATGAGGAAAGGGGAATTGGAACTCCTGGTCACAATGGGAAAGCTGGAGGGAAAGAGAGCACAGGTAGACCCAGGGAGAAGATGCTAGACGGACTTGCCGAGTGGCTGGGGACAAGGAGAGTGGAAAAGATGCAGGAGGCAACAAGAAATAGAGACAGATGGAAGTCCATAATCGCCAACGCCATGCGGCAATGCACCTGATGATGATGATGATGATGATGACCAACATCGCACTTACCATTGGATGGGAAATGATCCAAAATAGTCATAGCATATCTAATACGCTTGTTCACTAGCCTCACACGCTGACAAAGTCTTATGTGGTAGGGCTTTTCAGGCCTGTCCAATGCCATTTCAGTTTATGTAGTCGTGTCCTTGTTAGTAGTAAGAAACTGTGGGGAGAACCAGACAGCAAAAGGTCCTCAGAGGAGAAATCCCGGTCAAGGAAGTGTTTCGGCCCTGAACGCCTGACAGTCTAAGGGGGCCGGGCTGCGTCCAGGTCATGACTCCTGTATGCCCCTCTGCTGTCGCCATTCTCTCTGTCTCTCTCTGTCTCTCTCTGTGTCTCTTTCTGCCTCTCTGTCTCTCTCTCTCTGTCTCTCTCTCTGTCTCTTTCTGCCTCTCTGTCTCTCTCTCTGTGTCTCTTTCTGTTTCTCTGTCTCTCTCTCTGTCTCTCTCTCTCTGTGTCTCTGTCTCTCTCTGTCTCTCTCATTCTCTCTGACTCTTCTGTCTCTCTCTCTCTCTGTCTCTCTCTCTCTGTCTCTCTCGGTGTCTCTCTCTATGTCTCT
>JAPXFY010000021.1:12618692-12641192 GCA_030674185.1 Monoplex corrugatus | reverse complement strand
ATCGCGTAGAGCCATATCAGGGCTGTTACTGTTTCAAAACATAATACTTCAACAGGACAAAAAGGTGAATGAAATTAAGTACACTTATCAATACATTCGCAAACATAATCTAAGAAGATGCCTCTGACGTTGACCACTCCGTCCAATTCATCACACAGGGGATTTACAAAAAAAAAACAACTTAAAACAAAAAACAAAAAAAACTCAACACAAATTTAACATAACTAAGAACACTGAAACGTATATAAAAATGGACCCAAATTACCTAAAATTGCTTCTGTTTATCTCATTTCCCTAGAGCCAAAAATGCACTTAATACATGACCCAATTATCAATCCTAAGAGTAACCGAGAATGTTTAAACACAATTTTGTTAAAGTGCGTTTGAAAACAGTAGTGACACCTCAAGCAGAAACACGTCTCTATATCTGGCATGGATTAGCAAGTCTTCATACAATGCAGCTACTGATGCCAGACAAAAATGGGCCTGGCTAGAAAGGAGACGTTTACAATGTGCCAAGGCCAACGTGTAAGAAGTGTGTAGTAATGTTCTCACAGGATTGTGCTCGTTCATTTCTCCTCCCTTCACCAGCCAGCTTAGTCAGCACGGGAATGACATCAAGAGCCAAGTAGCAACCAGTTGCCGTGATGTAGTGGTTAGAGCATCCGACCACATAATCTAAGGAGATGCCCCTGACGTTGGCCACTCCGTCCAATGCATCACACAGGGGATTTACAAAAAAAGAAAAAGAAAAAAAAAACGAACAACAAAAAAAACTCAACACAAATTTAACATAACTAAGAACACTGAAACTTATATAAAAACGGACACAAATTCCCTAAAATTGCTTCTGTTTATCTCATTTCCCTAGAGCCAAAAATGCACTTAATACATGACCCAATTATCAATCCTAAAAGAAGCCGAAAATGTTTAAACGCAATTCTGTTAACGTGCGCCTGAAAACAACAGTGACACCTCAAGCAGAAACACGTCTCTATATCTGGTATGGATTTAGCAAGTCTTCATACAATGCAGCCACTGATGCCAGAAAAAAATGGGCCTGGCTAGAAAGGAGACGTGTACAGTGTGCCAAGGCCAGCGTGTAAGAAGTGTGTAGTAATGTTCTCACAGGATTGTACTCGTTCATTTTTCCTCCCTTCACCAACCAGCTTCGTTACCAAGGGAATGAGAACAAGAGCCAAGTAGCAACCACTCGGCGTAGTGTGGTGGTTAGGGCAACCGACTACCGACTAGAATATTGTGGGTTCGAATCCTCATCAGTCCCTTCAAAAATCACTAGGATTTTTCAGCTCCAACTGGCTCCTCCTACCCAGAGTTAAGCGTGCTATGGACTCATTGGGAAAGGCTGGGACCGCACAGGCGAGTCTCAGCCACTTCACGGATGCGTCATTAAGAGTGTTGTTCAAATCTTCTGACCATCACCGCAAGTGTCTGTGTCTCTCAGGGCTGGTTGAGGCCAGGGTATTTTATGACAGTAAGCGTAGAGTCAATCTTGTCCCGCACTATCAGAGGAACTCCACAGCTGCGTGATTATTATCTTCATCGTCATCATCATTATCCCACTGTGTTGTTTATTAAGCTGGTGTACTGGTGTACAAAACGGGGGGGGGGGGGGGGACACCATCATCAACAACAACAATAAAAACAGTCAGGTAGCTAAACAGTCTGGCACTAAATCTTCAACACCAGTCCACTAGAGAATATGGCCTACCCCAGAAAAACTCGTCTCAGCAAGACTTCAGAAAGACAAGAAGGCTAATTGGTCTTCAAGGGGTAGAGCCTGGGAAATCAACCTATCTCTCCAATGTTTTTTTACCGAGGCAGCCGGGCAATGCCCTGCTCTTCACGATTTTCAACTGCCTTGGGATCTTTAACGTGCGCAGCCAGAAGGCACACGGTTCCGACTCCTTTATCGTCCCCTTTCGAAGGACTAGACGTTCAGTTCGATTTTCTGGTCAAACTGAGGAGAAAAGTCGAGGCCTGTACGGATAACGAACCCTGGAACCTCGAGTTTAATTATTGGCAGGTAAACTAAGGATAAGCTTCCTCCTCAGATCTGTATATGACCTGCTCCCCTCGAATGCAAACTAAGTGAAATGGGGGAAATCAGACGACCCAGCATGTCCGCTCTGTCAGAAGAAACAAACAGTGGAACATGTCCTAAGCTCTTGCAAAGTAGCGCTAGCCCAAGGAAGGTATACATGGAGGCACAACCAAGTTCTGAAAGTGATCACAGACGTGGTTAGCGATAGTGTTATGACAACCAGCACATTGCCAAAGGGTCTTCTGGATGGAGCAGTCGACTGGGAGTGTACAGCAGACCTCCCAGAGTGGAGAAATTACCCAGATGTCATCAGCAAGACAGGCATGAGACCAGACATCGCTCTCCACTCTGACTCCTCGAAACAAGTGATTCTGATAGAACTCACTGTGCCATACGAAAGCAGAATGGAAGAAGCACATATCTACAAGACCGAAAAATACGCCGGTCTTGCCAGCACCCTGAAGAAAGCAGGTCTGCGGGTCAAAATCTTCGCCATAGAGGTCGGGGCAAGAGGGTTTGTGGGCACCTCCGCTTATGATCTCATGAAACAACTCGCCATTTCTGGGAAGAAGAGGACTAGAGCCCTTAAAGCGATGGCAGAGGTAGCAGAAAGGAGCTCAAGCTGGATCTGGGCAAGGAGGAACCAAAAGTGAACTTCATAAGGATTAAATTCCCTACAGATGATGTGTGCCCCGTTAGCACATTGGTAAAACCGCGTACCGCAGTTCTGAAGCGCAGAATCGCCCAGGTTCGCTCCTCGGCGTGGGAAAAAAAAAAAAAAAAAGACAACAGCAGAAGGGCATCCAGGAGTCATAATCTGGATGTGGCCCGGCCCCCGAGAGTGTAAGGAATTCAGGGCCGAAACACTTGTCTAAAGGGGGTTACTTCTCTGAAGACCTTCTGTTGTCTAGCTCTCCCTAGAGTTTCTTTCTACCTTCTACCTTAACCATTCTGCCACTCTTCTGCCCTGAACAAATACCTGCCGTGCAATGCACTCGCTGAACTTTACCAATTCATTTCCACTGCCGCATAAATATCTGTAATTTGTTGGGTCCATTTTTTCAACGTGCAAAATCGAAGCAACAAGTTATGGAATTTACTGGAAAAAAAGCCAAGCTTAGGGATAACAAACCAAGACAAAAGATAGGCTGAAAATGAAGCAAAAAACAGAATAGAAACAACCCTGAACATGGAAGAAAATATCCTAGTCTTGTATTTTTGGTGAGAGGGCAAAGGTCATATGGTTTCTTGAGAATGTTACTATCTGTGTAGTTTTGAAAAACATGTCTCTGGTGTTTTAGTTTCCAACAGACACGACGAAACGATATGTCCAAGACGCTGAGTGTATATGACATTCTGTTACGTACAGATGAAAGAGCAGTACAGATACTCTGCCTGATATAACAGTAAGTAACCGTACATTGCTTGGTAAACACCAGTGTAGTCGTTAAGAGCTGTGTGGAGATGGCAATTATTCTTGAAAAGGTTATATACGGTGATGTTGTCAGCGCTATAACTGTCCACTTGTTGAAGGTAAAAGAAACGATTAGCCAAAGAAACGTTTCATACGCAGTGCATGATATAAAATAAATCATCATAACATCATTTCTCAGTGTGAAGATAAAAACAACATTATCATCATCATCATGTGCCCTGCCCCATGGCGTTGGCGATCATGGCCCTCCATTTTTTTTTTTTTTATCTATCCCTTGTTGCCGCAAGAACATATTCCACCCTCTCTGTCTTCAGCCACCCTGCAAGTCCGTCCAATATTTTCTCCCTGGGTCTACCTGGTGCTCTCTTTCCCTCCAGCTTTCCTGTTGTGACGAAGTGCTCTAATTCTCCTTTCCTCATAAAATGGCCTATAAATGTTGCGCGTCTTTTCCTGATCTTTCTTATCAATGATCTTCATGTCTGCCTCCATCAAGACTGTCTCGTTTGTTTTCTTTGCTGTCCATGGAGCTCTCAACATTCTTCTTAGAAATCACATCTCGGCTGCCTCAATCTTTTTCAGGCTTTGCGTGTTGACTGTCTACGCCTCACAACCGTATAACATTATCGCTTCTATACAGCATTCAAGAACTCTCTTCCTGATGTTAATCGATAGGCATTTGTTGGTAAGAATGCTTTTCATCTTCTTGAATGCTGTTTTGGCTCGGCCGATTCTGCTGGCTATTTCTGATGTGCATCTGCCGTCTGGTGAAATGATCGTTCCCAGGTATTTAAACTTATCAACCTGTTTCAAGGCTGTGCTGTTTGCTGTTATTTTGCATGAGAGGATTTCATGTTTTTTACTGATCACCATGACTTCAGTCTTCTTGCTTTTAAGTTCCAATCCCTTACCTTTGCTTTCTATTTCTAGTATATTCACAAAGTTTTTTAGGTTCCTTTTATTCTCTGCTATTAGTGCGGTGTCATCTGCGTGTCGAGTGTTGTTTAACTCATCATAACATCATTTCTCAGTGTGAGGATGAAGACAACATGGACTATGAACTCAAAGCAAACAGACTACAGTAACATGGAAATAGCCAGCAGAATCGGCCAAGCCAAAAACAGCATTCAAAAAGATGAAAAGCATTCTTACCAACAAATATGCACCCACGGGTGTTTCACGTTAACAGTACAACATGCATCATCATCATCATCATCATCAGGTGCCCTGCCGCATGCCGTTGGCGATCAAAGACTTCCATCTATCTCTATCTCTCGTTGCCCCTAGCATCTCCCCCACCCTCCTCGTCCCCAGCCACTCTGCAAGTCCGTCCAGCATTTTCTCCCTGGGTCTACCCGGTGCTCTCTTTCCCTCCAGCTTTCCCGTTGTGACCAGGTGCTCCAAATCCCCCTTCCTCATAAAGTGGCCTATAAATGTACAACATGCATATCAAATTAAATTGTGGTAGACTTTGCCTTTAAGAAATAAATGTAAATCTGCTAATAAATGTGAGAGTTTCACAACCTCTTCCTTCTCACTGACCTAATCCCACTTCTTCCACACCACCAGAGATATCTCAGCCTAGCCCTGGGACATTGCAAAACTGAAGAGTTGCAATGACAGGGTTGATAACCCTGAGAAGCTGACGAAGGGTTAACATTCATTGCCTCCAATTGTTTGCCAAAACAAAGAAACTACATGAATGTTGGAGTAAATGAAACTGAGGATTTAACGACTTCCCCAATAATGGTTGGTTGGTTGGTTGGTTGGTTGGTTGGTTGGTTGGTTGGTTGGTTGGTTGGTTGGTTGGTTGGTTGGCTGGCTGGTTGGTTGGTTGGTTGGTTGATTGGTTGGTTGATTGGTTGGCTGGTTGGTTGGTTGGTTGGTTGGTTGATTGGTTGGTTGGTTGGCTGGTTGGTTGGTTGGTTGGTTGGTTGGTTGGTTGGTTGGTTGGTTGGTTGACTGGTGGTTGGTTGGTTGGTTGGTTGGTTGGTTGGTTGATTGGATGGTTGATTGATTAGTTAGGTGATTGATTTGTTGGTTAGTTGATTAGTTATTTTTTCTGTGTTCTTATGTTTGTTATTGTTATTGATTTTGTTGTTGTTATCGTTGTTCTTGTTTATGAACAAAGTTACAAAGTTTAATTAAGCTAGCTCATTTCAAAACTTGGCATAACATCTACATATGTTGGAATCATGATACAATAAATAACATAGAACAGATCCAACTTTGTATCAAAAAGGACATGATTAGTATGGTCTCACCAGTCTGAAAGTGCCAAAGACAGAGAGTTCAGTAAGACCACAAACCAGGTAGAAGAATCGTAACTGACGTAGACTGGAACGTACATGACATAGCAAGCCTTTCTGAAACAATGCCAGCTGATGCCAGAACTAATGAACCCGGCCTGAGACGAGACGTTTACAGTGTTCCACAGTCTGTGCAGTGAGTAGAACTATTCTCAAGAAATTGTCCTTCGTTCTCCTCTTTTCAAGAGTCTGTTTTGTGGATGGGAGTAAAGAAAACAAGTGGGCCTCTAATGATTAATTTTGCTACCAGTTTGGCACTAAATCCTCATTCCCAACAAAGTATAAGGTCTGAGGGCACTAAATCCTTACTGCAACAAAATACAAGGTTTGGCATTAAATCCCCACTGTCAACAATGTACAGGGTTTAGCAATAAATCCCCAATGGCCAACAAGTACAAAGTCATAACTACATTCCCCAGCGTTCACTCTTCATCGCCAACACAATACGGAGACAGCATCATAATTTAGCGCAAAAACATCCCAAGTGTAGAGTTCAAATGTGCAGATAAGTGCGAAATCTACCCATTTTAAAACACAGGCCAAAAGAAAAAGAAGGCAGAGAAGACAGCGAGGAAAATTGGAATGCTGCAAAAAAGTTTAGATCCCATAAGAAATATCTCTGTAGAGACTTGATCTCTGAGTTCAGGGACATACCATGCTAGTCTTTGTGATCTGGTCTTCACTCTGGGAAACAAAATGATAGAAAGACAGTTATAGCTTGTTCCAGGTTAAGATACTGCTTAGGGCGTACTGCAAATACCTTTTCAGGCAGTATTTCTGAGTTGCCATTCTTTCTGGTTTCTCTCTCTATCTCTGTCTCCCCTGTTCTGTTCTGTCTCTGTTCCCCTGTCTCTGTCTCTCGTCTCTGTTTCTCTCTCTCTCTTCTCTCTCTCTCTCACTCTCTCACTCTCTCTCTCTCTCTCTCTCTCTCTCTCTCTCTCTCTCTCTCTCTCTCCTTCCCTCTCTCTCTCTCTCTCTAACAGTCCGGCATTTTGGAGGAGATGGAAAGAAAGATTTATTTCAGGTCAAAAGTTTGCTTTCACTGCATTTCAGACTTCTTGTTAGAAAACAGGTTCTTGCTTTGTCTGTTTACGTTCTTAACACACCTAAATGTTAACACTTTTCAGAGAAGAAATCAAAGGAAAATAATCCTTGTGTCAGCTTGCATGTTCTCTCTGCACAAATAACTATCCCTCTTAAAATATAAAACTAAGGAAAAATCGTCAGCTTGTTTTATAAAAGAAAAAATTTCCTAAAACAATATGTTATAATTGAGAAAATCTTTTACTCATATTAGATCTCTCACTGTATAGGGGAAAAAAAAAAGAGATGGAATTCAACAAAAGACCACGAAATTTAAACACGAACAGACAAGATACACACGCACATGTGTGTATAGTATACATAATAATATATATAATATATAGATATATATAACATAATATAGTATATGTATATATAGATATATTATAATAGATATACATATAGATAGATAGATAGATAGATAGATAGACAGACAGATATAGATAGATAGATAGACAGATAGATAGATAGAAGCACAGATAGATAGATAGATAGCAGATAGATAGATAGATAGATAGACAGATATGATAGATAGAAATAGATAGATAGATAAATAGATAGATAGATAATAGATAGATAAGAGAGATAGATATATAACAGATAGATAGATAGAAGATAGTAAACAGAAGTAGATAGATAGATAGATAGATAGATAGATAATAGATAGATAGATAGATAGAAAATAGAACAAACCAGCATCAAATCATGTGCGAACTGCATATTTAGGGAACAAAAACAAACCCTCTGCCATTCATGCCATAAACAGATAGACAAGTCTGGGAACCTCTCAGCCTCTTCTCCTAAATATTTCCCTTCCTCCTTCACTCTGTAGCAACCCCAGCACTAATTTTGGCCCTTCCTGGCCCTGGGATCATTGCACGAACGAAGACCTGCTTTGATAAATCAAATCCCCACAACCCTGAGAAACTGGGAAAGAGTTAAGGGTCGTGGCTGCGAAGCTACCACCAAATGCCTCGCCGTACAGCTGGGGCAGAAAAGGCAGTGTGTGAGCGCTGGAATGAATGAGGCTGAGTGTTTAATGGCTTCTTCAAGAACATGCTGAGAGTGTGAGAGAGTATACCCCTGAAACGCTACAACCCACCAGAGGTTTTGAAGTGACGTTTTGAAACAGGTGTAGAAGGTATAATATAACATTTATAAAAGCAAAATGGATGTGGGGATATATGTGTGTTGTAAATCAGGCTATGGACAACGTGATCCTATGTAGATATGCTACGAAAATGCAAGGCTGCCTCGGGGTTATGGTGTTTGTTTCAAAATGTAATCATGTTGTCTTGTTCCTTCAGTAAATCAAAAAATACTGACAACGACAACTACAACAACAACAGTAACAGTAACAACAACAATAATAATGATAATAGTATTAGTAATAATCATCATGTCAATATATCACGATAATAGTAACAATGATAATGATAAAACATTGATGATATCGATGATGATAATACTAGTATAATTGATAATAATAATGGTAATAATGATAATAGTAATAATAATGATGATTATAATAACAATAATAATAATAATAATAATAATAATAAATGTTTTCTTATTTTTGAATGCACAAGATACAATGAAATTCGAAATGAAATAATTATTACGTACATTAAAGCTTCCTTACTCATCTCTTAACACACACACACACACACACACACACACACACACACACACACCCCACACACTACACACACATCACGCACGCACGCACGCACACCACACACACACACACACACACACCACCTGTCCTCAAATAACAGGTAAACCAGCTGGCACAGTCATAAGAGAGACAGCAAGGTGTGACTTTTTTTTCAGATAAAAGAACGTTAAACCAAATCAAAATAGATCACCTCCAACAAGGGAGAGAACTGCTTGCACTCTGGTGTGTCAAAAAAATAGCACATACAGTGTGAGATGTATGCCGCTCAGGTAACTCAGTACCTGTCTGATCATAATTCCCTGTCTTTCGTGTTTCCTGTACCTGCAAAAGAGGAGAAAAAGTTTGGAAAGAAAGAAAGAGAAGAGACGGATGAGGAGGAAGAGATAAAAAAAGGAAATATTCGTTGTGGGATGGAACGAAGTAGGAGAAGTGTAAAAGTGAAGAAGTATGTTGACGAATGTGCAAATCGTCGAGTTGAATTTTTGTTTAAAAATGAATCACATACTCGTGTTTGGAAACATTATTTTTGTTGAACATCAGATCAAAGACATGCATAGTTTCATCATCATCATCATCAAGTGCCCTGCCGCATGGCGTTGGCGATCATGGCCCTCCATATGCATCTATCCCTTGTTGCCGCAAGTGCGTCTTCCCACCCTCTCTGTCCTCATCACCCTGCAAGTCCGTCCAATATTTTCTCTCTGGGTCTACCTGGTGCTCTCTTTCCCTCCAGCTTTCCTGTTATGCAGAGCTTGAAAGATGAAAAACATACAGAACATTATAACCAATATGGATTTCCTCAATTTTAATATAACTTGTGTTTCTAGGTTCAGAAAAGGTTTGTAGAGCTATCATTTTACTTTTTAATGTGTGTTTAATTATAGTAAATATTCAGAATATGAATCATAACCTCGTTTACTGAAGAAAAAAGAAACAAAGACTTTAAAAACACACACAAGAAGGGAAACACAGACACAGATGCCACTACACCTCCCATTATAAATCACAAGAGGGTTGGTGCAACTTTAAGGAAAAATGTCGCTGATCGGCCATAAACAGCTGGATCAAGTTTGGGAGCCTCTCAGCCTCTTCTCTGAGCTAATTTCCCCTCCCTTCACGCTGCCCTAACCCCACTTCTCGCTGGGAAAGAGTAAGGGTCGTGGTTCTGAAGCTCGCTGATGCTCAGAGCAGAAACACTGCTGTAGTGAACGAAGCCGATGGTTTAATGACTTTCTGGAGAACACGGTTTCAGAGTGTGAGAGGGTGTAACCCTGAAACACTACAAAACATCAAGTCCTGGGTGCAAAATGGTATAAAAGGTGTGCAAGGTTCCAAAATGCGAGAGGAAATGGTTTGAGGAATGTATAATATGTATCACAAATCATAACCTCCACAATTTGATATTTGCGTGGATGTTGTTACAAAGATATAGGATTATCTTAGAGTTCCTGGTTGTTGCTTGATGATGTAGTAATGTTATATTGTTAATTAACTTTATAAAGTTAATGAACTTGACATTTTCTCATGTTATTGATATACGATAGAACTGAAAAATAAGGCATTAAGAAATTTCTCCATCTCTGCCTCTGTCTATCTCTGCCTCTCTCTCTCTCTCTCTCTCTCTCTCTCTCTCTCTCTTTTCTCTCTCTTCTCTGTGTCTCTCTTCTCTCTCTCTGTCTTCTCTCTCTCTCTTCTTTCTCTCTCTCTGTCTCTCTCTCTGTCTTCTGTCTCTTCTTTTCTCTCTCTCTGTCTTCTCTCTCTCTCTTTCTTCTTTTTCTCTCTCCCCTCTCTCTCCCTCCTCTCTCTCTCTTTCTTTTTCGCCACAAGCAGCTTATAATCCAGTCGACACAACCTTACGTAAACTAAATACCAAGGTGTGACTCTCCCAAATAAAAGAATGTGAAGCCAAACAAAAACAAATGGCTTCGAGCAAGGGAGAGAACCGCTTGCACTCAATGTGTCATAGTGAACAGAACATATAATGTGAAATGTGTGGTGTGCAGGTAACACACTACCTGTCTGATTTACCTTTATCTGTCTGATCTATCATTGCCTGTTTGATTTACCATTTCTTCTCTGATTTACATTTACCTGTGTGATCTACTATTTCCTGTCTTATTTACATTTACCTGTCAGATCTATCGTTTGCCATCTGATTTATCATTTCTTTTCTGATCTACATTTACCTGTCTGATTTAGCATTTCCTGTCTGATTTACATTTACCTGTTTGATCTACCATTACCTATCTGATGTACATTTACCTGTCTGATCTATTGTTACCTGTTTGATTTACAGTTACCTATTTGATCTACCATTACCTGTTTGATTTACATTTACCTGTTTGATGTACATTTACCTGTCTGATTTAGCATTTCCTGTCTGATTTACATTTACCTGTTTGATCTACCATTACCTGTTTGATTTACATTTACCTGTCTGACGTACATTTACCTGTCTGATTTAGCATTTCCTGTCCGAGTTACATTTACCTGTCTGATCTACCATTCTTTCTCCCCATTTATAGCCGTGTGCTGTGTGTGTGTGTGTGTGTGTGTGTGTGTGTGCGTGCGTGCGTGCGTGCGTGCGTGCGTGCGTGCGTGCGTGTCTGTTTCAGCGCTTAGATTTGATTTTATCAAGATTTTGCGCTATACAAATATTGTAATTATTTTTATTATTACCTGTCTGATTTACCATTTCCTGTCTGATTTCTCATTACCTGTCTGATTTTTATTACCCGTCTGACTTAGCATTTCCTGTCTGAATTACATGTACCTGTCTGATCTACCATTACCTGTCTGATTTACCATTTCCTGTCTAATTTCTCATTACCTGTCTGATTTCTCATTACCTGTCTGATTTTACCATTTCCTGTCTGAATTACATGTACCTGTCTGATCTCCCATTACCTGTCTGATTTACCATTCCCTGTCTGATTTACATTTACCTGTCTGATCTACCATTATCTGTCTGATTTGCTTTTACCTGTCTGACTACAATTTCTTATCTGATTTACCACTTCCTGTCTGATTTACCTTTACTTGTCTGATCTACCATTATCAATTTGATTTACCATTTCCTGTCTGATTTACATTTACTTGCCTGATCTACCATTTCCTGTCTGATTTACATGTACCTGTGTGAGTTACCATTACCTGTCTGATTTACAGTTACCTGTCTGACTACAATTTCCTATCTGACTTACCTTTTTCTGTCTGATTTATATTTACCTGTCTGATCTACTCTTTCCTATCTGATTTACCATTTCCTGTCTGATCTATAGTTACCGTCTGATTGACCCTTTCCTATCTGATTAAGCATTTCCTGTCTGATCTATAGTTACCTGTCTGATTGACCCTTTCCTATCTGATTAAGCATTTCCTGTCTGATTTACATTTACATGTCTGATTTACATTTACATGTCTGATTTACATTTACCTGTCTGATTTACATTAACATGTCTGATTTACATTTACCTGTCTGATTTACATTTGCATGTCTAATTTACATTTACCTGTCTGATTTACATTTACCTGTCTGATTTACATTTGCCTGTCTGATTTACATTTACCTGTCTGATTTACATTTGCCTGTCTGATTTACATTTACCTGTCTGATTTACATTTGCCTGTCTGATTTACATTTACATGTCTGATTTACATTTGCCTGTCTGATTTACATTTACCTGTCTGATTTACATTTGCATGTCTGATTTACATTTACATGTCTGATTTACATTTGCCTCTCTGATTTACATTTGCATGTCTGATTTACATTTACATGTCTGATTTACATTTGCCTGTCTGATTTACATTTGCCTGTCTGATTTACATTTGCCTGTCTGATTTACATTTGCCTGTCTGATTTACATTTACATGTCTGATTTACATTTGCCTGTCTGATTTACATTTACCTGTCTGATTTACATTTACATGTCTGATTTACATTTGCCTGTCTGATTTACATTTACATGTCTGATTTACATTTACATGTCTGATTTACATTTGCATGTCTGATTTACATTTGCCTGTCTGATTTACATTTACCTGTCTGATTTACATTTGCCTGTCTGATTCACCATTTCCTATCGAATTTACCATTTCCTGTCTTGATCCACAATTACCTGATTTTGTGTTTTGGCTGTGGTGCTCAGGTAACATACTCCCTGTCTGATATACCTTTACCTGTCTAATCTACCGTTTCCAGTGTGATTTACCATTACAGACCTGGTCTACCGTTACCTGGTTTTTGTGTTTTGGGGTAAAAAGGAAAGAAAAGTAGAAAGCGTAAACTTGAAAAGATTTTATTATTCAATGATAGTAGCATTTACGTTCTGATGAGTTTGTCTTACAGCTAGTCTTTGTTATTGTACATATACAGTATAAGCACGCAAGCATAAAAACGAAATATATACACGTGGAATGTGAAGGACGAGTAAGGTGAGGTAGTGATAAGAAAGAGCAATGACAGGAATGAAGGGGAGGGGGTCAAGATGAACTAGCAGAACATGAAAAAAAAAAAAAAAAACACAATAAGGAAATTTGAGGTTTTGCTATGATAACTACTAAAGGCAGCTAGAAGCTTATATTTCAGAACCTTGCCTTCTTTGTTTACCATCAATACGAAAACATAACATGAGTTAAGGGACGCTTTGAGAAGTGTATTTGACTGTTTTCGTAGTTGTTATTGTTATTTGGTTTTATCCTGTTTTATTCTGTTCATGTTGTTGTTTTTGTTGTTGTCTTTGTTCTAAAAGTGAACTGAAGTATTAGATGAGGTTGTGAGGAAGGGGGACGGGGGAGGAAAAGAATGAATGCCTGGAAGAATCTTTTTATGCCACGATCGGCAAACCAATAATATATTGTTAAAAGAAACATCACAGAGGTGCGGATGGGACCCGGAGCAACAATGCCTCACCACTCTCCAAACAATCATCTCCCAAGCTTCCAACACCACTCGATAGCCATTTCATCAAGCATAGGGGGGCTGTCCATGCGTTGCATGACCCATTGGGACCCAGTCATCAGTTACCTTGATTACAAACCGAATGACAAGGTGGGGAGATGACAAACCCCGGGACATAGCCACACAACGTGCACCAACCATGTCCAGCTCAGGCTCCAGACCAAGAGAGAATGGAAGGCCTTTCTCCTGCACCACCATGGCATTCATCTTTCTTTCGGCAAACCAATAATACATTGAAATATAATTCTACATATCAATAACACAGAAAAAACTTAACTTCACTTAAAAATCTTTATGGAAAATAACACAAGCACATTCTCATTAAAATTCTCTAAAACTCCATCACCAAATGACTACAACAAAAATCACGAATGTTGCAAATCAACCCACAAACAGCTGGATCATGCCTGCAAGCCTCTCAACCTCTTCTCCTAGCAAATCTTCCCTCCTTTACACAGCCCCAACCTACTTCTTGCACGCCAGCAGTTTAAGAGTCCTGCCTAGCCTAGCCCTGGGATTCTTGCACGATTTAAGAGCTGCACTGACAGGGGAGACAACGTTGAGAAGCTGTGAAAGAGTTAAGGGACATGTCTGTATACTTCGTCGATGGTCGAAGCAAAGAAATCTTAAAAGAGCTGGAGTGAATTAACCCTTTGATTACCGCACCCTCTCCATCAACTGCAAAAAAAAAAAAAAAAAAAAAAAAAAAAAAACTTGACCCTTTGACTCCCTCACCCTATTCACCAGCGGATAATTCCATATGTGCTCCACCCAAGTCTGCCAGTGATTATCTGGCAAACTGTCTGAGCCTGTAAAAAAAAAAAAACATGATGAAAATTTGGGACAGTATACTACTGGCACACTAAAATAATAACAATTAAAAAGAATAATAATGAAATAAATAATAACAATAATAATGATAATAATAATATGATAACAATAATAATGATAATATCAATAATCATCATAATAATAACAACAACAATAATGATAATAATAACAATAATAACGATGATGATGATGATGATAATGATAATAAAAATAAAGACCAGATGTTTAGGTGTGGGATGGTAAAACAAGCACACAAGGGTTACAAAATTTATCTAAAAGATTTTTTTTAGAGGAAAGGTTGATAATCAGAATCAGGATCATTTCTTACTTCAAACATATTACGTTTCAAATCGAAAATGACCCCTCGATTCTTTGTCTCCCTCCTTGCTGTCTATCTATCCCCTGGACCTGCGTGTACACACAAGTACACATACAGAAACGTACAACTACACGCACGCACGCACGCGCGCACACACACCATACAGAAACATACACACAAACACACACATGCACAAACACACACACACACACACACACACACACACACACACACTACACTACACACACACACACACCACGTACACACACACACACACACACACACACACACACACACACACACACACACACACACACACACACACACACACACACACACCTACACGTCTAAAACCACAGATGTAAACAGACGTTGAGAGAAATTACGAAGGAAACACACCCGTAAAACTCCTCATTTAAATCACAATGAGTTTGCAACTCCAAAGAAACAAATGCAACAAGTCAACTCATAAACAGCTGGATCAAGTTTGAGAGCCTCTCAACCTCTTCCCCCAGCTAATTTCCCCTCCTTCACACAACCCCCAACCCCTCTACTCGCACATCAGAAGTTTAAGAGTCCCATCTAGCCTAGCCTAGCCTTGGGATTATTGCACGACTGAAGAGCCGCACTGACAGGGCAGACAACCCTGAGAAGCTTAGGAAAGAGTTAATTTCAAAACTCACTCGCTACGTACAATTATGCCCCTTTCCGTTTCCCTGATACGCAACCATTTGCATAGGTCATGAGAAAAATTCTCCATACAAACAAATGAAAAGAGACAGCTTTGAAATTTGGCAGGTTATATGTATATTAAACGAATGGTGTATAACATGCTGAAATTTCAATTGTCTAACCCTCATGGTTGCTGAGTAAGGGTACAAATGAAAACAGAGACATTTTCAGGTGAAAAATGTCTTACAAAATACAAAGTCATTTTCAATATATCAGTTTCTACAGTCACATTTTGAATGAAATTTCATAAAATCCAACTTGCACACACTCTAAGTGCAATGAAGGAAGAGATCATCTTGAAGAGCGCCGAGATATCGAGTGTTGTTCGGCCATTTGCTTTTCCGTTGTCTGCTTCGCAGCAAAGCTAGTGGGTTGTAAACTTTGCACTGTCTTCACACCAGTTGCAGAGTACAGTGACCTAATGGCATGAAAAGAGGCTAAGAATGACCGAAGAATCTATTTCTGGCCAGAAGTTTTTATTAACGGAAATATTGAAAGCCCCGCGAATTTTCAAAACCCCGAGTCGGATTTCTCCAACGCTCGTACACAAGCCTTGTTGAGACATGATCAGGAAATCCCAACGCTCGTAGCGAGGGACGTGGCATTGATGCTTCAAATAGAGACATTGTGCAGCTGCTGGTGTGAACGAGGCTGAGAGTTTTAATGACTTTCTGTAAAGCATGATGAAGGTGTCAGAGGATGTACCCTTGCAAATCTACAAAACATCAGAGTTCTTCGGGTGAGATGGGGAAACAGGTGTACAAAAGGGTTACAAAACGCATGAGAAAAACTCTCTGAGTTCTGTTGCGTGTTTCAAATTAAACTTGGACGGATTGTGAAGGTAAAGATGATGATTATCACTTTATTCATATGAATATTAATACAAATAATTAAAACAAAATATTTTCTTGTGCTTTTATGCACGAAAAATGGGAAAATGAAAGGTTAATACACATTTCAAATCCTCTTTATTCTGGTCTGTAATATGACAGCATGGACTTTCTCTGTCTTTCTCTATCTCTCTGTCTCTGTCTCTTTCTCTGTCTAGCTCGCTCCCTACATCGGTCTCACACACACTACACACACACTACACACACACACACACACACACACACACATACACACACACACACACACACACACACACACACACACACAACACACACACACACACACACACACACACATCTACTCATCTAAAACCACAGACGTGAACTGACAGACGTTGAGAGAAATTACGAAGGAACATACCCGTAAGACTCCTCGTTTAAATCACAATGAGGTTGCAACTCAAAAAGAAACAAATGCAGCAAGTCAACTCATAAACAGCTGGATCAAGTTTGAGAGCCTCTCAACCTCTTCCCCTAGCTAATTTCCCCTCCTTCACACAACCCCCAACCCCTCTACTTGCACACCAGCAGTTTAAGAGTCCTGCCTAGCCTAGCCCAGTGCTGGGATTATTGCACGACTGAGGAGGAGCTGTTCTGACAGAGCAGACAACCCTGAGAAGTTTAGAAAAGAGTTAAGGGACGTGGCAGTGATGCTCTGAGCAGAGACATTGTGTTGCTACTGGAGTGAATGTGGCTGAGAGTTTTAATGATTTTCTATAAAGAATGGTGAGGGTGTCAGAGGGTGTACCCTTGCAACACTATAAAACATGACAGTTCTTAAGGTAAGATGGTGAAACAGGTGTACAAAAGGGCTACAAAATGCCAAATGGGAAAAAAGTTTCTGAGTTCTCTTGCGTGTTTCAATTTAAATTTCGGACTGTTTGATCTTTGGGGAAGGTATCAGTGATGATAAGCACCTTCTTCGTATGAAACACTAATATAGATAATTGAAATAAAACATTTTCTTTAATTTTCATGCCTAAGAAAACATGAAACTGAAAGGTTGATAAACATTTCAAATCCTCTTTATCCGGGTCTGTAATATAGCAGCATAGACTTTCTGTCTTTCTCTATCTCTCTGTCTGTCTGTCTGTCTCTGTCTCTTTCTTTCTCTAGCTCGCTCCCTACATCGGTCACACACACTACACACACACACACACACACACACACACACACACACACACACACACACACACACACACACACACACACACACACACACACACACCTACTCATCTAAAACCACAGATGTGAACAGACGTTGAGAGAAATCACGAAGGAACATACCCGTAAAACTCCTCATTTAAATCACAATGACTTTGCAACTCCAAAGAAACAAATGCAACAAGTCAACTCATAAACAGCTGGATCAAGTTTGAGAGCCTCTCAACCTCTTCCCCTAGCTAATTTCCCCTCCTTCACACAAACCCCCAACCCTTCTACTTGCACACCAGCAGTTTAAGAGTCCCACCTAGCCTAGCCTAGCCCTGGGATTTGCACGACTGAGGAGGAGCTGCTCTGGCAGGGCAGACAACCCTGAGAAGCTTAGAAAAGAGTTAAGGGACGTGGCATTGATGCTCTGAGCAGACATTGTGCGGTAGCTGGAGTGAACGAGGCTGAGAGTTTTAATGGCTTTCTGTAAAGCATGGTGAGGGTGTCAGAGGGTGTACCCTTGCAACACTATAAAACATCAGAGTTCTTAAGGTGAGATGGTGAAACAGGTGTACAAAGGTTACAAAATGTATGGGGAAACGTTTTTGAGTTCCGTTGATTGTGTTTCAATTTAAATTTGGAACAGTTTGATCTTTAGGAAAGGTAACAAGGATGATTATTACTTTGTTCATATAAGTACTAATATTAGTTATTGAAATAAAACATTTTCTTCTATGTTTATGTATGAGAATACAGGAAACTGAAAGGTTAATAAACATTTCAAATCCTCTTTGTTCAGGCCTGTGATATAGCAGCATGAACTCTCTCTTCTTTCTCTATCTCTGTCTCTTTCTCTCCCTAGCTCGCTCCTTACATTGATCACACACACACACACACACACACACACACACACATACACATACACACACACACACACACACACACACACACACACACACACACACACACACACACACACACACACACACACACACACATTTACTCGTCAAAAAACCACAGATGTGAACAGACGTTGACAGAAATTACGGAGGAACACACCCGTAAAACTCCTCGTTTAAATCACAATGAGGTTGCAACTCCAAAGAAACAAATGCAGCAAGTCAATTCATAAACAGCTGGATCAAGTTTGAGAGCCTCTCAACCTCTTCCCCTAGCTAATTTCCCCTCCTTCACACAACCCCCAACCCCTCTGCACACCAGCGGTTTAAGATTCCCGCCTAGCCTACCCTAGCCTAGTGCTGGGATTATTGCACGACTGAGGAGGAGCTGCGCAGACAGGGCAGAAAACCCTGAGAAGCTTAGAAAAGAGTTAAGCGACGTGGCAATGATGCTCAGGGCAGAGACATCGTGCCGACACTGGAGTGAACGAGGCTGAGAGTTTTAATGACTTTCTATAAAGCATGGTGAGGGTGTCAGAAGGTGTACCCTTGCAACACTATAAAACATCAGAGTTCTTAAGGTGAGATGGTGAAACAGGTTACAAAGGTTACAAAATGTATGGGGAAACGTTTTTGAGTTCCGTTGATCGTGTTTCAATTTAAACTTGCGACAGTTTGATTATTAGGAAAGGTAACAAGGATGATTATTACTTTGTTCATATAAGTACTAATATTAGTTATTGAAATAAAACATTTTCTTCTATGTTTATGCATGAGAAAAGGGGAAACTGAAAAGTTGATAAACATTTCAAATCCTCTTTATTCAGGCCTGTAATATAGCAACATGAACTCTCTCTGTCTTTCTCTATCTCTCTGTCTCTGTCTCTTTCTCTCCCTAGCTTGCTCCCTACATTGGTCACACACACTACACACACACAAACACACACACACACACACACACACTCATCTACTCATCTAAAACCACAGATGTGAAAGACAGACGTTGAGAGAAATTACGGAGGAACACACCCGTAAAACTCCTCGTTTAAATCACAATGAGGTTGCAACTCAAACGAAACAAATGCAGCAAATCAACTCATAAACAGCTTAATCAAGTTTGAGAGCCTCTCAACCTCTTCCCCTAGCTAATTTCACCTCCTTCATACAAACTCCCAATCCCTCTACTTGCACACCAGCGGTTTAAGAGTCCTGCGTAGCCTATCCTAGCCCTGGGATTATTGCACGATTCAGGAGGAGCTGCACTGACAGGGCAGACAACCCTGAGAAGCTTAGAAAAGAGTTAAGCGACGTGGCAATGATGCTCAGGGCAGAGACATCGTGCGGTTACTGGAGTGAACGATGCTGAGAGTTTTAATGACTTTCTGTAAGGCATGGTGAGGGTGACAGAGGGTGTACCCTTTCAACACTATAAAACATCAGAGTTCTTAAGGTGAGATGGTGAAACAGGTGTACAAAGGTTACAAAATGTATGGGGAAACGTTTTTGAGTTCCGTTGATTGTGTTTCAATTTAAACTTACGACAATTTGATTTTTAGGAAAGGTAACAAGGATGATAATTACTTTGTTCATATAAGTACTAATATTAGTTATTGAAATAAAACATTTTCTTCTATGTTTATGCATGAGAAAAGGGGAAACTGAAAGGTTAATAAACATTTCAAATCCTCTTTGTTCAGGCCTGTAATATAGCAGCATGAACTCTCTCTTCTTTCTCTATCTCTCTGTCTCTGTCTCTTTCTCTCTCTAGCTCGCTCCTTACATTGCTCACACACACTACACACACACACACACCCGTACTCGTCTAAAACCACAGATGTGAACAGACGTTGAGAGAAATTACGGAGGAACATACCCGTAAAACTCCTTGTTTAAATCACAATGAGTTTGCAACTCCAAAGAAACAAATGCAGCATGTCAACTCATAAACAGCTGGATGAAGTTTGAGAGCCTCTCAACCTCTTCCCCTAGCTAATTTCCCTTCCTTCACACAACCCCCAACCCCTCTACCTGCACACCAGCAGTCTAGGAGTCCCACCTAGCCTAGCCTAGCCCTGGGATTATTGCACGATTCAGGAGGAGCTGCACTGACAGGGCAGACAACCCTGAGAAAAGAGTTAAGCGACGTGGCAATGATGCTCAGGGCAGAGACATCGTGCGGTTACTGGAGTGATCGAGGCTGAGAGTTTTAATGACTTTCTATAAAGCATGGTGAGGGTGTCAGAGGGTGTACCCTTGCAACACTATAAAACATCAGAGTTCTTAAGGTGAGATGGTGAAACAGGTGTACAAAGGTTACAAAATGTATGGGGAAAAGTTTCCTGGTCCTGTTGCGTGTTTCAATTTAGATTTCGGACTGTTTGACCTTTGGGGAAGGTAACAATGATGTTATCACTTTGTTCAGATGAATACTAATATAGATAATTGAAATAAAACATTTTCTTCTATGTTTATGCATGAGAAAACGGGAAACTGAAATGTAAATAAACATTTAAAATCCTCTTTATTCAGGTCTGTAATATAGCAGCATGGATTTTCTCTGCTCTTCTCTATCTCTCTGTCTCTCTGTCTGTCTCTTTCTCTCTCTAGTTCGCTCCCTACATCGGTCACACACACTACACACACACACACCTACTCATCAAAAACCACAGATGTGAACAGAATTTTAGAGAAATTACGAAGGAACATACCCGTAAAACTCCTCGTTTAAATCACAATGAGGTTGCAACTCATACAGAAATAAATGCAACAAGTCAACTCATAAACAGCTGGATTAAGTTTGAGAGCCTTTCAACCTCTTCCCCTAGCTAATTTCCCCTCCTTCACACAACCCCCAACCCCTCTACCTGCACACCAGCAGTTTAAGAGTCACTGGGATTATTGCATGAGAAAATGGGAAACTAAAAGGTTAATAAACATTTGAAATCCTCTTTATTCGGGTCTGTAATATAGCAATATGGACTCGTTGTCTCTCTCTCTGTCTCTGTCTCTGTCTCTGTCTCTGTCTCTCTGTCTCTGTCTCTGTCTCTTTCTCTTTCTCTCTCTCTCTGTCTCTCTCTGTCTGTCTCTCTCTCTCTTTCTCTCTCTCTCTCTCACTCCCTCGCTAGCTCACATATAACACACGCACACACACACACACACGCACACACACACACACACACACACACACACACACACACACGCACGCACGCACGCACGCACGCACGCACACACACACACACACACACATACATACATTAAGAGAGTGAAGTCAAACGAACATAAATTGCTCCAGTAAGGGAGAGAACCGCTTGCACCCTAGTATGTCACAGTGAATGGAACATACACTGTGGGTTGTGTGTGATCCTCAGGTAACACACGACATACCTGGTTCAAATTTACCTATCTGGTGCCCCCTGTGGGGATGCCAGGGGCTCTTTCAGTATAAATAACATCCCCATCTTCTGGAAATTATATGCTAGATATTTTCTCTTTTCTGTCACTTTCTTTGTTTCTGCCTTGTTCCTTTGCTTTCTGTCATTTCTTTCTATCATTTTCTGCCTTGTTGGTCTCTTCACCTGTATGTGTTTCATACAGTCTTACATATTTTCTATTAAGAGTGAGAATTGGGTACATGTAGTAAGTGCAATTTGGCTATAGGGGAATGTGATATGCAGAAGCAATATTGGCAATTTAGACCAGTTTTTATCTATTTTTACTGTCCTTTTTATGTTTAAATTTATGTTCAGGTATGTTTTTAACTCCACTGTGTGATAAATTGGATGGAATGGTCAACGCGAGGGGAATCTCCTTAGATTATGTGCACGAATGTATTACAAGCTAAACAATACCAATGCAAGCTAAATAACACCATTACACGCTACAGTCCACCATTATAAGATAAACAATACCATTACAAACAACACCGTAAGAAGCTATACAACACCATTACCATTACAAGTTACAATACACCATTGCAAGCTAAACTGCAACACTGCAAGCTAAACAACACAATTGCAAGCTAAACATACATTTTCAATCAAAAACAACAAAGCTATGTACTGTTGAACCATTGTGTATGTTTTGAAATGGTTATAACCCTGATATGGCTCCAACCAGTCGGCTGGTATTTAATCAAAAATAACAATAA
>JAPXFY010000021.1:12606192-12608692 GCA_030674185.1 Monoplex corrugatus | reverse complement strand
ATTTTTTCCTGTGACTTTGTTTTTGTGACATTTATTTCTGACTTTTTTATGTTGTTTTTTTCCTGTGACTTTTTTTTCATGACATTTATTTCCATAACTTTTTTCTGTTGTTTCTTGTGACTTTATTTCCATAACATTTATTTCTATGACTTTTTTTTTCTTTCTGAGACTTTATTTCGGGGTTCGCGTGTGGAGAGGGTGGGAATGGGGAATGGATGGATCTGTCCATCAGCCTGTCGCCTGTCTTCCTATCTGTCTGTTATCTGTTTAACCCCTTGGCTCCCGTACCCTGTCCTCCAGCATCTGCATTGTCAACCATGCTAGCAAAGCAAAAAAAATTAACCAATGATTCCCTCACCCTATTCACCAGCTTCCTACAGAAAGCTGGTAGGTAGGGTGAGGGAGTCAAAGGGTTAAGTTTTTGCAATTGGTGGAGAGAGTGCTGGAGTCAAAGGGTTAAATAAGGAAAAGCAAGAAACTCCAGTGTGGCCTAACCATTCCTGTGTCAAATTCCGATCTTCAGTGATCTTCAGTGAAACAGCAAAATAAACATCAAAGCTAATTAACATGTAACCTAAACCAGCCGTACACGTTATACTGGAGAGACAAGGCCGCGTCTGCGTGCTGCCTTTAAGTGGTTACGATTATCTGTGGACATAGTTTTGGAATAATGGACGCTCCACTAACGTAAGCTTTATTAGTGATACGAATTGCCTAGAATGTTTCTGCTTGTTTGCTCGCTGTCTCTGTCTCTGTCTCTGTATCTCTCTCTCTCTGTCTCTCTCTCTCTCTCTCTCTCTCTCTCTCTCTATGTCTCTCTTCTCTCTCGTCTCTCTCTGTCCCTCTCTGTCTCTGTCTCTGTCTGTCTCTGTCTCTGTCTGCCTGTCTGTCTGTCTGTCTCTCTCCCTCTCCCTCTCTCTCCCTCTCTCCTCTGCCTGCCTGTCTGTCTGTCTGTCTGTCTCTCCTCTCCCTCTGTCTCTCTCTCTCTTCCTCTGTCTGTCTGTCTGTCTCTGTCTGTCTGTCTGTCTGCCTCTCTCTCTCTCTCTCTCTCTCTCTCTCTTCTCTCTCTCTCTCTCTCGATCTCTCTCAAATTTGCTGAAATCTTCTGACCAGCACCGCAGGTGTCTGTATCTCTCGAGCCTGATTGACGCCAGGATATATTATGATAGTAAGCGTAGAGTACAGCCCTGTCAAGCTGTCTCAACCCTAGACGAAACTCCATAGCATCATGATTATCATTCATCGACACCATCATCATCGCATTGTCAAAACTGTTCCAGTCTCTGTAACCATTAAAGTCGCATAGAAAATGGGACTCAAAAAAGAAAGAGGTACCTCCCCGAGTGTGATGATCCTAAAAACATCGAATCTCAACAGCTTTCCCACTTCGCCATTGCACCCATCGTAAAGCCTTTCTAAATCTTCCAATACTTCAAAACTGTTTACTGATAACATCTTATAGCAGTCGTTTAAGGGGGCAGACCTACCCAGATTTGGGTACCAAGATTGTGATGTCCAGTGTTTCAGTTCTAATCAACCAATCACCATGATATTTGGCAAGAAGATACCCCAGACAGCATTCTTTGCATTGAATATCTTTGTTGGGGCTGTGAATTAGAAGAGTTGACAAAAAATAATTAATTAAAAAATGTTCTCGCGAAAATGAAAAAAAAATATAGTACATGCTGTGACATTTATAACTACACATATATTCATGTGAGGAATTTGATATTTAGTGAGCAAACACATCTGTATATAATGTATGCATGTAGGAAAATCTTAGCTCTACTATTATATTTTCTGTACAATCATCACACCAATTTTTAGAATAATTTTAATAAAAAAAATTATAATACAACTTTTGATAAAAATGTTTCTTTCAAGCAGAACTGCAAGATTTTACTACCAGCTATAGGTACCTGTCCCTGCTATATGTGTGCCAAATATCAAGGAAATTGGATGAAACTTTTTGAACATATTATGTCGGATGTATAGAATCTCGTGAAAAATCAATCATTTTAATTAATTACTTTTTGTCAACGTTTCATAACTCACAGACCCCAACAAAGATATTCAATCCAAAGAATGCTGTCTGAGGTATCTTCTTGCCAAATATCGTGGTGATTGGTTTATTAGAACTGAAACACTGAACATCACAATCTTGGTACCCAAATCTGGGTAGGTCTGCCCCCTTAAGATGAATGCTGACGCACAGACCAGCATCTGGACAATATTTACCACCTAAGAATGATATGCCCAGTTAGTACCCTAACATACGTCCCCAATCTTGACGCCGAAAGTAAATGGAGTCAGAGATAATGGATACAACATGTGATGCTTTGAGTCAAGCGCAAACACAACATAAGCGTTTCTGGGTTGATAGAGCACATAGTTATTATCTGGTCTTCACTGTTTTGACCATGACATATTTGTTATACAAGTAATGTTTTGGGAAAGGATACAGTATATGATGCTTTGAGTCAAGCGCAAACACACCACG
>JAPXFY010000021.1:12598692-12601192 GCA_030674185.1 Monoplex corrugatus | reverse complement strand
CACACACACACACACACCACACACACACACACACACACACACACACACACACACAACACACACACACACACACACACACACACACACACACACACACACACACACACACACACACACAATGATGTTTAGGTCCATACTCCATTGACTGCATTGGGCAAGTAGGTGTTATTTTAGGCCTCGACTTTTCTCCTCAGTTTGACCGGAAAATGGAACTGAACGTCTAGTCCTCGGAAGGGGTCGGGGCCCGTGTGCCTTCTGGCATGCGCTACGCTAAAAATCCCACGGCAGTTGAAAATGGTGAAGAGCCCGGCTGCCTTGGTATAGAACATTGGAGAGATGGATTGATATCCCAGGTCCCAGCCATTGAAAACCAACAGCCTTCTTGCCTTTCTAAAGCCTTGGTTTTTAAAAAAAAATGTGAATATGAATAAGAATTTAAAGCGAGGGAGGGGGATGGGACGCCGCCCTCATAATGCTGCACCGGGAAAAGTTGAGGTCTCTTCCACCTCACTCCCCTACAACCCCAGGGTTATGGAACTATCTAGGTATAGGACCTCAGGACCTGGCCAGCTTATAAGTTTATGTTCAGGCTTAAGGTCTTGTGCCGTGATCATTCTGGGTCTTCCCTATCACATGGCACCTGTGAGGTTAGTGCATATGGAATTCATTCCGAGTGCGGAGACTCTCATGAGAAAATGAAACTGAAACTAGTGGGAGATCGTGCTGGGCTTAGGATTTGTGTGATTCTTGGGACGTTTCTCGTGTGGAAGGCTGACAGCTTGGTTAAGATCATTTTCTGTCATCTTCTTCACTATTATGAGCATATGATCTAAGATGATGGGATAACCTAACCCTGCCCCTCTCTTTCTCTGTCTCTCTCTGCCTCTCTCTCTCTATCTGTCTTCTCTCTGACTGTTTCTTGCTGCACTGTCATTTCTTCATTTCCTCACTATTCCTTGTCTAATTTGTCCTACTGCCTCTCTTTCTCTGTCTCTCTCTGTCTCTCTCTCTCTGTCTCTATCTCTCTGTCTCTCTCTGTCTTTCTCTGTCTCTGTCTCTCTGTCTCTCTGTCTCTGTCTCTCTGTCTCGTCTCTTTGTCTGTCTGTCTGTCTGTCTGTCTCTCTCTCTCTCTCTCTGTTTCTCTCGGGTCTATCTCCCTGCCTTTGTCTCTGCCAGTTATTTCTGTCTTGTCTGCTCTGTCTGTCTGTTGTCTGTCCTTTCTCTCTCTCTCTCTCTCTCTCTCTCTCTCTCTCTCTCTCTCTCTCGTGTTTGCTTTTAGCAAAGACAGTATATGAAAAAAGAAAGTAGGAAATTCTAACAAAGTAATTTCAGGAGACATAACTATGTTCCACACCCCCTCTACCCCAAGCTCTAGACTGCTAATTTTGTTCGAAAGACAACAAAAATGAATATACAATAATTACAAAAAAATGATATTTTGATATTATCTATATTGTTTTGCTTTGATTTCTTTAAGCTGATGTACAGTATTTGTGGAGTAGATACCAAATTCGTATTCACGTCCAGTTCACAGACCTAATTATTTTGATCGGTATTTTTAATCAAAACCTTGTGAATATACTAGAAAGAGAAAAGCAAAGGTAAGGGGCTGGAACTAAACAGCAGGAAGACTGAAGTCATGGTGATCAGTAAAAAACATGAAATCCCCTCATGCAAAATAACAGCAAATGGCACAACCTTGACACAGGTTGATAAATTCAAATACCTGGGAACGATCATTTCATCAGACGGCAGATGCACATCAGAAATAGCCGGCAGAATCGGCCAAGCCAAAACAGCATTCAAGAGATGACAAGCATTCTTACCACAAATGCCTGTCAATCAACATCAGGAAGAGAGTTCTTGAATGTTATATAGAACCAATACTATTGTACGGATGCGAGGCGTGGACAGTCAACAAAAAAGCCAGAACAAGATTGAGGCAGCCAGATGTGGTTTCTCAAAAAGAATGTTGAGAGTTCCATGGAAAAGCAAAGAAAACAAACGAGACAGTCTTGATGGAGGCAGACACAAGTAGATCACTCATAAGGAAGATTAGGAAAAGACAGGCAACATTTTAGGCCATTTTATGAGGAAGGGGGATTGGAGCACCTGGTCACAACAGGAAAGCTGGAGGGAAAGAGAGCACCGGGTAGACCTAGGGAGAAAATGCTGACGGACTTGCAGAGTGGCTGAGGACGAGGAGGGATGGGGGAGATGCTAGGGGCAACGAGAGATAGAGACAGATGGAAGTCCATGATCGCCAACGCCATGTGGCAGGGCACCTGATGATGATGATGATGATTTTTAAGTCAAGGAATCCAACTAATGTGCAGTTTTCTTTTAAACACAATCTGGTTGGTATTTGTGTATCTGATTGTGGATGCCATAAGTCATAACTATTTCTGCAATAAGATTAAAAACATGATTACAAAAACTTGATTTAAAAACTAAGCATTCTTACTGTCTTTACTCTCTCTCTCTCTCTCTCTCTCCTCTC
>JAPXFY010000021.1:12581192-12583692 GCA_030674185.1 Monoplex corrugatus | reverse complement strand
GAGACACAGAAAATGGGACAGAACGGAGTACAGTGCTCCTATAGTTTCGAAAACAAAAGCATATGTTTAAACTAGGCAATGTGATAAGAGACGCATTTACAATCAACAAACCAACCTGCCATACACCATACTGTGACATATGTAATTCTAGGACTACGTAAAACAACACGATGAGATCAACTTCAACAACAACAACAACAACAAAAATTCACAATTCGTATAGTCTTGGACAATTTCACTTTCTGTCAGCACCGCAGAGAACCGAACTCTGGACGACAAAAGTGTTGAAGTCACCGAACATTAATTAATCAGACGATCAACCACAGGCCATCATTGAAACGTTCGCACCAGCGAGAGCTCGTCGCTCTGGCTTCTTTATGGCTCCCATGGCAACGGCAATATGGCGCCGAACTCAGGGACGATAAGACTCAATATGCATACGAGAATGCTTTCCCTTTCCTGTCAGAGAGCATATTGACAACATTAATGTCGCCATCTGGGAGATTTAATTGGGAGAGCGGTGTGTGTCTGTTACGTTCAAACTGAAGGTGGTCTTCAGAGGATTGTAGTATGTGTGTCAATCACGATTTTTTTATGGTAATGTTTTGAACTGAGGTTATCGCGTTTTACTGCATGAATACTGATGTACATACACACATAAATGCACAGCAGGCACGTAGAACACACGTGCACGCACGCATGAACACACCACAAACACAAAAACAAACATGCAAACAATAAGCAAACAGAAACAAAGAAACGAACAAAAACACAGAGACGAACAACACGCACATAAACAAAGAAAATAATACGCACCACGAACAAATACAGAGACACCACACAAACAAACATCCCCTCTAAAATGCACACACACACACACATAATCCACATTCACACCACAAACAGCACACACACATAACACACACAAACACACACAGACAAACACACATACATACACACACACACACAAACACACACATAAAACATACACACGCAAACATGCACACACCACACCACACGCGCGCGCGCCGCGCTCTCACACACACACACACACACACACACACACCACATCCGTCTAATATAACTTATAGTGAAAAGACGTTAAATCAAAGAACGAACAAACGAACATACACACACACACACACAACACACACACACACACACACACACACACACACACACACACACACACACACACACACACACACACACACAAAACAACACAACACGTACACAGACAACCCCCCTCACACACACACACACTGCCAACATCATAATCATAAATCATCTTTGTCAGGTTCTCATAACAGAACATGGCATCCGGAACGCGGAAGTTGAGTCTACGGAATGAAGCAGATGACTGGGAATGCACAGCAGAATTTCTAGAATGAAAACAACAAACAAACAAACAAAACAAACAAAAAACCCACCCATAATTCGTCAACAACAATGGCAAGAGGCCGGAGTATCGCACTCAAGTCCCGTTCAACAAAACAAAAGATTCTAATCGAACTAATTTTTTCAGGGCCATCGCGGTTTTGTGTGAGTTTTGGGATGGTTACAGCCCTGATGAGGCTCTGCGCAGTCGGCTGGTCTTTAAACAATGTCGATAATAAACATACATATTTCACAAAGGTCTGTTCACTTTGGTTTAGTTTATTCAGTTTTTAATGTCGGCACCCTCCTCAGGTGATATGGCCGACGGGGATAACCATCCCAGGGAAGGGGGACTTATCTAACCCTATACTGACACCACCAGAACAACAATGATGTTAAGATGGGGCAGTGAGAAGGCCAGTTTTAATGTAGCACAACCCAGGATTCGAACCCACAACCATTAGCGTGTGAATCCGATGCTCAACTGTTCACTTTTTTAAGAGTAGTTCCGATTTATCTTGGATGTGTGCATGCACGTTGTATTGCCCACACTGCGCAGGCAGTATGTTGCTACAGAGTCTGCATAGTCCCATCTTCAGTAAACGTGTGCGAGGAACAGCAGAATCGTAAGTGTACAACATTACTATCACCATCATCACCACCACCATCATCATCACTACCATCATAATCATCACTATTACCATCATTTTCACCATCAGCATCATCATCACCATCACCATCATCATCACTAGCATCATAACCATCAACATCATCACTATTACCATCATTATCACCATCAGCATTATCATCACCATCACCATCATCATCGTCGTTATCACCACCACCATCATCATCACCGCCACCACCACCATCACCATCATCACCATCATCATCATCATCATCACCACCATCACCACCACCACAACCACCACCACCATCATCATCATCATCATCATCATCAAAAATGAACTCAAACTATTTGTGTTCTTGTTTATCACGACCATCTACCCACTCTCCGTATGTTGTTTTACATGAATTCAGTTCCTCTAATGGTTTGGGTTTTATGTACATCAGAGACCTCTCTCTCTCTCTCTCTCTCTCTCTTCTCCTCTCTCTCTCTCTC
>JAPXFY010000021.1:12573692-12578692 GCA_030674185.1 Monoplex corrugatus | reverse complement strand
CTCTCTCTCTCTCTCTATTTATCTCTCTCTCTCTTTCTCTCTCCCTCTCCCTCCCTCCCTCCATCCATCTCTCACGCTCTCTCTCTCTCCCTATCTCCCTGTCTCTCACTCTTTCTCCTCCCTCCCCTCTCTCTCTCTCTCTCTCTCTCTCTCTCCTCCCCCCCCCCCCCCCCCCCTTACGCGCGGAGCAGCATTGAGAACATCAGAACAGATGATAGCAGATAGGGGCAGAAAGAGCACGTCCAACTGATAACATAGCTCCGCTGAGTACTGACTATTAAGATAGGGAGATGAAAAGACCCGTACAGTTTGACATCTTATGGACACATACACATACACGTACGCACGCGCACACACACGCACGCACGCACGCACAACACACGATGACCACACGCACGCACGCGCACACACATACACACACATACAAATACACACACGCACGCACACATACATATATACAAATACACAACACGCTCGCACACACATAACACACACACACGCACAATACACTCACGTACGCACGCAACGCACAAATACAGACACACACGTACCGCACACATACAAAGACACAACACGCACGCACACATACACATATACAAATACACAGTACGCAGCACACATACACAATACAAAACACACGCACGCACGCACTACACATACAAAAACACCACGCACCATACACATACAAACACAACAGCACGACACACACACGCAACAACACATACACGCATACAAATAACACACGCACACATACAAACACACACACACACACATACGCACGCACACATACACATATACAATTACACAAGCACGCACGCACACATAACACATACAAATATCAACACACGACACACAACACACACACAAAAAACACACAACATATACAATTACACAAGCATGCACGCACACATACACACATACAAATACACACACACGCACGCACACATACACACACATACACGCATGCATACACACATACAAATACACACACAACGCACATACAAATACACACACGCACACATACAAATACACACGCACACCATACAAACACACACGCACACATACACACAAATACACACACACGCACACATACAAATACACACCACACACATCAAAAACCAAATCAATACACACACACACATATAACATACACAAATACACACACAACACACACACATATATCAAATACACACACACACACACACATGCAAATACACTCACACACACGGACACATACAAATACACACACACGCACGCATACATACACACATAATAAATAAATAAAAATGAAATCTCTTTTAAAACACAGGTTTAATTAATTTTTCAAAACTGGTTCGGCTGGGGTTCGAACCCAGGATCTCTCGCGTGTGAGGCGAGTGTGATAACCACTACACTACCTAACCATGTTGACAAATTTCTCAAAATAGAATTAATCAATTGATAGTGAGCAGTGCTTTTCACTCTGGTAGCCAAGTTGCTATCAATTAACATCAGGAAGAGAGTTCTTGAATGTTACATAGAACCGATGCTGTTGTACGTTGTGAGGCGTGGACAGTCAACATGCAAAGTCAGAACAAAAGGGAGGCAACTGAAATGTGGTTTCAAGAAGAATGTTGAGAGTTCCCTGGAAAAGCAAAGAAAACAAAAGCGGCCTTCTGAAGGAGGCAGACACAAGCTCATTAATAAAGAGATTAGGAAAATACAAGCAACATTTATAGGACATAGGGTGAGGGAATCAAAGGGTTAAGTTTTGCAGCTGGTGGATAGGGTGCGGGAGCCAAAGGGTTCACACACACACGCACACACACATGCTATGCACACACAGGCACACATACGCATGCACATACACATACACACACACACGCACACGCACACACATGTACACACACACACACAAGCACGCACGCACGCAAAAGCACCTACGTACGCAGAAACATACCCATGTTAATACTGCGCATTCTTACATACATACACACACACACACGCACGCACGCACGCATACACACTTTCAAACACACACAACACACACATACACACACACAAACACACAAACACTCAAACACACACACACAACCACAACAAGCAAAAAACAAGCAACATTATAGACACATGAAATCCAAAACAGACAGCAACCAAAACGCACACCACACGCACACACACACACACAGGCACACACACGCATGCACAACACAACACACACACACACACGACCACACACAACACTACACACACAACACCCTGCACACCACCACCAAACACCACGACCAAAACATACTCATTAATACTGCGCACTTACACACCACAACACACACACACTACCAACGCACCACACACGCACAGCAACACACCAAACACACACCACACACACACGCACACACACACATACACAACAAACACACATACACACACACACATCAAAATACACACACACAAACACACACACACCACACCAAACACACACACACACACACACACACACACACAAACACACATACACACAAACACACACACATACACACACACAAAAAACACACAACACACACACACACACACAGCAACACACACACACACACACACACACACACACACACACACCACACAAACACACACACAAACACACACACACACACACACAAAACACCACACAACACACACACACACACACACACACACACAAAACACACACACACACACACACACACAAACCCACACAAACACACACACACACACACACTCACAATACACACATACATACACACACACACACACACACACACACACACACACACACACACACACACACACACACACACACACACACACACACACACACACACACACAATGCTAACGGAAACAGCAGACGGCATTATTCTTTCTCGGCTGTAACGAACGTCACCTTCAAATGGATGATGCGTTGAGAGCTGAGCGATCTGCATTCCATACACCCGCCAATTCACACACACACACACACACACAGAGCAGAGAGAGAGAGAGAGAGAGAGAGAGAGAGAGAGAGAGAGAGAGAAACAGACAGACAGACAGACAGACGAGACAGAGACAGAGAGACAAGACAGAAAAGACAGACACAGAAACACACAGACAGAGATAGAGACAGAGAGAGACAGAGAGACATACACACACAACACAACAAAAGAAGAGAGAGAGAGAGACTGAGAGAGACATACACACACACAACACAACAGAGAGAAGAGAGAGACAGAGACAGAGCCAGAGACAGAGACAGAGACAGAGAGACAGAGAGGACAGAGAGGCAGAGAGACAGGGAGACAGAGAGACAGAGAGAGACAGAGAGACAGAGAGAGACCACACACAACAACACCAACACACACACACAACTACACCACACACACACACACACACACAACACACACAAACACACACACACACAAACACACACACACAACACACAACACACACACACAACACACACAACACACACATCCACACAAACACACACACACACACACATCACACACACAACACACAACACACACACACACACACACACACACACACACACACACACACACACACACACACACTTGTGCCCACCAATCTTCATCCATCGTCACTAATTTTCCAAACTGCCTTTCCGATAGCCATTCCACACCTAGCCATTGGACAAGAAGTTTACGAAAAGAATCATTGACTTCAGTGTTTATTCATTCCTTCTTTCATGC
Source organism: Monoplex corrugatus (assembly GCA_030674185.1). Taxonomy (NCBI): domain Eukaryota; kingdom Metazoa; phylum Mollusca; class Gastropoda; order Littorinimorpha; family Ranellidae; genus Monoplex; species Monoplex corrugatus. The sequence goes on along the minus strand of JAPXFY010000021.1, from coordinate 12,574,990 downwards.
ATTCGTCTAGTTTATTTACGATATCAATTTATTGAACGAACTGTACGCATTACCCCCAGATCAAGTCGCTGGATTGAATTTTGAAAAAGAAACATTTTTTCGTTTATATATGTTAGTTTCTTAGTTAGTTAGTAGTCAGTGGTCAGTCAGTCGCAGTCAGTTAGTCAGTCAGTTAGTTTGTCAGTCAGTCAGTCAGTCAGTCAGTCAGTCAGTTACTCAGTTACTCAGTCAGTCAGTTAGTTGGTCAGTCAGTCATTCACTCACTCAATCAGTCAGTTAGTTAGTCAGTCACTCACTCACTCAGTCAGTCAGTTAGTTGGTCAGTCAGTCAGTCACTCAGTCAGTTAATTAGTCAGTCACTCACTCAGTCAGTCAGTTCAGTTAGTTGTCAGTCAGTCAGTCAGTCAGTCACTCAGTCAGTTAATTAGTCAGTCAGTCAATCAGTCAGTCAGTTATTTAGTCAGTCAGTCAGTCAGTTTAGTCGGTCAATCAATCAATCAATCAGTCAGTCAATCAGTCAGTCAGCCAGTCAGTTAATCAGTCAGTTAGTTTGTGAGTCAGTCAGTCAGTCAGTCAGTCAGCCAGTCAGTCAGTTAGTCAGTTACTCAGTTACTCAGTTACTCATCAGTCAGTCAGTTAGTCAGTCAGTCAGTTAGTTTGTCAGTCAGTCAGTCAGTTACTCAATTACTCAGTTACTCAGTCAGTCAGTCAGTTAGTCAATCAGTCAGTCATCACTCAATTAGTCAGTTAGTTAGTTATTTCAGTTAGTCAGTGAGTCACTCACTCAGTCAGTTAGTTAGTCAGTCAGTCAGTCAGTTAGTCAGTTATTCAGTCACTCAATCAATCAGTTAGTTAGTTAGTTAGTCAGTTAGTCATCAGTCACTCACTCACTCAGTTCAGTTAGTTAGTCAGTCAGTCAGTCAGTTAGTCAGTTAGTCACTCACTCACTCAATCAGTCAGTTAGTTAGTTAGTCAGTTAGTCAGTCAGTCACTCAGTCAGTCAGTCAGTCAGTCACTCACTCACTCACTCACTCAGTCAGTCAGTCACTCACTCATCAGTCAGTAAGTCACTCAGTTAGTCAGTCAGTTAGTTAGTTAGTCAGTCAATCAATCAATCAGTCAGTCAATTAGTCAGCCAGTCAATCAGTTAATAAATTAGTTTGTTAGTTAGCTAGCTAGCTAGCTAGTTAGTTAGTTAGTTAGTTAGTTAGTTAGTTAGTTGGTTAGATAGTTAAATAGTAAGCTAGCTACTAGCTAGTTGAGAGTCACAGACTGTGTCTTCCGTTAAGCCTAACTTG
>JAPXFY010000021.1:12556192-12563692 GCA_030674185.1 Monoplex corrugatus | reverse complement strand
ACACATTCTTCCCCTACTATCTCCTGCACTCATCAAAGAAGGCTCAGGACGATCCGCTGATGTCTCTTGACATCTTGAACAAATCCGTTCCAGACTTTAAAGGGCGGACATGCCCAGGCCATTTGAATCAAGGGTAGGAGTTTATTACCGCTAAGCGATACGAGCGCTGATGGCTGGCCGCTGATGCGGGATAGGGGAGACAGGGAGACATGGAGAATGATGAAATGGGCTGTGTGGGTATGGAGGAGTATACTGCCCTTGGGACAGATATCGTGTTTTTGTTTTGTTGTTTGTGTGTGTGGTGTGTGTGTGTGTGTGTGTGTGTGTGTGTGTGTGTGTGTGTGTGTGTGTGTGTGTGTGTGTGTGTTGTTGTTTGTGTTTCAGTGTGTTTGTTTGTTTGTTTGTTTGTTTGTTTGTTTGTTTTGCAAGGGAACAGCTGGAAGGAAAAAAATCACTGTACGTGAAATGATAGTCTAGAGAGTTTGTTTGCATGCAAGGATTTAGGTTCATTTGTGTGTGTGTCTATGTATGTGAGTGTGCATGTATGTGTGTGTATGTGTGTGTATCTCTCTCTCTCTCTCGCTCTCTGTGCGTTTGTGTGTGGTGTGTTGTGTGTGTGTGTGTGTGTGTGTGTATGCGTGTGTATGTGCGTGTGTGTGTGTGTATGTATGTTTGTGTGTGTGAGTGAGTGTGTGTGTGTGTATGTGTGTGTGTGTGTGTGTGTGTGTGTGTGTGTGTGTGTGTGTGTGTGCGTGTGTGTGCGAGTGAGTGTGTGTGTGTGTGCATGTGAGCGTACGCGCGTTTTGATTTTGTGTGAATTTTTTTTTCGGACTGAGTGGGCTGGAAGTGATTTTACTTGCTTGTTCTATTGTTTGTTACGTTTTTGTTTTTTGTTTTTGTTTTTGTTTTGCCTTGCTTTGTGTAGTTTTGTTTTGCTTTGATTTCTTTTTCCAGTTGCTTTTACAAACTTCAAAACGTTCTCAATTTTCATAACATGGCACTCGAATATAGATATACATAATACCACTCGTTGTCAATGGAAGATATGTATATACTTGTAAATATACATCAATAATGTTTGAGCAAATGCAGCGTTAAGTTACTACACAGTCTACATACTCTGTCTTCGGTGGGCCTGATTGCCGGTAATTTTCATGTTTCCATAATCCACCAGACACTGGCATGACTTACTGAATCTTTAACGTGCGTGTTTCGATGTCCTGCGTGCAGAATCTTTAACGTGCGTATTTGATGCTCTGCATGTACACACGAAGGCGGTTTAGGCATTAACATGTATGCACACGTGTTGAAATAGGGATCGGAAAAAATCTCCACCCCTTCATCCACCAGGCGGGAGGTACCCAGGCAGGATCGAACCCCAGACCTTCCGATTAGAAATCGACGTCTTACCCACTTAGCTAACCTGCCCGTCAAGTAGAAATTGATGCTGAGAGTATCACAGATAGGAAATTCGCTGAGTTGCGAGTGAATTTATGTTTCAGTTCATATCTCAGAATCAGCCAAGCCAGAGTAGCATACTGAACTAATTTCGACATAATCACTGACTACACGGAAGGATTCCGTGAGTTGAGATTTTATGTTACTGTTTATATCTCAGAATCAGCCAAGCCACAGTGGCATACTGGACCAATTTCGACATCTCTGACTTCATGGAAGTATTCCGTTATATAGAGACGCAGATTATCAGATGTCTGCGATCCTGTCAGAAGGAGGTGTTGGCGTCAGTAGGGGGAAAATACTGGCGTCAGTTGTAGTGGCAGCGGTCAGTATCAGCCATTTCCCATCTTCGTCACTTGGAGAGGGCTGGCGTCTCTATTCCGTCCTGTCTCTTGGTGCCAGACTGCTGGTGGGCGAGTCGCTCACAGATGTTGCAGTGGCTGGAGCGAGGGCCCCTGTGGTTCGAGCGGCCGGCCGTCTCGAAAGAGACCGATATTCGATTGAAGCGAAGAGGATCTTTGATTCCAGGATTTCTTTCTTTCTGTCTTTCGTTCTTTCTTTCATTCTTTCTTTCTTTCTTTCTTTCTTTCTTTATTTATTTATTTATTTTTTTCTTTTTTCGTTCTTTCTTTCTTTTGTTTTCTTTCTTTCTTTTCTTTCTTTTTTCTTTCTTTATTTTATTTTATTTATTTTTCTTTCGTTCTTTTTTCTTTCTTCTTTCTTTCTTTTTTCTTTTGTTCTTTCTTTCTTCGTTTTTTCTTTGTCATTCTTTCTTTCATTCTTTCGTTCTTTCTTTCGTTCGTTCTTCTTTCTTTCTTTCTTTTTTCTTTCTTTCGTTCGTTCTTTCTTTCTTTCGTTCTTTCTTTCGTTCTTTCTTTCTTTCATTCTTCTTTCTTTTTTCTTTCTTTCGTTCTTTCTTTGTTCGTTCGTTCTTTCTTTCTTTCGTTTCTTTCTTTCTTTCTTTCTTTCTTTCATTCTTTTTCTTTTTTTCGTTCTTTCTTTCTTTCGTTCTTTGTTTGGTTCGTTCTTTCTTTCTTTCATTCTTTCTTTCATTCTTCCTTTCTTTTGTTCTTTCTTTGGTTCTCGTTTTTCTTTCTTTCTTTCTTTCTTTCGTTCGGTCATTCTTTCTTTCATTCTTTCTTTCTTTCTTTTGTTTGGTCATTCTTTCTTTCATTCTTTTCGATTTCTGTTTGTTTCTTTCTATTTTTTTTTTCGTCTTCTATGCAGGGATGCAAAATGTGTAGCCCAGTGGTTAACGTACTTTGTCTTAGACGCGAGAAACCCAGGTTCGATTCGCTGCAAGTATTTCTCCCACTCTCTCTGTCTTCATCCGCTGCGCAAGTCCGTCCAATATTTTTTTTCTCCCTGGGCCTACCTGGTTCTCTTTTTCCCTCCAGCTTTTCTGTTGTGACCAGGTACTCTAACTTCTCTTGCCTTATAAAATGTCTTATAGATGTTGTTGATCTTTTCCTAATCTTCATTAATGCCCTTTGTGTCTGCCTTCCTCAAGACTGCCTCGTTTTTTTTGTTTTTTTTGTGTTTTTTTTTTAGTTTGTTTGTTTGTTTTTGTTTGCTCAAAAATGACATGAGTCCATCATCATATCTATCTACCCCACCTCTTTGGCCCAGTCCAGCTCACACACACACACACACACACACACACACACACACACACACACACACACACACACACACACACATAAACACACATACACACACACACACACACAAACCGCAAAACACACACACATACACACACACACACACACACACACACACACACACACACACACAACACACACACACACACACACACACACACCGCAAAGCACACACACACATACTACAAATGCATGCTCTCTCTCTCTGTCTCTCTCTTTCTCTTTTCTCTGCCTCCTCACTATACTCACACACATACACACGCACATAGACACACATCATATCAAACATACACACAACCCCCCATCCAGCACAACACACACACACATACATGTACAACGCACACACAACACACACACACACACACATAACGACACACACACACACACAAACACAAACACGTACATACACAAAGTACAACACACACACCACACACAAACACACACACAATACATGTACACACACATCCACACACACACACGCACACACACACAACACACACACACACACACCACTCTCCGCATACACACACACAACTCACACACACACACACATGCACACACACACACACACACACACACACACATGCACACACACACACACACACACACACACACACACACACACTACACTCACACACACACACTACAGACCACACACACACACTACACCGCGCGCACACACACACACACACACTTACACTCGCACTCGCACACACACAACACACACCGATGTATGTCTTTTTACTCTATCTCCCCTCTGCCCCAATCCATCCGCTTAACTATCGTTCTACATTTTATCATACTTATTCCTCCCCCCCCCCCCTCCCCCGTCTAATATCACTTATAGTGAAAAGACGTTAAATCAAAGAACGAATACACAAAACACACACACACACACACACACACACACACACACACACACACACACACACACACACACACACACACACACACACACACACAACACACACACACACACAACACACACACTGCTGTACCACAAATCAATTGACCTACAGAGACGCTGACGAGGACTACCCTGCTGGGTGGTACCGTTCTGATATCTCCGCCCCCCTCCTGGCCACAATGGTCCTGCCCAGCTGGACGCTGGTGGGGTGAGAAGGGCAGCGCTCAGCTGGAAGAGGCCACTATCTTGGGGGATGACAGTTGGGTGGATGGTGAATGGTTTTGTCTTGCTGCTTTGATTAGAATGAAGTGGACGGGGTCATAACTGACCTCTTCAATTCTGTAGAGAGGGGCATCGAGTGGAGTGGAGTTTGCATAGGAGCTAAAGATGTGATGAAATTAAGATTAGTGTGAGGGGGATAAGGAGAGGGTACAGAGATTAGAAACCTGCGGGGCCTGATCGACGCCATGATAGATAGACTGGTTAGAAAAAAAATCATGAAAAATGTGAACATGTTGGATTGTGACAGGCAAGAGACATGTAGATTTAACACTAATCACTTTATCACTTTTATCATTGATATGAACTTTAATCAAACTTCTATGTTTTAATAGCTATGCTTTGTTGTTATCGACATTCTGATTTTACTTGAGAAAGACATTAAAGTCGAAAATTTGACCCCTCTACACAAGGTGTTTGGCTGTTGTCATCATTATAATAATGCTTATTATTACAAATTATTAGCACATTAACTTTACTTGGCCTACGGGACATTCCATAGTCATCAATTATCATTTTAATCGGATCACTGATAAATATGATAACTTTTATCAACTTTTATTTTTAATTTATGGCGGAAAGTGGCAAAAATTAGATCTAGGGCAATTTATTAACAGTGGTAATTGACAGACATTGACTAAATGGATTTTATTAAAAATTCACTTGAAGAAGTATGGACTCTTTTATTGACATATTCAGTTCACTTAGCAATTAAAAATTGATCTGAAAGACTTTAAATAGAATGTACTTGTCTACTTTTTTTTTTTTTTTTTTTTTTTTTTTTTTTGCAGGTAAAGCGGCAATTTAATTTAGATCTAAGCGGCAATTTAATTTAACCATGGCTGGTAATTTGACAGACGAGGAGCTCAAATGGATTTTAAAACAATACTGGAAGACAGATGGACTTCTTTTTGGGGGATATGTAAAGGAAAGGATTTTCGCACGCAAGCCGCGCACTGTTAATGACATGATTCAGTTCATCTTGCAGGCATGTCAAGAAATTGATGCTGATAAAGATCTTTAAGATAGAATGTGCATGAGTGTCCGCTCTCGATTAGAGGAGTGTGTGAATACCGACGGCAAGCAGTTTGAGTATCTGAGGGATTAAGGCTGTGCTTGTTATTATATGTATATGCAATATTCATTTGTTTGTATAATAAATGCAATTAGTATTGTACGTGTTTTCTTTTTTTCATAACTGTATACCTACTTTTGCACCCATCTGTAGTTAATACTGACATAGGGACGAGAAAGATTAGGATAATTAATGTTAATCTTTACTATAATGTACTGGTAGCACAGGGGGGGGGGGGGGGTGGAACTCATGCACGTTTGCCCTGTTTCTCTCTTGTTAGGACGCTGATCCGAACCAAGAGCGTAATCCTAACCCTAACCCCTATTGTAAACTTAATCTTGGGCAAAACCTTTGATTTGACTGAACTTTAGATTAAATCACAAGTGAAATTGTTCGTCTTTTAGGAAATGGATAGATAAAAGAATGTTCTTCTTTGTATTGTAATATCACATGAATTGGTCTTTGCCGTTCATGGAAGGTGTTGTTATAGTAACGGTGATGATTTTGTTTCTTCTCTCTGTCTGTCTGTCCGTCTGTCTGTCTGCCTGTCTGTCTGTCTGTCTGTCTCTCTCTCTCTCTCTCTCTCTCTCTCTTTCTCTCTCTGTCTCCCTCTCTTTTTCTCTGTATCTCTGCCTCTCTGTCTCCATCTCTCTGTCTGTTCTCTCTCTTCCTCTCTCTCTCTCTCTCTCTCTCTCTCTCTCTCTCTCTCTCTCTCTCTCTCTCTCTCTGGGTGGGTGTGCGTATGTATGTATGGGTGTGTGTGCCTGTCTGTATTCCTGTGTGTGTGCCCGTGTGCGTGTATGAGTCTGTATTTGAGAGAGAGAGAGAGAGAGTGTGTGTGTGTGTGTGTGTGTGTATGAGTGAGTGAGTGAGTGAGAGAGAGAGAGGAGAGAGAAGAGAGAGAGAGAGAGAGAGAGAAGAGAAAGGCTAAATAGGTGAAATGGGAATGGCGAGTAGCCGAAACGGAAATGAGAGTCACACTCTCAAGAGACCAGTGAGGGTGGCCGAGCCATCAAAGAATTGGCGAAAAGGGAATAGGCGAGTCAGCTATAGCCGAATTAGGAATAGGCGAATCGGAAATAGGCGAACCAGGAATGGCCGAATTTAGAATAGGCGAATTGGATATAGGCGAATCAGGAATCGGCGATTCAGAAATAGGCGAACCGGAAATAGGCGAATCAAGAATAGGCGAATCGGAAATAGGCGAAACGGACCTACTCCCTATGCACAAACCCAAATCTGGAAGACCCATGGAGTGCGCTTTGTGAGGCCTCTACCCTTCAACCTGTCACGTTTGGGAGGCCCCCACAGACCCCTACCAAGAGGCCCAAGCTCCAGCCACGGATAACTCTTGGGGGTCCCTGAGACACGCAACACCCATTATCTCCCCTGGGACCGCCACGAAGTGGTGATGGTTCCGGCATCTGTTTTACAGGTAGACTAAGACAGAATCGCTGTGTCAAGCCCTTTATTGAATACTTCACCAGACCAGGACAGACATCAAGTAGGGATTTCCCAACAGCTCCACTTGGTCATCTTCGCTGATGAACTGATGATTAGCTCTGGTACCAGGAAATGATGGGAATTGGAACAGATGTGCGGGAAGATGGACAAAGGGGGGAATGCTTGACAGGAAAGAGGTTCGACAGGGGTGTGTGTGTGGGGGGGGGGGGGGTATGTAGCAGCGGAAACAGCCTACAAGTTGTCAAAGGATATAAACGACTCAATCTGTTGCTGTGACATGCCGTTACGAGGAAACCTTCACCAGACCACAGACGTCAATAGGGAGACTGGCAACTAGTTTCTGTGGCACTCCGTGATACTCATGATCGCTCCATAGTCTAGGTAGGACCTCATGACCTGGCCAGCTCATGGGTTTATGTGCAGGCTTAAGGTTTGTGCTATGATCACCATACACATAGCATCTGTGGACGTTAGTGCATATGGAATTCGTTCCGAGCGCGGAGACTCATCTTGAGAAACTGAAACTGAAACTATGATTGCTCCCAGTGTCACATGGCTTGCAAGCGTACAAAACAAAATAATGTTGCTGTGTCAGTCTGTGTGATATACTTAGATACCCCCACACAATCTTATTCTTATTGTTGCTTAAAGCCCAG
>JAPXFY010000021.1:12551192-12553692 GCA_030674185.1 Monoplex corrugatus | reverse complement strand
TTTAAATGATAAAAAGAAAAGTATGACAACGTGTGGGTGGGAAAGTCCTCGATATTTCGCAATTTTTGACAAATGAGGTTTCAGTTTTTCAATAACTCAAGATAATGCTAAAATATAAGAAAAAAAAAACGTTTTTGTTTTATAGTTTTTTTAGATGTGCATATTTGAGTTGCACTGTCATTATTAACTCAGTTTGCTGAAACTCTGCTTCGAACTTGTGTCTGTATTCACACTATTGTAATAATTTCCATGAAAGAGAGGGCAAGTAGAATAATCAACAGAAGGTCCTCAGAGGAGAAACTCAGCCACCCTGAAAGTAGAGCCATAGCAGGGCTGATTTGTTTGTTACCTTAGCATTTAATAGATTTGAAGTTATAGAATCCATACTTGGAAAATATGAAACATTATTAATTTTTTTTTAAGTCAATTGGGTTTTTCTAACGTCCTCAGCCACCCTGCAAGCAGAGCCATAGCAGGGCTGATTTGTTTGTTACCTTAGCATTTAATAGATTTGAAGTTATTTGCTTGACAGGGGTTTCTCCTCTGATGACCTTCTGATGACCTTCTGTTGTCCAGCTCTCCCCAGAGTTTCTTATTACTTCCACGAACAAGTGGCAAATAGAATGAATAATTCGCCACAGAGTTAGTGGCAAGAAATTCTGGGGAGAGCTGGATAGCAGAAGGTCCTCAAAGACGAAGCCCCTGTCAAGCAAATGTCTTGGTCTGATTCTAGAAGGATTGAGCCGCATCCAGGTCATAACTCCTGGATGCCGTAGTTATTTGTTCTTATTCTTATTGTTACTTAACCCTTTGATTCCTGCACTCTGTTCACTAGCATCCTGCAGTGTCAACCATGCTAGAAAATCAAAAATTCAACCATTTGACTTTCTCGCCTATCCACCAGCTTCCTGTAGAAAATTGGTGGGTAGAGTAAGAAAGTCAATGGGTTAAGGTTTTTTGCAGTTGGTGGATAGTGTGCGAAAGTCAGAGGGTTAAAGGTCAGCCGACTGCGTAGAGCCATCATCATCAAGTGCCCTGCCGCATGGCGTTGGTGATCATGGCCCTCCATACGCATCTATCCCTTGCTACCGCAAGCACATCTGTCACCCTCTCCGTCCTCAGCCACCCTGCAAATAGAGCCATGCATGACTTATTTATTTGTTACCTTAGCATTTAATATAATTCAGGTTTTAGAATCCATACTTGGAAATTTGAAAAATAATTTCTTTTTTTTTTTTTTAAGTCAAGTGGGTTTTTCTACCATAGTACAAAAGTAAGACCATTGAACTATCTATGAAAATCGCACGCATTATGTCGCATGCTGAAAACTCAAATAGCTGTGATAAACCAGATTCTGCGGACTTCATTCAGAATCATTTACCGTTACATAAAACTGACAGAAAGTCACAGCAAGAACCAGGCACTACACACGCCATGACACGTTTACGATCAAATCCATTCTGGCAGTCAACAAACAGCCAGACCACCAACCTGTCCACACCACCACCACCCGTAACCCCTCCCTACCTCCCACTCACCGTCCCCTTCCCCACCCCCAACCATGTCGCTCCATCCCCTCCATCCACCACCACCCATCACCCCACCCACACCCACCCTAAACCCCCTTCCCTTGCTAAGCAGGCATCAGTGTCTGTCGTTATTGTCACTGTGTCTGGTAGAAGATTTTATTAGCCATCAAATCATGCCCCAGGCTTCGCTAGCGTAAAGCCACATCTCCCCCCGCCTTTCAGTCTGACTGTACAGGTGTGCAGGGGTTCGAATCTCGCGCGAAAAACATAAATGTGCACAGGCGGTCCCTTAGTCCATCCAGCTGCCAATGGATATTTAGCTCTGTTCAGAGTTAGTCATATCATCATCATCACCATCCCATCATCATCTCATCATCATCATCATCATCACCATCATCATCATCGTGTGCCCTGCCGCATGGCGTTGGCGATCATGGCCCTCCGCACGAATCTATCCCCTGTCACTGCAAATACATATCCCACCCTCTCTGTCTTCAGCCACCCTGCAAGTCCGTCCAGTAGTATTTTCTCCCTGGGTCTGTCTGGTGTTCTCTTTCCCTCCAGCTTTCCTGTTCTGACCAGGTGTTCTAATTCCCTTTTCCTCTTAATATGTCCTATACATGTTGCTTGTCTTTTCCTAATGTGCTTTATTAATGATCTTCTTGTGTCTGCCTCCTTCAAGACAGTCTCTTTTCCTAATTTGTTTATTAATTATCTTTTTTTTTTTGGTCTGAACTCTTCAAGACTGTCTCGTTTGTTTTCTTTGCTGTCCATGAAACTCTCAACATTGTTCAAGGTTGATGAAAATGTAAAATAGTGTGGAATTGACGACTGGGGCTCTCCTCTTCTCCCTGCCTTTAGGACTCATCTTGCCAGGGGAAGAGCTACAGTATTTAACCCATTGGTTTACAGTGCTATGATAATCACACAGCCCAGATGTGGTTTCTAAGAAGAATGTTGAGAGTTCCATG
>JAPXFY010000021.1:12531192-12538692 GCA_030674185.1 Monoplex corrugatus | reverse complement strand
ACAAGAGATTGTGCGGAAACAGAGATCGGTAACTCTCTCTGTCTCTGTCTCTGTCTCTCTCTGTCTCTGTCTCTGTCTCTCTCTGTCTCTGTCTCTGTCTCTCTCTCTCTCTCTGTCTCTATCTGTCTCTCTCTCTCTGTCTCTTTCTCTCTGTCTCTTTCTCTCTGTCTCTGTCTCTTTCTCTCTGTCTCTTTCTCTTTGTCTCTGTCTCTGTCTCTCTCTGTCTGTCTCTTTCTCTCTGTCTCTCGTCTCTGTCTCTCTGTCTCTCTGTCTCTCTCTCTGTCTCTATCTGTCTCTCTCTCTCTCTCTCTCTCTCTCTCTCTTTCTCTCTGTCTCTCTGTCTCTCTGTCTCTCTCCGGCACGCTGTCCATGTGTGTGTCTATGCCGCGGCCCGTGACCTAACAAACAAAGCGCTGCAGAAGGCTGAACACCGCAAAAATCACCTTTTCTGTTAGCTCTGAAACGTATTTCGCATAGTTGGCATCAGTTAAGTGAAACAATACTTTTTGGTTTAGGGGCTACTGGTATCGCAATACGGGAGGGTTCATATGTGGGGAAGCCCAGGGTCTCTTTCAGTGTAAACAGTATCCCCCGCCTTCTGAAAACTTTGCGTTAGAAATTTCCTCTTTCCTGTCAGTCTATTTGTTTCTGTCTTGCTCTTTTGTTTTCTGTTATCTCTTTCTATCATTTTCTGCTTTGCTGGTCCATTAACCTGTCTGTGTTCCTATTCAGTATCAGTTTCAATTTCTCAAGATGACGTCTTCGCGTTCGGAATGAATTCCATATGCACTATCGTCGCAGGTGCCATGTGATGGAGAAGATCCAGAATGATCACGCACAAGCCTTTAAAGCCTGCACATAAACACACGAGCTGGCCAGGTCCTGAGGCCCTACCTAGATAGTTTCACAACCCTGAGGTCGTAGGGGAGCGAGGTGACAGAGACCTTAACTTTTCCCGGGGCCAGCGCTGTGTGCGTGTGTGTGTGCGTGTGTGTGTGTGTGTGTATGTGTGTGTGTGTGTGTGTGTGTGTGTGTGTGTGTGTGTGTGTGTGTGTGTGTGTGTGTGTTCGTTCGTTCTTTGATTTAACGTCTTTTCACTGTAAGTGATATTAGACGGTTGTGTGTGTGTGTGTGTGTGTGTGTGTGTGTGTGTGTGTGTGTGTGTGTGTGTGTGTGTGTGTGTGTGTGTGTGTGTGTGTGTGTGTGTGTGTTTTCTTTTTCTTTTTTTGTTTTGTTTTTTTGTTTCTGTTTGCTTGAACCCGGGCAGTCGCACTTGTTTTGGATTTTTTATTACCGTCACAGCATCACACTGGGAGTTTTAGGCTTTGTTCGAAAAATTTATGCTAGATATTCCAAGGTGACTTGCTGGCTTACTTACTATCCATAATGTCATTGTCATGTAGTTCAGCAACGAAGGTTCTCAACTTCTGTCTGTTCTCCACCAACCTCTGTATAATACTCAAGTATGTTTCAGGGCTTTATGGGCTTGTATTCTTCGCCGTTAGGCATTCTTTGTGTCTTCTTCTCTCTTTTATGAGGAAAGGGGAATTAGAGCACCTGGTCACAACAGGACAGCTGAGGGAAAGAGAGCACCAGATAGACCCAGAGAGAAAATATTGGACGGGATTGCAGGGTGGCTGAGGACAGAAAGGCTGGAAGATGTGCTAGCGACGACAAGGGATAGATGCATATGGAGGGCCATGATTGCCAACACCATGCGGCAGGGTACATGATGATGATGATTACAGTTGAGTGAGTTTAGTAAGTTTTCAAGTCCTACCACACTCAGAGTATACGAGGACTAGCGAAGAAATTTTTTGTAGAAGCCTTCAATAATTTTTGTGCATTGTGAGAAACCGATGCTTTATTCGGTTCTCCTGATCCACCTTGGTAGGATGAATGAATAGGATAAAAACTGATGATGATTGCAGGATGACTTGCTTGTTTATATAATGTTCATTATGTCATTGTCATGTAACGCAGCAACGAAGATTCTCAACGTCTGTCTGTTCTTGGCCAGCCTGTGTATAATACGTCAAGTGTGTTTCAGGGCCTTATGAGCTATTGTTCGCCATTAGGTATTCTTGGGTCTTCTTCTCCTGGGCCGTCCATCTGGCGTCCAGTGAAGGGCAGTCCAATGATGTTATCCTGATCTCTTCGGATGCTGTGTCTAAGGCATCTCCGTCATCTTTTCATTATGATAGTTCCCCTACTTCGTTGATTGCATGGGGCAAATAGCTGTTGGTGTATGAATAGAGATGGGTGTGAACTAGAAATTAAGCATTATTCTTGGGAGGTTCTTTGTGAGGAATGCTGATAGCTAGGTAAGGCTGCATGGTTTCGATCCACGGACCTTTGGGTTATGTGCTCAGCACGCTTCCACTGCGCCACTCTGCTCCTAAGGCTCAGAATGCTGAGAGAATACATGGTGAATATTGGGTAGCCCGCACAGTTACCAGCTCGCATAGCTACTGCTCTGTTCCTCTTAATAGTTTATAGTCTCGACAGTTAGCCGTCGGAAGCTCCCAACGTTGTTTTACTACAACCACAGAGGGTGTATGAACGGCCACGAAAGTGGCCAGGCGTGATGCTCTAGACACAGCCCATTTTGCTGTTCAGCAAAGTCTGACATGCTCCCGAAGGGATCTCAAGTTTGCCGTCTTTCGAGCCTCCAGTAGGTCTTTCATTGTGGTCATCAGGCCTGATTCCCTGAAGTTAGTGGTACCCTAGGGTACGATACAAGTACTAGTGTAAGATACAAAACCCATTCACTTGGTAAAAACTCAGGACCTGGCCAGCTCATGGGGTTTTGTGCATGCTTAAGGCTTAAGGCTTGTGCCATGATCATTTTGGAATTTCTCCATCACATGGCACCAGTAGCATCAGCGCATATGGAATTCATTCCGAGCGCAGAGACGTGATCTTGAGGAACTGAAACTGAAACTGAGACGTAAAAAGTTGCCAATCTCTCCACTCATGTCTCTGAGCAAGAGAAAGGATGATGGAACAAGCCCTCAGCTTGTCAAAACCACGTGGAAAGCCCTGATGTAACCGAAGGGCCTTCACAAACGAGGGGAAGAGAAGAGAAAAGGAGGGGGAGGGTTTGGGAGAGACGGATGGGGGGGGGTGGAGGATGGCTATTGTTGACGCCCGTCCACCCCCATCCCACCCTTATTGTTGAAGACAGCAATGACAGAGCTTTTGTCCCTCCCCTCCCAAAAGGAGGAAGCACGGTGAAGTGACTGAGGCGCGTTATCGTTAGTAGAACGGCTCCATTAATAAAATCTTCTGGCATGTTCATCCTACGGTCATGGTCAGCGGGGTAGCCAAGTGAGTAAGCAACGGCCTTCCAGTTTGAAGGTCCTGGGTTCGATCCGCCTAGACGCTGCCACCTGGTAAGTAAAGACTGGAGAATTTGCCGATCGCCCTGATCAACATGCTATTGATTCTCCAGGCTTGGATTGTAGTGACGGGTTTTCTCAACTCGCCATAGAATGTACTCTTACAAAATATTTTGTTATATACATCAGAGCTTTTTTTTTTTTTTTTTTTTAACCTGTCTTTGAATTTTAGTCTTGTGCATGTGAGGAGGAGGAGGGAGAGTAAGAGAGTAATTTTTACCTTATGTTGTTTAAGTCCCGTGGGCGCACGTGTGTGTGTGTGTGTGTGTGTGTGTGTGTGTGTGTGTGTGTGTGTGTGTGTGTGTGTGTGTGTGTGTGTGTGTTGTGTATGTGTGTGTGTGTGTGTGTGTGTGTGTTCGATTTCGTGGATGACTGACGGATATGTCTTTTATGACGCTGAATATTTTTATTGTTGTGAGGTGTGAGTATGATTGTACGTATAGCCAAGACATTTTATTTGTGTCAGTGCACTGGGCTAAAATAAAATCTGACAATCCGCTGATGAATAGATCAGTACTTCAAAATTACGAACTGAAGCATTGTCACTTGCACAACATATTCAGAGAGAGAGAGAGAGACAGACAGACGGACAGACAGACGGACTCACAGACAGACACAGGCAGACAGACACAAAGAGATAGAGACAGAGACAGAGAGAGACAGAGAGAGACAAAGAAAGACTGACAGAGAGCAAGAGAAAGAGACAGACAGACAGGCAAACAGGCAGACAGACAAACAGAAAGACAGAAACAGAGAGAGAGAGAGTAGACACAGAGAGAGAGAGAGAGAGAGAGAGAAAGAGAGACGGAGAGATAGATACAGAGAGAAAGAGACATAGAGACAGAGAACAGCACAGAGAGACAGAGACAGACAGAGACAGACAGAGACAGAGACAGACAGAGACAGAGACAGACAGAGACAGAGACAGACAGAGACAGACAGAGACAGAGACAGACAGAGACAGAAACAGACAGAGACAGAAACAGACAGAGACAGAGACAGACAGATACAGAGAGAGAGAAGTAAGGAAAAGGAGGGAGAGAGAAGGACAAGGTCAGAGAAAAGAATTCGGGAGGGAGAGAGGGGAGAGAGGGAGGGAGAGAGGGAGGGAGAGATGGGAGAGAGGGAGGAGAGAGGGGGAGAGAGGGGAGAGAGGGAGGACAGAGTTGTCCACAGACACAGGGAGGGATGGCCCGCTGCTCTTCAGCCCACGTCACAACAGGCTGAGACCTCTGCTCGCTGCTCTGTCTCTCTCTCCTCTGCTCGTCTGTCTCTCACATTTTCTACTCACGTCTCTGTATGGATCCTCTTCTGTCTGTTCTTCTCATCCTGTCTCTCTCTGTCCTCTCTGTCTCTCTCTGTCTCTCTCTCCTCTCTTCTCGTCTCTGTCTCTGTATTGTCTCTCTCTGTCTGTCTTCTCTCTCTCTCTGTCTCTCTCCTCTTCTCTTTCTGTCTCTCTCTGTTCTCTCTCTCTCTCCGTCTTCTCTCTCTCTGTCTCTCTCTGTCTCTTCTGTCTTCTCTTTGTCTTCTCTCTCTCTCTCTCTCTTGTCTCTTCCTGTCTCTGTCTGTCTTCTCTGTCTCTCTGTCTCTGTCTGTCTGTCTCTCTCTCCTCTCTCTCTCCTCTTCGTCTCTCTCTGTCTGTCTTCTCTTCTGTCTCTTCTGTTCTCCGTCTCTCTCTCTTCTCTCTCTCTCTCTTCTTCTCTCTCTCTCTCTCTCTCTCTCTCTCTCTCTCCTCTCTCTCTCTCTCTCTCTCTCTCTCTCTCTCTCTCTCTCCTGCCATTTCCCGTGGCGAGGTGGTTATATCAATGGAGCGATGATTGGGAGGTTAGAGATTTGAACTCCCGTCAGTTCATATCACACGGAGGATTTTGGGCCTCCATTGGTTCCTACCAACAGTTCGTCACACCATGGGCTTATTATTGATACTTTTGGACCACACAATCGAGTCTCATCATTTCACCGATACGTCACTGAGGTTGTTGTTAGAACATTTCTCACCAACACCGCAAGTGTTTGTATCTCTCAAGCCTTGTTGACGTCTGGGTATAATACGAAAGGAAGTAACGACCACTGCCCCAGTCTTGCAGTGTCGATTCCAACTAAAATTTCATAGCATCATGGTTGTCATCCAATTTTTCGAGTTATCATCTTAGCGGTGCTAAAAAATTGTCTCGGATTCTGTGGCGTTTCATGTCTCTATTACTCATGTTGATCTTACTTTTGGTGGGTTTGAAAGCATGATTGAGAGCCAAAATAAGCGGTGTGATGGCAGTGACAGAGAGGCATTTTAGAGGATGTTGCAGAGAAACACACACTGTCATTCTCTTCTCTCTCTCTCTCTCTCTCTCTCTCTCTCTCTCTCTCTCTCTCTCCTCCTCTCTCTCTCTCTCTCTTTCTTTCTTTCTCTGTCTCTTTCTCTCTGTATCTCTCTCTCAGTCACACACACACACACACACACATACATACATACATACATACATACATACATACATACATACATACATACACAGGCACTTGCACACACATGCACACGCAAATACACACACCACACACACACACACACACACACACACTTGCGTGCACACACGCACACATATACATACACGTGCACACATACACATACGCATACGCTCACACAACACACATATACACACACACATAACAGGGGCCTTTTTCTTTTCTTTTCTTTTTTTTTCCTTTTTCTGTCTTTCTTTCTTTTCTTCTTCTTCTTTTGTTGTTGTTGTTGTTGTTTTCGTCCTGAAATTTCGGATTCTGTGTATGCAGTACGTAAGACTTTATGGAAAACGCAGGTGAATGGACCAGCGAGGCAGAGAAAAAGATAGGAAGAAATGACACAAAGCAAAAGAGGAAGGAAAGAAACAAAGAGAGTGACAGAAAAGAGGAAATTTCTAGCACAGAAATTTCCAGAAGGTGCGGATACTCATCATCACCAAGTGCCTTGCCACATGGCGTTGGCGATCATGGCCATCCATATGCATCTGTCCCTTGTTTCCTCAAGCACATCTTCCACCCTCTTTGTCTTCAGCCACTCTGGAAGTCCGTTCAATATTTGTTCCCCTGGGTCTACCCGGTTCTCTCTTTCCCTCCAGCTTTCCTGTTGTGACTAGGTGCTCCAATTCCATTTTTCTCGTAAAATGGCCTATAAATTTTGCCTGTCTTTTCGTAATCTTCCTTATGAATGATCTTCTTGTGTCTGCCTCCATCAAGACTGTCTCGGGGATGGGGTGGGGATACTCATCATCATCATCATCAAGTGCCCTGCCGCATGGCGTTGGCGACCATGGACTTCCAACCATGTCTATCTCTGGTTGCCCCTAGCATCTCCCCCACCCTCCTCATCCCCAGCCACTCTGCAAGTCCGTCCAGCATTCTCTCCCTGGGTCTACCTGGTGCTCTCTTTCCCTCCAGCTTTCCCGTTGTGTCCAGGTGCTCCAAATCCCCCTTCCTCATAAAATGGCCTATAAATTCATTTCATCAGACGGCAGATGCACATCGGAAATAGCTGGCAGAATCGGCCAAGCCAAAACAGCATTCAAGAAGATGACAAGCATTCTTACCAACAAATGCCTATCAATTAAAGAGAGTCCTTGAATGTTATATAGAAGCAATACTGTTGCACGGATGCGAGGCGTGGACAGTCAGCAAGCAAAGCCAGAGCAAGATTGAGGCAGCCGAGATGTGGTTTCTCAAAAGAATGTTGAGAGTTTCATGGACAGCAAAGAAAACAAACGAGACAGTCTTAATGGAGGCAGACACAAGTAGATCACTCATAATGAAGATTAGGAAAAGACAGGTGGGGATACTACTTATAGTGAAAGAGCCCCCGGCATCCCTACAGGGGAAAAAATAAGTCAAGTGACGTGATGAAGAAGACAAACTGAGCGACGAGTGGGGGACAGGGGATGGGGGTGGGGTGTGGGGTGGGGGTGGAGATGGGGGTAGAGGGAACAATGACATTGAGGCAGTGCGGAAAATTCGGTAGCAAAAGAAAAAAAAAATCATTGGTGACAGTCTCCGTTTCAGTCTGACCCCAAACGCCATCATGCCCATCCCACAATTCACTGCGGATCCCGGAAAG
>JAPXFY010000021.1:12526192-12528692 GCA_030674185.1 Monoplex corrugatus | reverse complement strand
TTCTTCTTCTTCTTCTTCTTCTTCTTCTTCTTCTTCTTCTTCTTCTTCTTCTTTTTCTTCTTCTTCGCATTCTTCTTCTTCTTCTTCTTTTCTTCTTCTTCTTCCTCCCTTCTTCTTCTTCTTCTTCTTCGCAATTCTTCTTCTTCTTCGCAATTCTTCTTCGCAATTCTTCTTCGCAATTCTTCTTCTTCTTCGCAATTCTTCTTCGCAATTCTTCTTCGCAATTCTTCTTCTTCTTCTTCGCAATCCTTCTTCTTCTTCTTCTTCGCAATTCTTCTTCTTCTTCTTCTTCTTCTTCGCAATTCTTCTTCTTCTTCGTCCTCTTCTTCGTCTTCTTCTTCTTCGTCGTCGTCGTCTTCTTCTTCTTCTCCTCCTTCTTCGTCTTTTTCTTCTCCTCTTCTTTTTCTCCTTCTTCTTCGTTTTTCTGTCTTTCTTTCTTTTCCATTCTCATTCGTTTTCTCCTCCTTGTTCTAAACGAAGAAAGAAGCCCAAGAAATAGAGGCACGTGGCAAAATCCATGGCAAAAGACAGAACTGGCGACGAGTAGTAGCAGAGTGGTTACGCCATGTTGAACTTGGTCGTGTGTCAGTGAAATTAGCCCAGTGTCTTGCCCTGGGCGTGAAAGTGGTCAACGGTTGACTGGCGGCCCAGACTGAAGACCTCAAGGTCTGTAATTCACTGCTTGCCCCTTGGAACCAATGGGGGAATAAATAGGTCAGTTGAAAGGAACTGACAGTTAGAACAGGTGGGGTTTTTTTTCGGGTTTTTTCTCTTTTGTTGCTAGTGTGGTTGCTCCTGTTGTTAAATACTTGACGAGTAGAATGTTTACTTGCTTGGAAGTGAACGTCCTGATGATGACGGTTGACTTGGAATCCCATTGAGATCATGTCAGACCTAGCTTCTGGCACAGAATTTCCAGATGGTGGAGATACTATTTATACTGAAAGAGACCCCGACGTCATCAGGGGACGGGTCTATGGCAGCTGACAGGTACTGGGAAAAAAGAAAAGAAAGGAAACAGCCACATTCATCGCTTGATAATCTGTTCGTGTACATGGTGAACACAAGACAAAGAGAGACAGCATGCACCCCACTGAAGACGGAGTATGCAGTCAGCGCAGCAACATACTGCCTGCACGGTGTGGACAACACAGTATGCATACATCCGTCCGAGAAATATCATCATCATCATCATCATCATCATATCATCATCATAATCATCATCATCATCATCATCATCATGTCCCTACTGCATGGCGTTGGAAATCATGGCCCTCCATATGCATCTATCCCTTTTCGCCGCAAGCACATCTTCCACCCTCTCTGTCCTCAGCCACCCTGCAAGTCCGTCCAATATTTTCTCCCTGGTTCCACAAGGTGTTCTCTTTTCCTCCAGCTTTCGTATTGTGACCAGGTGCTCTAATCCCCCTTTCCTCATAAAGTGTCCTATAATGTTTCTTGTCTTTTCCTAATCTTCTTTATCATTGATCTTCTTGTGTCCACCTCCATCAAGACTGCCTCGTTTGATTCCTTTGCTGTCCATGCAACTTTCAACATTCTCCTTACAAACCAATTTCGGCTGCCTCAATCTTGTTCTGGCTTTGCTTGTTGACTGTCCACAAAAAATATAGGAACGCATAAAACAGACGATGTTTGCGTTTGTTAGTATACCTTCTGTTGATGTTCCTGAACATTGTTCTTTTCTTTCTATCTTTCTGTTTCTTTCTTTCTTTTTCTCTCTCTTTTATTTCTTCTTCTTTTTTAATACAGTGATTAATTCGTTATCAGACAAACTTTTCTGCAAATGAAACTGCTTCCTCCTCCTTCTTTTCCTCTTCTTCTTATTATTTATTCTCTTACGTCATCTTCTTGTTCTTCTTCTTGTTCTTCTTCGTCTTCCAGTATTGCTACTACTACTACTTCTACTACTAGTACGTCTACTACTACTACCACCATCACCACCACCACCACCACTACTACTACTGCTGCTGCTGCTGCTGCTGTTGCTGCTGCTACTACTACTGCTGCTACTACTACTACTTTTTCTTCTTCTTTCTTTCTTGCTCCGCTTCTTCTTTTTCTTGTTCTTCTTGTTCTTCTTGTCCTTGTTCTTCTTGTTCTTGTTATTGTTGTTGTTGTTGTTGTTGTTTGTTGTTGTTCTTCTTCTTCTTCTTCTTCTTCTTCTTCTTCTTCTTCTTCTTCTTCTTCTTCTTCTTCTTCTTCTTCTTCTTCTTCTTCTTCTTCTTCTTCTTCTTCTTCTTCGTCTTCTCTTCGTAGGTACCATTCGGTTTGCTCACAAACACACACAAACCTAGACACCCATATACAAACTTACACACACACACACACACACACACACACACACACACACACACACACACACACACACACACACACACACACACACACACACACACACACACACACTGCACACACACACGTACACATGTGTATTCAGGCATGGGTGACTAAGGTATTACAACATCATGTTGGCCATCAC
>JAPXFY010000021.1:12516192-12518692 GCA_030674185.1 Monoplex corrugatus | reverse complement strand
TTATGATAACAACACGGAATGAGGCAGAGCTTGTTGCCTGTCTTCTTGTCCATGTCTATGATGACAACACAACTTAAGGCAGAGCCGGTTGCCTGTCTCCTTATCCATGTCTATGATGACAACACGGCTTTATAGGCAGAGCTGGTCTGCCTGTCTCTCTATCCACGTCTATGGTCAAGACAGACAAGACAAGGGAAAAAGGCAGTGGTCGCCCTTGTTTTCACGCCATTTAACCGTGGTTTGTTTTGCAAGGGGACCTTCCTTCTTGTTGCTACTGCTGACAATGTCCAAATAATTCCCCCGTCCCTCCCGTCCGTCCCTGTTGTTCCTTCGCTTTTGCTTTCCTTTGGATAGCGAGGCCACATGTGGTCATTTGGAAAGCGTGAGTGGACTTGTAGTTGTTCTTGATGTGACGCCCGTGAAATAACAAGAGGAATGCCATTCACTGTTTTGCTGCGCTGTCATGAAGGTGGACTAAACTTTTCTCCCATCCAGTTGTTTTTAGCTAGGCGGAATCATCTTTCTTTGAAGTGGGTGGTAAGATCTTGCATGGGGTGTAGGGGTGGGGGTGGGTGGGGGTGAGGGGTAAGGTCGAAAGTGAAACTAAACTAGGCTTATGTTTTTGTTTGAGTAAGATGGGAGGGATTTGTGTGTTGTGTGTGTGTGTGTTGTGTGTGTTGTGTGTGTGTGTGTGTGTGTGTGTGTGTGTGTGTGTGTGTGTGTGTGTGTGTGTGTGTGTGTTGTGTGTGTGTGTGTGTGTGTGTGTGTGTGTATGTATGTGTGTGTGTATTGTGTGTGTGTGCTGTGTGTGTTGTGTGTGTGTGTGTGTGTGGTGGTGGTCTTTGATTTAATGTCTATTCACTAAAGTGATTTTAGACAACAACAACAACAACAACAACAACAACAACAAAAAGGGGGGGGGTGATAAGAGGAGTGAAGAGAATATTTGAAAATTGTCAATTTTGAACTTGAGAAAAGATGATCCAGAAAACAACTGTTTTGAAGAGGGGAAGGTAAAACTAACAAATAATGTTACCATAATTAACGATTTAAACAAACTAACAAACAAAATTGATAAATATCTGGAAGAAACGAAGAAAAAAATAAAAACTAATAATTGACTAACCATAACAGTGAACAAGTGAAATAACATTTTAAAGGTAATTCGCTATAGGACTTTTTGACAGGCTAACAAAAAATTCATACAGTAATGATGATGAGGCAAATATATCAGAAACTGTACTCATAGATAGTGTTGGAATATGTCGTTTTACCTTAACGCAAGAAAGAATATGACTATGTGTTATCTTCTTTCCACACAGACATACTATGTTCTTGGTGTATTTTGTTTTGAATGCATCAAGTTTCCATCTATACATAAGGGATTGTATAATTCTGCTGGCATGAAGCTGCTTAAGTATTTTGCTAATTTCAAAGTTCATGTGACATTTATCATACTTTTTCTGTTTTAATTGGAACTGCTTCCAGACGTAGTTGTCTACTAAAGTGTAATTCTCGTGCAACGAGAGAGAAAGCTGGATATTGTTTGAATCTGGTGAGTTATTAGCTCCCCGTTTGGCAGCCCTGTCAACTTTATCATTATAACGAAAAGAACTATGAGAAGGTATCCAGCAGAAAGTAATATCAGTGCCTCTTAAAGATAAATTATGAATCAAGTGACTAATTTCCAGAATCATTTCTGATCTTGTTTGTAATTTTGATAATTCAAGAGCCTGAAGTACTGATTTTGAATCCACGCAAAAAAGTGTTTGAAAAATTGTCCTAGGAAAACTTATCATAAAGTTTAAAGCCATTAATATTGCAAAAAGTTCAGCTGTAAAGATAGATTTATCAAGTCCTATGTAGAAAGATTTTTCAATTTTGAGAGCAGGTATTAAAAACGCTGAGCCTGCTTTTCTTTCAATTACTGATCCATCAGTGTAAATTTTCAAATGATCGGAATATAAGTCGTCTATATGACATTTAACCTGACTTGCCAGTAAGTTTACATTGTCTCCTTTTTTTAAGTTAGTGTGATGTACGTCAAATTGTGCTCTTTGGAGTTCCCAACTGGGTACTGGCGAAAAGGAAGGTCTTATAGATACAGGATCTACGTGTAGATCAATTCCTGAACCTTTCATGACGTCAGATGTGTATGTTGCAAGAGTGACCTGTGAAGATATTGATTTAGCTCTTTTTGGAAAGTCGATATCTGATCTCAGTTTAATTTCTGTTTCAGAGATGTTTTCTACAGTGGTGTGTCTTAACAAAAATTTAGTAGAAGCGACTTTCCTTTGCTCATCAAGTGGCAACAGTTTGATTTCAGTATATGTGCGAAGACAGGAAGCATGCATTGGAAGACCCAGTGCAAGTTTGAAACCTTTACAATCTATGCTCTGCAGTTTTTTCATTAAGTGTTTCGGTGCACTGAAGAAGATTTCTTGGGCATAGGTTAATTTAGATCTAACAAGCGATTTACAAAGATGAACAAGTGTTGATG
>JAPXFY010000021.1:12498692-12506192 GCA_030674185.1 Monoplex corrugatus | reverse complement strand
GTAGTGTAGTGTAGTGTAATAATAATAATAATAATAGTGCATTTATAGAGCGCTTTCCGAAACCTCAAAGCGCTTTACATCAGTAAACCATACATATATAAACCAAATAACAGGCTACAATACAAACAAACTCATCAAAAACTATCCACAGGAAATCAACAACCACACAGACACACCAAATAATCTCTCTCCCTCTCACCCCCCCCGCCCACCCCTCTCCCCCCATTTTCAAACACACACACACAACACCCACACACACACAGCCACACATCACACACACACACACACACACACACACACACACACTGGCATACACCCCATTGTGCACAATTTCATCCAGAATGTCAAGCAGGATCAACCCACTAGCCAAAATCAGGAAAAACACTGTTTAAAGAAGTAAGTTTTTAAACTTGTTTTGAAAGATGGTAGAGTTTTTAGAGTGGCGGACGGACTGAGGCAACGAGTTCCATGTCTGAACAGCAAAAACTGCAAAGGCTCTACCACCGTGAGTTTCTCTGTTATATTTTGGCACACGAAACTTCTTGTCATCCACAGAAGAGCGGAGTGATCGAGAAGGTACGTAGACAGTCAAGAGTTCAGAGAGATAGTCAGGAGCAGTTCCAGAAATGATGTGATAACAAAGGCAGCAAATCTTGTATTTTATTCTTTGTTCAACCGGGAGCCAATGCAGTGTCTGAAACAGGGTGTGCAGTGCTGTGACCTACGTGCCTTGAAGATGAGTTTAGCTGCAGAGTTCTGAACTTGTTGCAAATGTTTGAGATGTTTCTGAGGGCAACCCGCAAGGAGTGAATTGCAATAATCTAACCTAGACAGAATGCATGCAGTAACTAACGTCTTGGTTGCGTCTAATGTAAGGTAGTGTCTAATAGAATTAATGCGTCTAAGTTCGATGTATGCAGCCTGACATGTTTTGATGATGTGCTGGTGCATAGAGAGATTATGGTCAAAGACAAAACCGAGGTCACGAACGCAATCAGAAAAAGCAATAGCGGTATTACCGACAGTAATAGTGGAAGGCAGAGAAGAAAGATCTGCAGGCAATGGAGAAACACGAAGGGCTTCAGTCTTGTCATCATTCAACTTAAGTCGATTTTCATACATCCAGGATTTTACTTCAGAAACGCAGTTCTGAAGAGACTGAACTAGATGATCGTAGTTGGAAGGAGAATCAGTATGATTGAGCTGGGTATCGTCCGCATACATTTCATGACGGATGGAATGTGAGTCAATAAGGTGGGTCAGAGGAGAAGTATACAATATGAAAAGCACAGGACCCAGAACAGAGCCTTGAGGCACGCCAAAATCCAAAGGCAGCTCAGAAGATTTGTTTCCGTCGACAAGTACGGTTTGCTTTCTTTCTGAAAGATAAGATCGAAACCAGTGTAAAGCAGATTTTTGAATTCCAAAGTTGTTTTCCAAACGGGAAAGCAAAATTTCATGGTCAATAGTATCGAAAGCAGCTGAAAGATCCAAAAGGAGAAGAATAGAAATTTTGTTTTGATCCAGAGAGGTCAAAAGATCATTGAGAATACGAAGCAGAACAGTTTCTGTGCTGTGCCCTGGCCTGTAAGCGGATTGGTGAGGACTAAGGAGGTTATGGGATGAGAGATGGGAGAAAAGCTGGTCTAGAATCAGACGTTCAAGCAGTTTAGAAAGAAATGGAAGATTGGAAATCGGTCTGTAATTTTTCAGGTCATTTTTGTTGAGGTTAGATTTTTTCAGCAAGGGCTTAACAATGGCAGTCTTAAATTCACGGGGAACAATTCCAGTGGTAATAGACTGATTCATGATGTTTGTAATGGTCGGCAAGAGAAGATCCACATGTTGAAAGAGAAGTTTGGTTGGAATGGGATCAAGTTCACATGATTTAGGGGGAGTCTTAAGAATGGTCTTCCGGACAAGGTCTTCAGAAACTGGAATGAAATTTACAAGTGGTGAGCCAGAAAACGACACAGTGTTTGAACCAGTACTTTGAAATGGTGGAAAACTGTCACGGATCTTGAGAATTTTCTTATGGAAAAAATCGGCAAAAATGTGTGGGAGCAGTTTGACATCGGACACAGTGGGAAGAGACACAGGTTTGATTTTTCCAAGAAGCGAGGACATATTGTGAAAGAGTTGTTTACAAGTGGTAGAACTGGACACTAGCGAAGAATAAAAAGCTGTTTTCGCGTCGTGTACGCAATCTGCAACCGTAGTGTAGTGTAGTGTAGTGTAGTGTAGTGCAGTGTAGTGTAGTGTAGTGTAGTGTATGTAGTAGTGTAGTGTAGTGTAGTGTAGTGTAGTGTAATGTAGCATAGCGTAGTGTAGTGTAGTGTAGTGTAGTGTAGCGTAGTGTAGTGTAGTGTAGTGTAGTTTAGCGTAGTATAGTGTAATGTAGCGTAGTGTAGTGTAGTGTAGTGTAGAGTAGTGTAGTGTAGCGTAGTGTAGTGTAGTGAGGTGTAGTGTAGTGTAGTGTAGTATAGTGTAGTATAGTGTAGTGTAGTGTAGTATAGCGTAGTGTAGTGTAGTGTAGTGTAGTGTAGTGTAGTGTAGTGTAGTGTAGTGTAGTGTAGTGTAGTGTAGTGTAGTGTAGTGTAGTGTAGTGTAGTGCAGTGCTGTGCAGTGTAGTGTAGTGTACTGTAGCGTAGCGTAGCGTAGTGTAGTGTAGTGTAGTTTAGTGTAGTGTAGTGTAGTGTAGTGTAGTGTAGTGCAGTGCAGTGCAGTGTAGTGTAGTGTACTGTAGCGTAGCGTAGCGTAGCGTAGCGTAGTGTAGTGTAGTGTAGTGTAGTTTAGTGTAGTGTAGTGTAATATAGTGTAGTGCAGTGCAGTGCAGTGTAGTGTAGTGTAGTGTAGTGTAGTGTAGTGTAGCGTAGCGTAGCGTAGTGTAGTGTAGTGTAGCGTAGTGTAGTGTAGTGTAGTGTAGTGTAGGTAGTGTAGCATAGTGTAGTGTAGTGTAGTGCAGTGCAGTGCAGTGCAGTGCAGAGCAGTGTAGTGTAGTGTAGTGTAGTGTAGCGTAGCGTAGCGTAGTGTAGTGTAGTGTAGTGTAGGTAGTGTAGCGTAGTGTAGTGCAGTGTAGTGTAGTGTAGTGTAGTGTAGTGTAGCGTAGCGTAGTGTAGTGTGGTGCAATGTAGCGTAGCGTAGCGTAGTGTAGTGTAGTGTAGTGTAGTGTAGTGTAGTGTAGTGTAGTGTAGTGTAGTGTAGTGTAGTGTAGTGTAGTGTAGTGTAGCGTGGTGTAGTGTAGCGTAGTGTAGTGTAGCATAGCGTAGTGTAGCGTAGTGTAGTGTAGTGTCATGTAGCGTATCGTAGTGTAGTGTAGTGTAGCGTAGTGCAGTGTAGTGTAGTGTAGTGTAGTGTAGCGTAGTGTAGTGTAGTGAAGTGTAGTGTAGTGTAGCGTAGTGTAGTGTACTGTAGCGTAGCGTAGTGTAGTGTAGTGTAGTGTAGTGTAGTGTAGTGTAGTATAGTATAGTGTAGTGTAGTGTAGTGTAGTATAGCGTAGTGTAGTGAAGTGTAGTGTAGTGTAGCGTAGTGTAGTGTAGCGTAGTGTAGTGTAGTGAAGTGTAGTGTAGTGTAGCGTAGCGTAGCGTAGTGTAGTGTAGTGAAGTGTAGTGTAGTGTAGTGTAGCGTAGTGTAGTGTAGCGTAGTGTAGTGTAGTGTAGTGTAGTGTAGTGTAGCGTAGTGTAGTGTAGTGTAGTGTAGCGTAGTGTAGTGTAGTGAAGTGTAGTGTAGTGTAGTGTAGCGTAGTGTAGCGTGGTGCAATGTAGTGTAGCGTAGCGTAGCATAGCGTAGTGTAATGTAGTGTAGTGTAGTGTAGTGTAGTGTAGTGTAGTATAGTGTAGTGTAGTGTAGTATAGTATAGTGTAGTGTAGCGTAGTGTAGCGTAATGTAGTGTAGTGTAGTGTAGTGTACTGTAGTGTAGTGTAGTGTAGTGTAGTGTAGTGTAGTGTAGTGTAGTGTAGTGTAGTGTAGTGTAGTGTAGTGTAGTGTAGTGTAGTGTAGTGTAGTCAGTGCATTGCAGTGCAGTACAGTGCAGTGCAGAGCAGTGTAGTGTAGTGTAGTGTAGCGTAGCGTAGCGTAGTGTAGTGTAGTGTAGTGTAGTGTAGTGTTATATATTGCAGTGTAGTGTAGTGTAGCGTAGCGTAGTGTAGTGTAGTGTAGCGTAGCGTAGTGTAGCGTAGTGTAGTGTAGTGTAGTGTAGCGTAGCGTAGCGTAGTGTAGCGTAGTGTAGTGTAGTGTAGTGTAGTGTAGTTTAGTGTAGTGTAGTGTTGTCTAATATATTGCAGTGTAGTGTAGTGTAGCGTAGTGTAGTGTAGTGTAGCGTAGCGTAGCGTAGCGTAGTGTAGTGCAGCGTAGTGTAGTGTAGCGTAGTGTAGTGTAGTGCAGTGCAGTGCAGTGCAGTGCAGAGCAGTGTAGTGTAGTGTAGTGTAGTGTAGTGTAGTGTTGTGTAGCGTAGTGCAGTGCAGTGCAGTGCAGAGCAGTGTAGTGTAGTGTAGTGTAGCGTAGCGTAGCGTATCGTAGTGTAGTGTAGTGTAGTGTAATATATTGCAGTGTAGTGTAGTGTAGCGTAGCGTAGTGTAGTGTAGTGTAGCGTAGTGTAGTGCAGTGCAGTGCAGTGCAGTGCAGAGCAGTGTAGTGTAGTGTAGTGTAGCGTAGCGTAGCGTAGCGTAGTGTAGTGTAGTGTAGTGTAGTGTAATGTAATATATTGCAGTGTAGTGTAGTGTAGCGTAGCGTAGTGTAGTGTAGTGTAGTGTAATATATTGTATTGTAGTGTAGTGTAGTGTAGTGTAGTGTAGTGTAGTATAGTGTAGTGTAGTGTAGTGTAGTGTGGTGTTGTGTACTATACTGTACTGTACTGCACTGTATATGAATGTATGTAAAGAAAAACCACACATTCAGCTTTGTCTCACGTATTCTGCTAGCAAGCGCAAATCAATTTTCGTGTCTTATTTTACTTAAATCGGGTTGTCATAATCGATTTGGGGGCCATTATAACCTGTTTGGGGGTATTATGAGCATTAGCCGCGTTGAAGGTCAAAGTGGTATTTAAACACAATGGTTCGTCAACGAAATACCATGTAGCATCTAAGACCAGCAATTGTGTGATAAAGTGGAAAGATGGATGATGATGTATGAGACAGGCTGGAAGAATGCCAGAACATGTCGCGTTGCTCCATTAAGTGTCGGAGACTCTTTGACAGGGCCGACGTTTCACGCTATGCTATCATCACATTATTCTGCCCATCGCCCAGGATTGGGAATGTACACACACCTGCTGTGTTGTTCAATAGGCAACGAGCTTTTCGTATTCTTAGCTGGCATCCGTACAAAGGACCAATAATGGATGAGAGACATGGCTGTGTTGGTCACGGGCTTAGTTCCTGCTGATGCTGTTACACCACACAGTAAATATCTGGGTAACAGATGGTCAGAACCAGTCGCCATGATCAGCACAACAAACTACCGACTAGAAGGTTGTGGGTTCGAATCCCCACCACTCCCTTCAAAAAAAAAAAAAAAAAAAAAAAAAAAAAAAAAACATTGTTTGACTTTTCAGCAGTCCCTTCAAATTTATTTTGTGGCTTTTCGGTCTAAACGGTTCATACCCAGAATTAAGCGTGCTATGGCCTCACTGGGAAGACTGGGACCACACAGTCGGATGTCATCCACTTCACGGGTGTGTCATTGCCGGTGTTGCTCAAATCTTCTAACCAATACTGCAGGTGTCTGTATCTCTCGGGCCTGGTTGACGCCAAGATATGTTATGATAGTATGCGTATGGCGCAGCCCTGTCGGGTAATCTCAAACCTAAATGGGACTCCATAGCATCATGTTTATCATCCTCATCGTCGACATCATCGTCGTCATCATCTTCATTATCATCTTCATCATCATCATCATCATTCCCCTCCTCCGCTTCCTCGTCCTCCTCCTCCTCCTCCTCACCATCATCGTGTCAGCTTCTGTAGCCATGAAGGTGGCACAGAAAATAGGACCAAAAAAATAGTGAGCACGCTGTAAATCTCTGTAAGTGTGATTAAAAATTTATAATCAGCGTTAGTGACAGAGAAAAACACAAACTAGAAATGAAACACAACACACACACACACACACACACACACACACACACACACACACACACACACACACACACACACACACACACACACACACACACACACACACACACACACACACACAATCAAACAATATGACAACCAAACAAATGAATACAATAAGAAACAAAACAAGACTACAGAAATCCAAACTCAAAACAAAACTATCATCAGCTGCACAGACGTGTAATTAAGAATGCTGCTTGAATGTCCTGTCTTCAACACTGCAGGTACCCGTCTTTCTCATGCCTGGCTGACTAATATTACATAGGCATATCATTACGACAGAAAGCATAGAGTACAGTTCTGTTCATTCATCATACATCACAAATGGAATTATATAAAGTTTTGTCGTTATTCTGTTTCTCATTTATCATCAATGCATTGTAAACAAATCAGACAAAGCTCTCATTGTGATTTTAGTCTTAAGCCTCTCCCATGGCCTCTCTGTGTGGACCATAGACATAGATAGGGAGACAGGCAACTAATTCCTTCATGGGGATGCCAGGGGCTCTTTCAGTATAAATACTATCCCTACCTTCTGGAAATTCTGTGCTAGAAACTTCCTCGTTTCCGTCACTCTCTTTCTTTCTGCCTTGTTCCTTTGCTTTCTGTAATTTCTTCCTATGATTTTCTGCCTTGCCGTCCATTCACCTGTATGTGTTCGATAAACCCTCACGTACTTTCTCGTAGGATTGATAATTGGGTGTATGTACATGTATTAAGTGCACTTTTGGCTCTGAGGAAATGAGTTATGCGGAAGCAATTTTAGGTAATTTAAGCCTGTATTTACATGTTTTAGTGTCTTTAGTTATGTGTAAATCTGTATTCAGGTGTGTTTTTTAAATCCCCTGTGCAATAAATTGGATGGAATGGTCGACGCCAGGGGCATCTCCTTAGATAATGTGCGCGAAAACATTGATATGTGTACTTAATTTTCTTTTCGTTTTTTTCGTGTTCAAGTATTGTGTACGTTTGGAAACGGCTATATTCCTGATATGCCTCTGCGCAGTCGGCTGGGCTTTAAACAAAAATAACAATGACATTATTATTATTATTGTTATTATAATTATTATGATTATGATTATTATTGTTATTATGATTATTATGATCATTTTGATGATGATGATGATTATTATTATTGTTATTGTTATTATTATTATTATTATCATCATTGTCATCATCATTATTATCATTATCATATTATTATTATTATTATTTTATTATTATTATTATTGTTGTTGTTGTTACCATTTTTTTTTATTATTATAACTATTATTACTATCATATTATTATAGTGCTGACCTAGTGGAAAAACTGAGTAACTACACCCTCGCTCATGATGAACTCCTTGTGTCATATGATGTCTCTGCCCTATTTACCAGCG
>JAPXFY010000021.1:12478692-12486192 GCA_030674185.1 Monoplex corrugatus | reverse complement strand
ACGATTTCTTCTTACAAGATTGCTTCCCGTTCCCTCCCATGTTTTTGCATACGATCAATAAGTCTGCCAGAAAATTGCTGGCAGATTTCAGTGGAGCGCAGATGGATATTGTCTTAGTCTGAAGAATCCCTCTTGATTAAACTCTAAACATGTTAGCCCCAGTAACAACTCTATTCAATAACACACACACATGACACACACACACACACACACGTGCACACGCACACAACACACGCACGCACACACACACACACACATACACACACGCACACACACAAACACACACACACACACACACACGCACACACACATGCACACACGCGCGAGCGCACGGACACACACACACGCACGCACGCACGCATACACACGCACACATGCACACACGGGCACACACGCATGCATGTACGCACGCACGCACGCACACCTACAGAGCACACACACACACACACACACACACACACACACTCGCGCGCGGCACGCACGCACAACACAAGCACGCACTCCCCCCCCCCCCCCCACACACACATGCTCACTCACAAACACACACGCGCACGCGCGCACACACACACACACACACACACACACACACACACAGATATACACACATACACACACAGCGCGCGCGCCTCACACACACACAGACAGACGCACACGGACGCGTGCACGCATACAGACACACACACACACACACACACATGCATGCACGCACACATACAAACACACACACATATATACAAACACACACACACACACATACTCACACACAATCATATCTATCAATCTTTCTATCTGTCTGTCTGTCTGTCTGTCTGTCTCTCTGTCTGTCTATCTATCTATCCATCTATCTATCCATCTATCTATCTGTCAATGTATCTATCTATCTATTTATCTATCTGTCTGTCCTCTGTCTCTCTGTCTCTATCTGTCTGTCTGTCTCTTTCTTTCTCTTTCTCTCTCTCTCTCTATTATCTATCTCTCTGTCTATCTATCTATCTATCTATATATCTATCTATATATCTATCTATTTATCTATCTGTCTGTCTATCCATCTATCTATCTGTCTGTCTGTCTCTTTCTTTCTCTTTCTCTCTTTCTGTCTCTCTATTTATCTATCTGTCTGTCTATCTATCTATCTATATATCTATCTATATATCTATCTATTTATCTATCTGTCTGTCTATCCATCTATCTATCTGTCTGTCTGTCTGTCTCTTTCTTTCTCTTTCTCTCTTTCTCTCTCTCTATTTATCTATCTGTCTATCTCGTTCGTTTTCTTTGCTATCCATAGAACTCTCAAAATTCTTCTTAGAAACCACATCTGGCTGCTTCAATCTTGTTCTGGCTTTGCTTGTTGACTGTCCACGCCTCACAACCGTATAACATTATCGGTTTCTATTAACATTCAGAACTCCTACGGATGTTAATTGATAGGCATTTGTTGGTAAGAATGCTTTTCGTTTCGCTGATTATATCATTAAACTGATCATTATCAATGCTCATGAATTACAAAAAAATCCGATCAAAGTTGAAATTAGCAATTTCATGCACCTGTGGATCCGCCTAAACGCAAACAAAAGTTCAACGGAACTCTTTCGCTGGTGTGTGTATATCGACTCAGCGTATTAGTGTCCTCGTGGTTCCATAGCACTGTGCGTGTGTTGTGTCCATAACACGGACTGAGGGATATGTGGCATGCATGTATTTGGAGTAGTAACGCATATGGGATTATCTGTGCGCTGTGTGACGCTATTTTCTGAACAAGGCTAAGAACTGTGCGTGTTGCCTTGACCTCTGTGTAAACAGGCCATTGAGAATTTCGTGTATGTAAGCTTAGTATTCAGTCAGTATACGTCTTGTCAGGGTCACACTGGTGCTAGTTCCAGGCTGCATGTGTTCGGTCTTCTGTGTTCCAGACTATATTACAAATGTGAAAAGGGTATCGAGCGTTCCGTAGCATTTGGACGTGTGTTGTCACTGGAACCAGAAAAAAAAACACAAAAAAAGAATAAGAACGCGTATTTAATACAACAAGACAAGACAGGCGCAAATTTTCGGCCAACTGGCCTTTGTCAAGCGTAAGATCTCAAACAAACAAACACCAGGTACAAAAATTAGGAGAAAAAGACTGAAACTTCCCTAATTGCGGGCATTCACAGTTGTTTTGGATTGTGTGTTGTTACTGTTGAGCAGAGGGTTCAGTGACCCATAGATCTATCAGTCTGTGCGTGTACGTGTGTGTGTGTGGTATAATAAGGATCGATTTCATTGTCAGCATGTTACCGGTAAGTCTGTATGGTGGGCTTTTCCTTGACAAGAGTGAGAAGTACAATATCGTTCGATTCTCCGTCTCTGTCTCTCTGTCTCTCTTTGTCTCTCTGTCTCTCCCTGTCTGTCTATCTGTCTCTCTGCCTCTGTCTCTGTCTCTGTCTCTCTCTCTCTCTCTCTCTCTCTCTCTCTCTCTCTTTCTCTCTGTCTGTCTGTCTGTCTGTTTGTCTCTCTCTCTCTCGTTCTCTCTCTCTTTCTCTCTCTCTGTCTATATATTAATATTATATTATATATATATTATGTGTGTGTGTGTGTGGTGTGTGTGTGTGTGTGTGTGTGTGTGTGTGTGTGTGTGTGTGTGTGTGTGTGAGTGTGTGTGTGTAGTTATGGATGTGGGTGTCTGTTTGCATATGCTGTGTGTGTGTTCGTGTGTCTGTCTGTCTGTTTGTATGTCTGTCTGTCTGTCTGTCTGCTGTGTGTGTATGGTGTGTGTGTAAAATATACGTACGTGTAACGTGTGTGAGTGGGGGTGTTTGTGTGTGAGACAGAGAGACAAACAGAGAGACATACAGACAGATGGTACATGTACATGTGTGTGTGTGCGCCCGCGCGCGCGCGCGCGCGCGTGTATGTGTGTGTGTGTGTGCGTGTGTGTGTGTGTGTATGTTTGGTGTGTGTGTGTTTGTGTGTATATGTATGATTGTGTGCATGTGTGTGTGTGTATGTGTGCTTGTTTGTGAGAGTGTGTGTATGCGTTGTGTGTGTGTGTGTGTGTGTGTATGCGTTTGAGTGTGTGTGTGTGTGTTGTGTGTGTGTGTGTGTGTGTGTGTGTGTGTTGTAATGTGTGTATGTTTGTGTAATATGTTTGTTCGCTTGTGCGTGTGTGTGTGTGTATGCATTTGTGTGCATGTGTGTGTGTGAGTGTATGTATGCATTTGTGTGTGTAATGTGTGTGTAATGTGTGTGCGTGCGTTCGTTCGTTCGTTGCTTGATTTAACGTCTTTTCACTATAAGTGCGTGCGTGTGTGCGTATGTGTGTGTGTATCTATGCGTGTGTGTAATATGTGTGTAATGTGTGTTTATGTGTGTTTGTGTATGTACGTATGTATGTATAGTGTGCACGCGTGTGCGGTGTGTGAGTGTGCATGTATGCTTGTGTGTGTGTGTGTGTGTGTGTTGTGTGGTGTGTGTGTGTGTCTGTGTGTGTGTGTGTGTGTGTGTGTGTGTTTAACGTGTATATGTATGTGTGTTTGTGTGATTGTGTGATTGTATGCGTGTGTGAGGGT
Organism: Monoplex corrugatus; assembly: GCA_030674185.1. Classification (NCBI taxonomy): domain Eukaryota; kingdom Metazoa; phylum Mollusca; class Gastropoda; order Littorinimorpha; family Ranellidae; genus Monoplex; species Monoplex corrugatus. Next base: position 12,482,641 of record JAPXFY010000021.1, on the reverse strand, counting down.
GTTTTGCATGTGTTTGTGAGTGTGTATGTGTATCTGTGTGTATTTGAGTGTGCTGTGTGTAAGTGTGTGTGTGTGTGTTGTTGGTGTGTGTGTGTTGTGTTTGTGTGTGCACACTGGCGTGTAGGATGGATGTGTGCACGTTCCACTGCTGGATAAACACGAACCACAACATAGGCCCACACCTTAAATTAAGAAATAATTCCAGAGGTACATCTCACATGGGTACACTTTTGACTTGGGTCCCAGTTATGAGCGTGTTAAGGAAGTCGTTGCACAAGCTACAAAAGACAGAGTACTGAGAGAGAGAGAGAGAGAGAGAGAGAGAGAGAGAGAGACAGAGACAGACAGACAGACAGACAGAGAGACAGAGACAGAGAGACAGAGAGAGACGAGAGAGGGAGGGGAGAGAGGGAGGGAGAGAGAGGGAGGGAGAGAGAGACAGACAGAGACACAGAGAGGAGAGGGAGGGAGGGAGGGAGAAAGAAAGACAGACAGAGAGAGAAAGCACTGAGAAAGACAGAGTGCTGGGAGAGACAGACAGACAGACAGACAGAGACAGAGAGACAGAGACAGAAAGAGTACTTAGAGAGGGTAGAGAGAGAGAGAGAAGAGCAGAGAGAGACAGAGAGAGACAGAGAGAGACACAGTGAGAGAGAAACAGAGAGAGCGTGTGTGTGGGAGAGAGAGAGACAGAGAGAGAGAGAGAGACAGAGAGAGAGACAGAGAGAGACAGAGACACAGACAGACAGACAGACAGACATACATACAGACAGAGAGAGACAGAGACAGAGAGAGACAGAGACAGAGAGTACTGAGAGAGAGAGCGAAAGAAAGAAAGAAAGAGTGAGTGAGAAAGATAGAGAGAGTGGGTGAGAGAGAGAGAGAGAGAGAGAGAGAGAGAGAGAGAAAGTAAGAGAGAGATAGAGAGAGAGAGACAGACAGAGAGACGGAGACAGAGTACTAGTTTACACAAAGTGGATTAATTTCAAGAGTATTGAACTGACTTGATTTGAATGCGATTTATACAAGTTGTTCCATGGCCTTCATAAAACTTGGATCATTTTCATTTTGTGAAATGAACATAATTGTATTTTTCCAACAACAACTAAACTTCCATAGTACACTCACAAGGTCTTCGCGTCAACTGAGACCGGTTATTCCAGGTTTGTATTCTTAGTGATACAGTGCTCCCATACATTTCTAAAAATGACAGTTTAGTCATTGCTGTTTCGTAGGTGGAAAATATTTATATATATCTCGTTCTGTAATGATCGAATGAATACACTGATTTTTTTCTCCTTCCGCTAAGTGAAATGGGGAATGTCTCTGTCTTTCTCTCTCTCTCTCTCTCACCCCTCTCTCGCTCTCTCTCTCTCTCTCTGTCTATCTCCCTCTCTCTTTCTCTCTCTCTCTCTTTTTCTCTCTGTCTCTCTCTCTCTCTCTTTGTCTGTCTGTCTCTCTCTTCTGAGCACTCTCTCTCTCTCTCTGAGCCTCTCTCTCTCTCTCTGAGCACTCTCTCTCTCTCTCTGACACACTCTCTCTCTCTCTCTGACCACTCTCTCTCTCTCTCTCTGAGCACTCTCTCTCTCTCTCTCTCTCTGACCCCTCTCTCTCTCTCTCTCTCTGACACTCATCTCTCTCTCTCTGAGCACTCTCTCTCTCTCTCTCTCTCTGAGCACTCTCTCTCTCTCTCTGACACTCTCTCTCTCTCTCTGACCACTCTCTCTCTCTCTGAGCACTCTCTCTCTCTCTCTGAGCACTCTCTCTCTCTCTCTGAGCACTCTCTCTCTCTCTCTGAGCACTCTCTCTCTCTCTCTGAGCACTCTCTCTCTCTCTGAGCACTCTCTCTCTCTGAGCACTCTCTCTCTCTCTCTCTGAGCACTCTCTCTCTCTCTCTGGGCACTCTCTCTCTCTCTCTGACCACTCTCTCTCTCTCTGACCACTCTCTCTCTCTCTCTCTCTCTGACCACTCTCTCTCTCTCTCTGAGCACTCTCTCTCTCTCTCTCTCTCTGACCACTCTCTCTCTCTCTCTCTAAGCACTCTCTCTCTCTCTGACCACTCTCTCTCTCTCTCTCACTGACCACTCTCTCTCTCTCTCTGACCACTCTCTCTCTCTCTCTTGACCATTCTCTCTCTCTCTGTCTGACCATTCTCTCTCTCTCTCTGAGCACTCTCTCTCTCTCTCTCTGACCACTCTCTCTCTCTCTGACCACTCCTCTCTCTCTCTCTTGAGCACTCTCTCTCTCTGAGCACTCTCTCTCTCTCTGAGCACTCTCTCTCTCTCTGAGCACTCTCTCTCTCTGAGCACTCTCTCTCTCTCTGAGCACTCTCTCTCTCTGAGCACTCTCTCTCTCTCTGAGCACTCTCTCTCTGACACTCTCTCTCTCTCTCTCTGAGCACTCTCTCTCTCTCTGAGCACTCTCTCTCTCTCTCTGACACTCTCTCTCTCTCTCTTGACCACTCTCTCTCTCTCTCTGAGCACTCTCTCTCCTCTCTCTGACCACTCTCTCTCTCTCTGACCACTCTCTCTCTCTCTCTGAGCACTCTCTCTCTCTCTCTGAGCACCTCTCTCTCTCTCTCTGAGCACTCTCTCTCTCTCTCTCTGAGCACTCTCTCTCTCTCTCTGAGCACTCTCTCTCTCTCTCTGAGCACTCTCTCTCTCTCTCTCTCTCTGAGCACTCTCTCTCTCTCTCTGAGCACTCTCTCTCTCTCTGAGCACTCTCCTCTCTCTCTGAGCACTCTCTCTCTCTCTCTCTCTCTCTCTGAGAACTCTCTCTCTCTCTCTGACCACTCTCTCTCTCTCTTTCTGAGCACTCTCTCTCTCTCTCTGACCACTCTCTCTCTCTCTCTCTCTGAGCACTCTCTCTCTCTCTGAGCCACTCTCTCTCTCTCTCTCTCTCTGACACACTCTCTCTCTCTCTCTGAGCACTCTCTCTCTCTTCTCTCTGAGCACTCTCTCTCTCTCTCTCTGACCACCCTCTCTCTCTCTCTGAGCAATCTCTCTCTCTCTCTGACCACTCTCTCTCTCTCTCTGAGCACTCTCTCTCTCCTCTCTCTGACCACTCTCTCTCTCTCTCTGAGCACTCTCTCTCTCTCTCTCTGACCACTCTCTCTCTCTCTCTGAGCACTCTCTCTCTCCTCTGAGCCACTCTCTCTCTCTCTCTCTGACCACTCTCTCTCTCTCTCTGACCACTCTCTCTCTCTCTCTTGAGCACTCTCTCTCTCTCTCTGTGACCACTCTCTCTCTCTGACCACTCTCTCTCTTCTCTGAACACTCTCTCTCTCTCTCTGGACCACTCTCTCTCTCTCTCTGAGCCACTCTCTCTCTCTCTCTCTGAGCACTCTCTCTCTCTCTGACCACTCTTCTCTCTCTCTTGACCACTCTCTCTCTCTCTGAGCACTCTCTCTCTCTCTCTGACCCTCTCTCTCTCTCTACACTCTCTCTCTCTCTGAGCACCTCTCTCTCTCTGAGCACTCTCTCTCTGAGCACTCTCTCTCTCCTCTGAGCACTCTCTCTCTCTGAGCACTCTCTCTCTCTCCTTCTGAGCACTCTCTCTCTGAGCACTCTCTCTCTCTCTTGAGATTCTCTCTCTCTCTCTGAGCACTCTCTCTCTCTCTGAGCCTCTCTCTGACTCTCTCTCTCTTGAGCACTCTCTCTCTCTCTGAGCACTCTCTCTCTCCTCTCTCTCGAGCACTCTCTCTCTGAGCACTCTCTCTCTCTCTCTGAGCACTCTCTCTCTGAGCACTCTCTCTCTCTCTCTGAGCACTCTCTCTCTGAGCACTCTCTCTCTCTCTCTCTGAGCACTCTCTCTCTCTCTGAGCACTCTCTCTCTCTCTCTCTCTGAGCACTCTCTCTCTCTCTCTGAGCACTCTCTCTCTCTCTCTGAGCACTCTCTCTCTCTCTGAGCACTCTCTCTCTCTCTCTCTCTGAGCACTCTCTCTCTCTCT
>JAPXFY010000021.1:12466192-12468692 GCA_030674185.1 Monoplex corrugatus | reverse complement strand
TTGTGAACAGACATTAAATAAAAGATTCCATTCCATTCCATTCTATAAACACGTGGTCCTTGTCTCTGCAGTCCAGTACATCATGATGGGTATTGGTCGCTTTTGCTGGCCCAGCAATCCTAGTTGGGAAATCGACAAGGCCCTCCGTTACCATAGCAACGACGGGGGCGTCTACAACGGGGTGGCCAACGAGCGTAGCTTTATCACCTACGCAAAAGGTGAAAAGTGATCGTGCGAAATTATAGACATCGATACCGCTTTTATCTGTCAAGAATTGTATGAAATCAATGACTACATATAGACATCGATACCGCTTTTATCTGTCAAGAATTGTATGAAATCAATGACTACAGTAACATTGGCATGGATGCTGTTTATATGTGTTACATAGTGTATGAAACACGTGACATGAATGCTATTTATATCTGTCGCACAGAGTACGAAATTATAGACATGGATACTATCTATATATTTGTTGCATATAGTTTAGACTCATAGACATTGATATCATTTCTATCTGTCATATATTGTATAAAAACCACAGACATGGATACTGTTTATATTTCTCACATATTGTATGATATCACAGGCATGCATACTCTCTATATTTCTCAAACATTATATGATATCATAGACATAATACTATTTATACGTCACAGACGAAATGGAATCTAGGAAAATCTTAGTTTTCTGGTGTGAACTAGAACATAACACTCTTTTACAAAGTGCAATTCGTGAGTAAGTCTAACTTGTTTAAAAAAAACACAAAAACATGCCTTTTGTAATGGAAAATGTGTAATTAATTGCACTTTGTCCTAGGGAAAAATATACTAAAAATATGATGTGCTACTAGTTTTATATGTTCTTCAGAAATACAGTACTATACCTTTTTTAAGTGGATCGTGTTATTAATTCTAGTTTATCTTGGAAAAAAGAAGAAAAATCAATGTGATGCCTTTAAAAAGTAGAATGTGTCATTACTTCAAGTTTGTTCTAGGAATTTAAAAAAAACTATAATTTTACGTCTTTTACAATGTAGATTTGAAAATAGTTCAGAAATGATTTGAACTGAGCTGAACATAACTAGATTGAATCGAATTAAATTGAATTGAACGAAGCTTAATTAAATGGAATTTTTTTCCAGGAGATTCTGTCACTTGCCAGGTCTTGTACATGGGACGGACCAATTGTCTGGTGGAATTCCTGAAAAACAAGAAGCAGTTGGTGTTCCGTCAGTGGGCTCATGTGCCCCCATCTGACCTTTACCCCACCCTGGGCTTTTCCAAAACCTCCGCCACCCTCTTAGTGGACTGGCCTTTGACCCCTGCCCCCATGATGGGCTTGGACGTGGTACGTAAATAAAAGAAGAATATGTCTATGGTTTGCCTGTTGTTTGAATTTGGATGTGGTACGTAAGTGAAAGTAGAATATGTCTATGGTTGTTGTCCTCTGTTTGGATTTGGATGTGGTACGTAAAGACAGTAGAATATGTCTATGGTTGTTGCCTGCTGTTTGAATTTGGATGTGGTACGTAAGTGAGAGTAGAATATGTCTATGGTTTGCCTGCTGTTTAGATCTGGATTTGGTACGTAAGTGAAAGTAAAATATGTCTATGGTTACTGCCTGCTGTTTGAATTTTTTATGTGGTACGTAAGTTAAAGTAAATATGACTGTGGTTTGCCTGCTGTATGGATTTGGATGGATACGTAAGTGAGAGTAGAATATGTCTATGGTTGTTGCCTGCTGTTTGAATTGAATGTGGTACGTAAATAAAGTAGAATATGTGTATGATTTGTCTGCTGTTTGAATTTGGACGTGGACCGTATATGAAAGTAGAATATGACTGTGGTTTGTCTGCTGTTTGGAATGCATGTATTTGGATGTGGAACGTAAATGAAAGAAAAATATGTCTATTGTTGTTGCTTGCTGTCTGAATTTGGATGTGGTATATAAGTGAAAGTAGAATATGTCTACTGTTGTTGATGAAAGTAGGTAAATAGAGTCTATGGTTGTTGAAAGTAGAATATGTCTATGGTTGTTGAAAGTAGAATATGTCTATGGTTGTTGAAAGTAGAATATGTCTATGGTTGTTTGAAAGTAGAATATGTCTATGGTTGTTGAAAGTAGAATATGTCTATGGTTGTTGAAAGTAAAATATGTCTATGGTTGTTGAAAGTAGAATATGTCTATGGTTGTTGAAAGTAAAATATGTCTATGGTTGTTGAAAGTAGAATATGTCTATGGTTGTTGAAAGTAGAATATGTCTATGGTTGTTGAAAGTAAAATATGTCTAAGGTTGTTGAAAGTAAAATATGTCTAAGGTTGTTGAAAGTAAAATATGTCTATGGTTGTTGAAAGTAGAATATGTCTATGGTTGTTGAAAGTAAAATATGTCTATGGTTGTTGAAAGTAGAATATGTCTATGGTTGTTGAAAGTAGAATATGTCTATGGTTGTTGAAAGTAGAATATGTCTATGGTTGTTGAAAGTAAAATATGTCT
>JAPXFY010000021.1:12448692-12456192 GCA_030674185.1 Monoplex corrugatus | reverse complement strand
ACAGTCACGGCGCTGAGACACTGGGTGTGTTCAGTTGACGTGACTGGTGGGGCAGGCGGCTTCGTTCAGATGACTGCATGGCCTTTGTGGAAGAGATGCAGCGATTTAAAATCAAGCCCGTCAAGATTCCACAAACTGTGGGTACGGAGTCTGTATTAAAGAGTGCAGTTGTCGTTCATCTCTTGAAACGTTATAAGAAGACGTTTTTGTTCCTCCGCCTGTGAGAATGCCGGCGGGGACGGGGGTGGGGGTGGGGGGTGGGGGGTCTTTTATTTTTTTAATGGTTCCTTTCCTTTTGAAACTTCTGTGCTAGAAATTTCCTCATCTCTCTTTCTCTGTTTCTGTCTATCTCTGTCTTGTCTCTCTGTGTCTCTGTCTCTGTTTCTCTATCATTCTCTCTCTCTCTTTGTCTCTCTGTCTCTGTCTCTCTGTCTCTCTGTCTGTCTCTGTCTCTCTGTCTCTCGTCTATCTCTGCCTCTGTCTTTTCTGTCTGTCTGTCTCTCTGTCTCTCTGTCTCTCTGTCTCTCTCTCCCTCTCTCTCTCTCTACTTTGTTTCTGTCTCCTCTGTATCTCTCTGTCTCTTTGTCTCTGTCTCTGTCTCTCTCTTCTCTCTCCTCTCTCTCTCTCTCTCTCTTCTCTTCTTCTCTCTCTCTCTCTCCTCTCTCTCTCTCTCTCTCTCTCTCTCTCCTTCTCTCTCTTTGTTTCTGCCTTACTCCTTTGCTTTCTTGTCATTTCTTGCTATCGCTTTCTGCCTTGCTGATCCATTCACCTGTATGCGTTCTATGAAAACTTAGATACTGTGCATTTTTTTCCCTCGAACGAAATGTGATGCGCAGAAGCAATGTTAGGTAATTTAGGCCAGTTTTTGATTATGTTTCAATGTTCTTGTTTCACGTATCAGGGCTTTTTAACCATCTGCTGATAAATTGGGCCGGAGAGAGAGACAGAGAGACACAGAGAGAGACACAGAGAGCAGAGAGAGAGACAAGAAGAGACAGAAGACAGAGAGAGAGACAGAGAGAGAGACAGAGAGAGAGACAGAGAGAGACAGAGAGCAGAAGAGAGACAGAGAGAGAAGAGAGAGACAGAGACAGAGAAGAGAAGACAGAGACAGAGAGAGACAGAGAGAGACAGAGCAGAGAGAGAGAGACAGAGAGAAGGACAGAGACGAGAGAGACAGAGAGAGAGACAGAAGAGAGACAGAGACAGAGAGACAGAGACAGAGACAGAGAGACAGAGACAGAGAGACAGGAGAGAGAGACAGAGAGAGAGACAGAGACAACAGAGAGACAGAGGAAGAGACAGAGACAGAGAGAGACAGAGAGAGACAGAGAGATAGAGAGAGAGACGGAGAGACAGAGAGAGACGGAGACAGAGAGACAGAGGACAGAGAGCAGAGAGAGCAGACACAGAAAAACAGACGGACAGACAGAGACAGACAGACAGAGACAGAGATACAGACAGACAGAAAAAAACACACAGACAGACAGTCTCCAGGAGGACCTGCAAGAGAAAGAAAGCGCCCGTGCACGTATTGGTATGTACGTGCGCGCGCGCACACACACACACACACACACACAACACACACACACCCACACACATATACAACACACACACACACACACAATACACACACACACACACACACACACACACACACACACACACCCCACACACACGTGCCTGATACGGCTCTACGCAATCGGCTGGGTTTTTAAACTACATCAGTAATAAGAACGGGTGATGATATTGTTATGAAACGAGTTGTACCCTCGGCACAAGGGCCGCAACAACCTGTTGTCAATGAAACGTCTATCTCTCTGACTCTGTTACCTCCCTTCTTTCGTTCGTTTGTTTGGTTTAATTGGTTTTAATCTTGAACATTTTTCTCCAGGCATGTTATCACGTTTTGTTTGTTTTGTTGTTTTTATGCTTGACATTGAAAGTTTTTAAAAAAATTAGATAAATTTCTTTAATTTTTTTTTCATGTAAAAAAAAAAGCACCTTTTTTCAGGTTCTAATTGTCAGATTGAGGTGGGCGTGGCAGTGAAAATGACGTCATCCAAGGACGAACTGACGTGGTTGTGCAAGTACAATCTGACGTCAGGACAAATCAGCATGGCAAATGCCGCGAACTCCATTCTGACGTCAAAGTACAAACTGGAAAGTAAATATCAACATATGTGACGTCCCCACTTTGACAAAAGTCGAAATTTTAATTTTGTCTGTTTCGAAATTTTGACGTCACTGAAAACTACGGCTTTTTTCCTTTCGTTTGATATGTAATGTATAGCTGTTGGTTTTCTCGAACATGAATTTCCGCCATTTTAAGTTACGATTTGGTGGGGCGGGGGAGTGGGGTGGAGGATAGGCCATTTTGAGAGAATGGTTTTAAAGATTTTCCTCTTCCTTAATTCCACGAAGCGTCACTGGGGCGCAGCACTTAGCAACTGTTCAACGGATTCCTCCAGTTATGTAGGTTGCGTGGCTGAGCCTGGATCTCTGCAAATGTTTTTTTTTCTGTCTATTCCGGAATGGTCTCAGTCCATTTTTTTTCCTGTCTCCCCCTCTGCCCCCCCCCCCCACATGTATGTTATATATATATATATATACATATTATATATATATATATATGATATGTATGTATCTACTTGTGTCTGCCTCAAGTAGATAGGCAGACACAAGTAGATCATCATAAGGAGATTAGAAAAGAAGGCACATTTATAGGCCATTTTATGAGGAAAGGGGAATTGGAGCACCTGGTCACAACGGGAAAGCTTGAGGGAAAAGAGCACCGGGAGACCCAGGGAGAAGATGCTAGACGGACTTGCAGAGTGGCTGGGGACAAGGAGGGTGGAAAAGATGCTTGAGGCAACAAGAGATAGAGACAGATGGAAGTCCATAATCGCCAACGCCATGTGATAAGGCACCTGATGATGATGATGATGTATGTATCCAGGTATATATATGTATATATGTATGCAAGAAGACGAAAAACGTTCTTACAAACAAATGCCTATCAATTAACATCAGGAAGAGAGTTCTTGAATGTTATATAGAACCGATACTGTTATACGGTTGTGAGGTGTGGACAGTCAACACGCAAAGCCAGAACAAGATTGAGGCAGCCGAAATGTGATTTCTAGGAAGAATGTTGAGAGTTCCATGGACAGCAAAGAAAACAAACGAGACAGCCTTGATGGAGGCAGACACAAGAAGATCATTGATAAAGTAGATTAGGAAAGACAAGCAACATTTATAGGCCATTTCATGAGGAAAGGGGATTTAGAGCACCTGGTCACAACAGTAAAGCTGGAAGGAAAGAGAGCGCCAGGTAGACAGAGGGAGAAAACATTGGACGGACTTGCAGGGTGGCTGAGGACAGAGAGGGTGGAAGATGTACTTGCAGAGACTAGGGATAGATTCATATGGAGGGCCATGATCGCCAACGCCATGCGGCAGGGCACCTGATGATGATAATATACATGTATGTGTGTATGTATATATGTATGTATGTATGTGTGTATGTATGTATGCATGTATGTATGTATGTATGTATGTATGTATGTATGTATGGATCGATGATGGATGATGGATGGATGGATGGATGGATGGATGTATATACTCGTATGTATGTATGCATGTATGTATGTATGTATGTATGTATGTATGTATGTATGCATGTATGTATGTATGAATGTATGTATGCATGTATGTATGTATGTATGTATGTATGTTATCATGTACCCTGCCGCAAGGCGTTGGCGACAGTGGCCCTCCAAATGAATCTATCCTTTGTCGCTGCAAGTACTTCTCCCACCCTCTCTGTCTTCATCCACTGCGCAAGTCCGTCCAATATCAATATTTTTTCCCTGGGTCTACCTGGACCTCTTTTTCCCTCCAGTTTTCCTGTTGTGACTAGGTGCTCTAATCTCTCTGTCTCTCTGTCTCTCTCTGTCTCTCTCTGTCTCTCTCTCTGTCTCTCTCTCTGTCTCTCTCTCTGTCTCTCTCTGTCTGTCTCTGTCTCTGTCTCTCTGTTTCTCTCTCTCTCTGCTCTGTCTCTGTCTCTCTCTGTGTCTCTCTGTGTCTCTCTCTGTCTCTCTGTGTCTCTCTCTCTCAGTCTCTGTCTCTCTCTGTCTTCCTGCAGGAAGCTGGTGAATAAGGTGCTGCAATTACAGTTTTCTTTAAACTTGTTTTTATTCATTTTCAAATACATAGCATTTACAAACATCTTGAAATGTATACAATGTATAATCAAACAAGCATTCGTTGCAACACACACACACATACACACACACACACATACACACACACACACACAACATACACACACACACACACACATACATACACACACACATACACACACACACACACATACACACACACACACACACATACACACATACACACATACACACACACATACACACACACGCACACACACACACACACATATATATGTATAACAATTAAAGGGTTAAGTACGACAATCTTTAAAGAAAACAAATTATTTTTTAAAAAGCACACAAAAGATTGGAAACACACAGTCGAGGTTTGTCCACTTCACTGATGCGATATTGAGGGTGTTGCTCAAATCTTCTGACCAGCACCGCAGGTGTCTGTATCTCTCGGGCCTGGTTGACGCCAGGATATTTTATTGATAGTAAGCGTAGAGTACAGCCCTGTCACGCAGTCTGAATCCTAGATGGAACTCCATAGCATCGTGATTATCATCCTCATCGACATCATCATCATTACATTGTAAAAAAAAAAAAAAAAAAAAAAAAAACGTGTGCCAGCTTCTGTGGCGATTAAGATGGCACAGAAAATGGGACTGAAAAAATGGTGAGCGCAAATAACCTTCATGAGTGCGATGATCCTAATTCTTTTTTTAAAAGGGTCTGAGTTCCAAATTCCAAATGGCCATGTTTTCAGATGGCCACATCACTTGCATGCTAGACTACTCTTACAACGACCAAGTCATCGTCACCTTCTTCAACGCTTCCAAATCTCTGGGCCGTGGCACCTTCAAGCGATCGTTTGCCCGCAATGAGCCTGTATGCGCCACCGTTGCCGTAACTGGGGCGGGCGGCGTCAAATTGGAGGTCGACTGGACGGAGATTCTCTTTCCTTCCGCTTTCAAAGATTGGAACGTGAGTTTTGGGGAATGGCATAGTGATGTAATGATAATGATGATAATAGATACGGTAATAGTAACAGTGATGATGATGATGAGATGATGATGATGATGATGATGAGATGATGATGATGATAGTAATATTAATAATAATGATGATGATAATAACTGTAATGATGATAACTATAATGACATAATAATAATGACGATGATAATAATGAGGATAATAATAATAATACAATAATGATAATAATAATGATAATAATAATAATATAATAATAATAATAATATAATAATAATAATAATAATAATAATAATAACGATGATGATGATGATGATGATAGTCATCATAATAATAATAATAATAAAATTTATGATGATGATGAAGATGATGATGATGATGATGATGATGATGATGATGATGATGATGATGATGTATGATGAATATCAATCATAATAATAATAATAATAATAAAATTATGATGATGATGATGATGTGATGATGATGATGATATGATGATGATGATGATAAGTCATCATAATAATAATAATAAAATTTAATGATGATGATGATGATGATGATGTTGACGATGATGAAAATAATAAAAGATAATGATGATAATAAGATTGATACAATATAATGATGAGATAATGAAATAATGCTAACAGAAGAAAAAGAAGAAGCAGAAGAAAAGAAGGAAAAGACTTCCTGCAGGAAGCCGTGGACAGGTGACGAAATCAAGGTTTAAGTTTTGCTTTGCTAGCATAGTTGACAAAGCAGATTCCGATGGACAGAGTGCGGCGTCAACCAGGCCTGAGAGATACTGACACCTGCGGTGCTGGTCAGAAAATTTGAGCAACATTTCCTCAATGATGCGTCCGTGAAGTGATGAGACTCGAATTCTGGTCCCAGTCTTCCAATGAGCCATAGCACGCCCAAGTCTAGTAGGAGCCGGTAGAGCCGAAAAATCCAACAATGATACCATAGTTTTGAAGGGACTGATGGGGAATCGAACCCACAACCTTCTAGTCGGTAGTCCGTTGCGTTAACCACTACACCACGGCGACTAGTCGGAGAGGAATTTTTCTTCCCTCCTCCCCGACCCCCCCCCCCCCCCACACACACACACACACACACTCCTCCCCAGATCTTGTGTGGCGGTTTGGGTGCCAGGTGTTTGGATGACACATTACGTCAACTTCCCATGAACCACACACTTTTAGCAGAACACTCCTCAAAAAAGGAGCGCCCAAGCCTACCTTTATAGTCTGCAACTACCCTACACACAACTGTGAGAGAGGAGAGAAATACATACAATATATTGGTCTTATGTTCAAGATTGACAGTCTTTTTTTTATTCTTCAACTGACCAAACACACACGCAAAGAGGTCAAAGAGCGTTACCTTACCTAAGGTACCCGCTCTTTAGTAACGTAGTAACTACGGCAGTAGTGCAAAATCCAAAACATGCGCGACTGCCCAATAGTCGAAGCAGCAGGGAAGTTTCAGTTTTTTTTCTCCGAAGTTTTGTATTTGGTGTTTGTTTGTTTGTTTGTGATTTTACACTCGCTTGACAAAGGCCAGTTGGCGAAAATTTGCGCCTGTCTTGTCTTATTGTATTAATACGCGTTCTTATTCTTTTTTCGTGTTTTTTTTTTTTTTCTGAAGAAATAAGAGGGAAGCAGGGAGAATTTTTATAATATAATCAAAGGACATGACTCTTGAGAATTATCTCCTATGTCTATGTGTGTGTGTTTGGTCAGTTCAAGAATAAAAAAAGACTGTCAATCTTGAACATAAGACCAATTATGTATGTATTTCTCTCCCTCTCACAGTTTGGTAGGTGTTGCAGACTATAAAGGTAGGCTTGGGCGCTCCTTTTTTGAGGAGTGTTCTGAGCTTGCTGTTTTTGTGCTTTGTATCTGCTTCTATGCTAGCTGAATAGGTAGCGCAAACTGTGTTGGATTTGAGAAGTTCTATACAACATGGGAGATAATTCTCAAGAGTTATGTCCTTTGATTATATTTTTTTTTTCTGGTTCCTAACTGACGTTGGATTCAATGTTTGCCACACCAGGGTTTTGCAATACGCCATTGGCTGGTGGGGGAGGAGACACAGGTGGAAGAGGTGCCAGAAAAAGTGCTAACGCGTCGTGGATCAGGAACGTCCATGCAAGCTCCGTCCTATTTTGCGTCGAGTAAGTCACCACTGGTTTATTGAGGCTGCCAACTCAATTGCGCAAACAGTCCGAAAGTGCGACATGGGACAGTCAAAAACTGATACAAACACACACGCACACGCGCGCGCGCGCACACACACACACACCACACACACACGCACCACGCACGCACGCACGCAC
>JAPXFY010000021.1:12441192-12443692 GCA_030674185.1 Monoplex corrugatus | reverse complement strand
GAGAGTGCATTTTTTATTTCTGCACACATGTCTAAAGAAGGATGATTTCTTTTAAAGGATGACCTGTACAAAGTTTTCTCTGGGTTTCCAGCTCGTTGAGTATGCTCTTGTCACTTCTCTTGTCTTTCCAGCTCACCTTTAAGAGACGTCTGTAGACCCACATTTGAGATATGAAACACGCTCACCCCAAAATAATGAGATATCTATCACTGCGCTACAATCCAGCATGTGGCTATGGGATTAAATCCGTCTTTTTATGTTGGCATATGTTGACATTTTAGTCATTTCGGATCAACAATTTCAATTTCAGTTTCAATTTCAGTTTCTCAAGATGACGTGTCTGCGCTTGGCATGAATTCCATATGCACTAAAGTCACAGGGTGCCATGTAATGGAGAAGATCCAGAATGATCACGGCACAAGACCTTAAGCCTGCACTTAAACCCCATGAGCTGGCCAGGTCCTGAGTCAGCACTATCGCATCTGGATCAGCACTAACGCTGTATTTTTCTTTTTCTTCCTCCTCCTCCTCCTCTTCCTCCTCTTTCTCCTCCTCCTCCTCCTCACCAGGTTGCCAGATCAGCGTGAAGGCGGAAGGGTTCCCAGCACTCCAGATGGCGATGCAGAGGGCCTGGATCCAGAACATCCAGACCAACAAGCAACAACAGCAGCAGGAGCGTCAAGAGGTGGCTGGAACTTTCTCCGCCTTCAAAGGCAAAAAGTTCTCGAACTTCAGCCGCCAGGAAAAGGAGGACAGGGAGGAAGAGAACAACATGTCCTCTGTTCCAGAACAACAGCCACAATCGGTTCCAGCACAAAACCAGCCATCGGTTCCAGCACAAAACCACCATCGGTTCCAGCACAAAACCAGCCATCGGTTCCAGCACAAAACCAGCCATCGGTTCCAGCACAAAACCAACCATCGGTTCCAGCACAAAACCAGTCTTCCGTTCCAGGCGATACGTCGTCGGTGACGTCCAACCAGTCTTCGGCTCAAGAAGCCCAGCCCCGGTTCCAGAGAACACGCCTGTAGTTACAGTGGTGGAGACTGAGGGCAGAATTGTGCAGCGTAGCAAGGTTAAATTCACATCAGGCGGGGAAGCCGTGATAGAAGAAATCACCGAGAACGGAGAGAAAAGTTTCAGATACATTGCAACTGTTCCAAAAAAGGAAATTCCTGCAGATTCCACACCGTCCACGCAAACGTCTGCGACCGAGGACGACAGAAATCAATCAGAAACCCCCGATAGTCATAGCAGTCAGGCAGACGATACTGGTGACGACGGCGCAGAGAAGAACGCATCTAAACAAAACGAAGATGAATCTCAACAAAGGAAAGATGGAGAATCTCAAAACAAAGAGGACACCGCTATAACCAAGCCTGAAACACCGCCAGAACAAATTGGAGACACAAACAGTGACACCAGCCCGAAGACAGAACCAGCTCCAGAACCCTCAACCCCAGAAACGACAGAAAAAGACGACGAGGCTGTCCTAAAGACAGAAACAGACCTAGGGACGGAAACGGATCCCAAAATCCCAACTCCCAAACCTGTCCCTGAAACCTCCATGGGCGAAAAGCCCTCGACACATTCCGGCAAAAGCAAGCTCTACCAAAACACTGACCTCGAGGACTTCCCGTGTTTTATCGCCCACCAAGGCGTCCACGCTGGCGGTAACATACACGATACGATCCGCTGGGCCAAAGAGCAAGACGACAAGCGACTTTCTTCAACGTCTCCAGCCTCGTCGACTCCAACATCCACCCCAACGTCTTCGTTGCTGTCGCTGAACTCGGCGTCGACTGCGAAAGATTCTGATGAAGTGAAGACAGGCGGTGACCCACATTCTGGGCCTGAGGACAAAGAAGACGCGTCTCCCGTGCGTGACACTCTCAAGTATTCATATATATCCAACATCCTGATGGATCCCAGTGAGGTTATGAAAGAGTCGAGGTTGGTCAACGAGGTACGTAAGAACGATATTGTTTGTTTGGGTGGGTGGATGGTTGGTTGGTTGGTTGGATGGTTGGTTGGTTGGTTGGTTGGTTGTTGGTTGGTTGGTTGGTTGGTTGGTTGGTTGGTTGGTTGTTAGGTTGGTTGGCTGATGGTTGGTTGTTAGGTTGGTTGGTTGGTTGGTTGGTTGGTTGGTTGTTAGGTTGGTTGGTTGGTTGGTTGTTAGGTTGGTTGGCTGATGGTTGGTTGGTTGGTTGGTTGGTTGGCTGGTTGTTAGGTTGGTTGGTTGGTTGTTAGGTTGGTTGGTTGGCTGATTGATTGGTCTGTTTGTTTGTTTGTTAGTTTGTTTGTTTGTTTGTTTGTTTGTTTGTTTGTTTGTTTGTTTGTTTGTTTGTTAAGTTGAATCAATAACACGCCATGGTAGCTTTTCGAACATTCCTTGTGTGCCATTCTCCAAGTATGAGAGAAAGACAAAGACAGACAGACAGAGACAGATAGAGGCAGACTCGGGGAGACAGAGACAGCACGAACGATTTGCCTTGGGTT
>JAPXFY010000021.1:12433692-12438692 GCA_030674185.1 Monoplex corrugatus | reverse complement strand
ATGTATATATATACATAATTTTATACATATATATATATATATATATATATATATAGAGAGAGAGAGAGAGAGAGAGAGAGAGAGAGAGTATGTATATATATATACATATATATGTGTGTGTGTGTCCGTCTGTCTGCCTGTATGTCTGTCTGTCTGTCTGTCTGTCTTTCTTTCTTTCTATCTATCTATCTGTGTCTCTTCCAAACACAGTCTCCTTTAAAAACGATTCTGGCCTCAAAGTACTGGAAAATGAATGCTATGCAAAACTGACATGGAACTTTCAAGCTTTTGAGAAGAAATGGCTGCCATATTTATTTATCAATTATTACAGTCGAAACTTGATATATTTCCACCAGATTTCAGAAACAGCTAAGGATACTATAGCCCCCGCCTGTGACCCGCTTTTACAAAGGGGAGCTGGAATATAGCGAATACTTGAGAAGAGTTGTGTTCGTCTCCAGGGGATGAGGGGAGATTCAGGGTCAGTGAGATATTGTGTATGTTTTGAGATGGTTTTAGCCCTGATGTGGCTTTGTGCAATCGGTTATGTTTTGATCCTTTGACATCACACCCGCACCCTGTCCACCAACATCCTGCATTATCAACCATGCTAGGAAAGCAAAAAACGTCACCCTACCAGTCGCCGTAGTGTAGTGGTTAGCGCAACGGACTATCGACTGGAAGGTCGCGGGTTCGAATCTCCGTCAGTACCTTCAAAAATCGTTGTGGGATTTTTCGGCTCTAACCGGCTTCTACTCCAGAGTTGAGCGTGCTATGGGCTTATTGGGAAGACTGGGACCACCATAGTCGAGTCTCATCCACTTCGCGGATGCATCATTGAGGGTGTTGCTCAAATCTTCTGACCAACACCGCAGGTGTTTGTATCTCTCGGACCTGGTTGACGCCAGGATATATTATGATAGTAACTCTGTCACGCAGTCTCAATCCTAGATGGAACTCCATAGCATCATGATTATCATCCACATCAACATCACCATCATCGCATAATAAAAACTGTTTCAGTTTCTGTGGCCATTAAATTGGCGTAAAAAATGGGACGAATAAAAAGGTGAGCTCAAAGGTGACCCCCCTGAGTGCAATGATCATAAAAAAAAAATTATAAAAAATAAAAAAACAAAAAAAAACACGTCACCCTTAGACTCCCTCACCCTATCCATCAGATTCCTGCAGAAAGTCAATAGATAGGGTGAGGGAGTCAAAGGGTTAAGTTTTTGCTGTTGCTGGAT
Source organism: Monoplex corrugatus (assembly GCA_030674185.1). NCBI lineage: Eukaryota > Metazoa > Mollusca > Gastropoda > Littorinimorpha > Ranellidae > Monoplex > Monoplex corrugatus. The sequence goes on along the minus strand of JAPXFY010000021.1, from coordinate 12,437,445 downwards.
AGGGCGCGGGAGTCAAAGGGTTAAACATAGTGACAATAGCCACAGAAATAAAAGTGAAAATCATCAGCATGGCTTGATTACATTGTTTCGTTGTTTTCCCCATCCACAGGCTGACGAAAGGGGACGTCCCAGCAGGACAACACCGATGACGTCAGATGCGTCAGCGTCACCCCTGCCAAGGACACCCTCAAAGTTACGACGTCAGAACACAAAAAGCAGAGCATGCCTACTAAGCTAGGAGTTCGGAGCTGTTGTTTTTTGTTTTGTTTTTTTGTTGTTTTTTTTTAAGAGGGATTCATCATGATATTCGAACTATACCATATGAGCTCCATCCATATCTGCCAATAGTTATTTGACAAATTTCCATAAGACTTGCTCAAAACCTTGTGCATAGGCAAGGTCTTGAAATGAGGAAGGGGAGACGAAAAAGTACGTATCAAATACTGACACTACCAGATTGGCTGGAGCGTTACGATAGGCAGTGAACTGGCAAGGTTTTACGTTGCAGGCTGAGTTGAATTCGAGACATCGAATCTCGAGTCTTTGGCTCTATCAGCTGAGCTTACCAGTCCTCAAAATAGTATGCCTGATGGCAACAGCCTGAACTTTTAGGCCTGGATAGGAAAAGGAAAATGAAATACTTTGGACATGCTATGAGACATCAGAGCTGCCATGCAATGAAGACTGTGGCCCAGGGCAAAATGGAGGGCAAGAATCGAAAAGGAAGACCGCCGACTTCCTATGTAGAGAACACAGCCAAGTGGACGAAGTTTCCGAAAGACGAAATCTACAGGACTGTAGACAGAAGGGGATGGAGACAGCTAACGGGGAATGCATCAGCAGATACCATCAAGTATGATGTCGCCGACAGGTGAACAGGTGATAATAACATGTTTATAACTGCAAGTTTGTGGTATACACGTTTTGAAGTGAGGTTCTGGAGAGAGATTAACAAAAGAGTCAGGAGACGTCCAACATGGAGGAAAGGGAATTCCAGTGGCTGAAAAGTACACAGAGGCATTATGTAACATGAATTAGAAATGCATACCCAGGATTTACAATATGGAAGAAAATCTTACAGATATGCCCTAATATACAGATGACAGAGTTACGTAGCCCACACACAATAATTTACAACAACAAAATCCATGTGTAATAAATTGTAGATGAATATCTTTTCTGTCAGTGGACAATTCAGCGAGCAGAAGACGTTAGAACATCCAGGAGAGTAGACTTTCTAGTAGATCCATTTCTTTTCTAATGAAAAAAATAAAAAATAGATAACGATACGTTTAGCTATAAAACTTGACAAGAAGACATAAGAGGTTTTGTTTTGTTTTGTTTTGTTTTGTTTTGTTTTGTTTTCCTTTCTTTTGTTTTCTTTTCTTTTGTTTCGTTTTGTTTTTATTAGTTGGATTTGGTTTGGTTTAGTTTAGTTTGGTTTGATTGGTTGATTTTTCTATGGATATCACCGATGAAACTGGAAATTTCCCCAGAACTGACAGGTTTGCAGAACAGAGTGGATTCGAATCAAATTTAATCATCTAATCACTTAAGAGTTACTTGATGAAAACAAATGTTACAATACGGAATATAAGCGCAAGAGATACAACCAACGAATGAAAGGTTCGCAAATTATAATTATACAGGATAATACAGGATCAAGCGTATGATGTTATTATGACACATTGTTGAAATAAATATCGATATTCGATAGTACGTCCATTACCAAGTGAAGAGATATACTTGGTACGTTAAAAGACCAACATTTTTGTTCTAAAACAGGTAAAAAAGTAGAAAGAACTAAAACTAAAATGCTTTCTGATAAGGATATATCAGAGCATACTGGTATCATCATTTTGAAAAAAAAATGTATTGGCATTACAAACATCAATGAATGTAATTTTTTCACAATGACGAAAAAGATCTGATAAAATGTAATTGTGGTATTTACACATTTAGAAGTTATTTACGCTACTCATTGTCACTTTTGTGTGTGTCTTAAAAGACCTGTGGGTACTGTTTAAATAAAAATGTTGCATCTCTATGAAAATATGTGAATCTAGAATTTGTATTATATAGTACTGAGGAGAAAGACTCATGCAGAGGAAATATAATTATTGAAATTCTTTCATTTGCAAAAATTGTTAGTTATGTGTGCCGACTTAACAAAACCAAAGTATACAGTATTGAAAAGCATTATGAAAAAACCTATAACATTTAATCACAAATATGTTTCTTGAAATTGAAATGTGCTCGTACATAAGTCATTCAGAGATTATTTCCATATCAAATCATTTTAGACAGAAGTTTTGTGGTTTCTTGTTCTTTGTTCGAAATCTTTGGTTCTAATACTGAATGTACACTGTTAATTAATGACTCATCATACTATTTTTATTTGACATGTAAGAATTTGAACCATACTGTTATGTGTGCCATTAAAAATGAACAAGTGGGGAGATATACGATTCTGTTTGACGAAAAAGTCATTCTTGTGATATTTCTGTGATGTCAATTGTAAGAGATGTTTTTTAAGTGTCCGATACAAAATCTGATGGGGTACATAATTATTGAATATTGTCAAACTGATGTCACGTATGTATGCGTGACTTTTCACATTGTGCAAAATTCTGGTTTTAAGAAAAGACTCTTCAAAGCAATGATGAAGTGGAAGTGCACAGAAAGCATGAAAGCAACAATAACAACAACAAAAAGACATCGGTTTATGGATTTATTGTTCATATGTGGATATTTGTGAATTCCTTTACATCTGTACTCCGTCTCGCCATTCTACTCTTTTTCTGGTATTCGACTTCTCAGGATACTTCAAGCCAGAACTAAGACTTATAGACTAACACTTTTTTCTTGTCAAGCCCCAGCGACGTGGAACAGACTCCGTGGCAACCTCCGATACTCAGATTCCCTCACCTTCACCTTCACCTTCACCTTCACCTTCACCTTCACCTTCACCTATCCCGGAGTCTTGAAGACCGTTGGGGCGCCACAGAAGACTTCACAACCAGCTTCCTCCATTCCTCCCGGTTCTCAGACGCTCTTAGACAGTTGCTGAGTGTGAGGCCAGTCCATTCAGAGATGTTGTCCTCCAGTGTGAGGCCAGTCCATTCACTGATGTTGTCCTCCAGTGTGAGGCCAGTCCATTCAGAGATGTTGTCCTCCAGTGTGAGGCCAGTCCATTCACTGATGTTGTCCTCCAGTGTGAGGCCAGTCCATTCAGAGATGTTGTCCTCCAGTGTCAGGCCAATCCATTCACTGATGTTGTCCTCCAGTGTGAGGCCAGTCCATTCACTGATGTTGTCCTCCCATCACTTTCTCTTTCTGCCTCTTCTTCTGCCTCCTCGCATTGTTCCTTGTAGAATGGTTTTGGCAAGTCCTGTTGATCTTGATACATGGCCGTACCATCCCATTTCCCTTCTTTTCCTTGTTTCCAACAGGTCTTTGTATGGTCCTATGGCTTGCCTTACTCTGGTCTGGGCTTCCAAGTTTGTAATGTGGTCTTTGTATGAGATGCCAAGGATCTTGCAAAAGCATCTATCTCTAATGCCTGAATCCTTCTCTCAAGTTCAGCTGTCAGAGTCCACGTCTCACAGGCATAAAGGAACATGGCAGTGACCAGGGAGGGCATCAGTCTGACCTTGAAACAATTGCCCCCAGATACTGGAAGCTCTGAACTGTCTCTAGAATTTCTCCCCCATGTCTTTTAAGCCTTTGACTCCCAAACCCTGTCTACCAGCA
>JAPXFY010000021.1:12421192-12428692 GCA_030674185.1 Monoplex corrugatus | reverse complement strand
TTCACTGAGACTGTACATGTACTTTGAGTTTCAGATCTGTATAACGGAAGAAGAAAATATACATTCATATACATTGACTAAAGAACTAAATCTCTGTATGGTTGCTGAGGTTGTGTTGCTGGTTGTTGTTGGTTATTGTTGGTTGTTGTTGGCTGTTGTTTGTTTGGTGGTGGTGTGGTCGTCGTCGTCGTGTTTGTTGTTTTGTTTGTTTTTTGGTTTGTTTTTGTTTTTTTTTTACTGTTTAAAACCTTTTTCTATTTTTGTTTTTCACAATAAACAACACGCATAAAGAGAAATGTAATAACACGCACAAAACAATTATACAATAATCACATAAGCAATGCAGATCTATGTATGTTAATGATATCGTAAAATTATCATCATAATGGTAGACATTTATGCAACAAACTGGGGGTTGTCCGCACTGCCTGAGTTTGTGGATGAGAGGACTATTTGGTCTGATGCTACAGTTGTATTGTCGCATAATTATATTTCAGCTTTTTATCCACAGTGTGTACACATTTCATGCTGAATTCTTTGTCACATTTGACACTACATTGCACATGTAGCTAAAAGACCTGTGTGTGTGTGTGGTGGTGGTGTGCGTGAGTGCGTGCTGCGTGCGTGCCGTGCGTGCGTGCGTGCGTCGTGCGTGCGTGCGTGCGTGCGTGCTTGCGTGCCGTCGTGCGTGCGTGCGGTGGTGGTGGTTGGTGGGGTTGGTTGGTTGGTTGGTTGGTTGGTTGGTTGGTTGGTTGGTTGGTTGGTTGGTTGGTTCGCTGATTCGTAGGTCACTTGGTCTGGTTGCATGTTTGTTCTGTCGTTTATTTGTACGTATTTTGTGCCTAAATCTTTTTCAGATACTTTTTTAGCATGTTTAATTTTGATGTTTTCTGTTACGACAGAATTATCGATTTGTACAAAATGCAGAATGTTATCAGAATACGCTAAATCAATTCATAGTAGTAAGCATTCCCAAGCGTATGAAAAAAGTTTCATGTATAAAATTCCAGTTCATAGTGGTAAGCGCTCCCAAGAGAATGAAAGAAGTTTTACTTTACAATATTCCAGTTTATAGTGTAGTAAGCATTCCCAAGAAGATGAAAACAGTTTATAGAATCCAGTTTGTAGTAGTAGCCACTCCCAAGCGGACAAAAAGTTTTACCTTATAAAATTAAGTTAAGTTGTGGTCAACACTATAAAGATTAACTCATTGATATGTCTAGGCCTATTTGATTTTCAGAAAGGAAGAGATGTCTGCCATTATTTGAAAAAGAGATATTCACCGCAAGACATTCATGTTAATCATGATATGGAAAACTATATACCTCTCGATCTAAATGGGGATACAAGTGTTATGTCGCTTCATATAAGTCAGTTTGAGAGGAGTTGTGATTCTCTTTAACAAGTCTGAATTTCAAACTTAAAGAATCTATAAACAGTTTCATGGGAACTATGAAATAGTATCACTGAAAATTATTGATTATAGATGTGCATGTGATGTTCCTGATTTCTTTGATGAATTGAAAACAAGCATAAAACATGTTGGGTTTGAAAATACAATTACTGGCGAAGACTGGAAGTTGGCAAGCGATTTTTATCTGAATTAGGATAATCATTTCTACTTTGATAACAGCAATGCGCAATAACACGCCCATATCCTTATTGACAATTTTTTGATGCCCCAAATGATAAGATACATGTGGATATACATGAAGTAGAAACAACCCAGTACACCAAAGCAGACTTGGGTTGTTGTTTCTTTATCTCGGAAATATCAATGATGTAGGTATTAAACCTGTCTACAGAACTGACCATTCTATGGTAACATTGCAACTTAGGTTTGACAATGAGAAGAAACGCAGTACATTCTGGAAATTCAGTAATACATTCCTGAGAGATAAGGTATTTGTAAATAAACTCATAATGTTCTATAGACTGTTGTTGTTGATTAATACGTAGCATTTCCATATCAGAGAAATCTTCATAAAATACCCAAGTCAGAAATTCAATATTTGTCGTTTCTAATCAGTTTTTTCTAGAGAAAACATACACAAAATACTCAAGTCAGACATTCAATTTGTCGTTTCTAATCAGCTGTTTCTAGAGAAAACTTACACAAAATACTCAAGTCAGAAATTCAATATTTGTCGTTTCTAATCAGCTTTTTCTAAAGAAAACTTACACAAAATACTCAAGTCAGAAATTCAATATTTGTCGTTTCTAATCAGCTTTTTCTAAAGAAAACTTACACAAAATACTCAAGTCAGAAATTCAATTTGTCGTTTCTAATCAACTTTTTTCAGGGTGTTCTTTGAATGAAAATTGGTCAAAAAACTATTTCGTATGCAACGATGCTAAAACGTAATAATGAAGATAAAAAAGAAAAAAGAAGATGGTAGATAATGGCATTCATGGCTTAGAAGCAAAACAAGATTTCAATGATGAGTATGACAAACATAAGCTACCGAAACTTACAGAGAAAAAGACGGCTGAAGTACCACACTAACCAAAGACATTGAAGGACAATTCAATATAACAAATCAGTCTTGTAGTTTAAAAAAAAAGCCAAATTTCAAAAGCTATTTTGCATTTGATAATGATAAAGAAATGTTTGAGACAGAAGAAACTGCTGACAGTGTTTCAAAAGAAATTATGAAAATTTATATCAAAAGGATAAGTGTGACATAAATTATACTTAAAATGCTGTATCTGAATTGACAACGGAAGAAAAAACTCCTTGAAGGGGAAATCTGTTTAAATGCTCAGCTATTCTTTTGAACAAAATGAAAATCAATGAAAATACTGAAGTAAATAGCTTTACGTCTAATTTTTCAAATTTTCTTTTCTTTTTTTCGATCAGTCAATTTGTATTCCAAAATATGATAAAAAGACCTCAATAAAAAACGGAGATCTGTTACATGTGGAAATAATGTATACAAAATAGGTAAATGTTATATACAAGATAAGCTCAACCTACATTGCCAACAGGTCGAAAACAGTGCTAAATTCCATTAATGATAAAGACTAAACTGGTTTCGTGTCCGGTAAAATTATGATGATAATATTTGTTTAATGTATAACGTGATCAGCTACTTTACAACAAAAATGTCCCTAATATTCTCATGTTTAGATTTTTAAAAAGCATTTGACTTTATAGGTTGGGACTTAATGTTTAAAGTAATTGATTCTTTCGGATTTTTTATAAAATTTACCTAGTGGATTAAGACATTTTACTAGAATATGACAACAGTTTTAGATAATGGCCAGGTATCTAAATGATTCTCACTTCGAAAAGGCTGCAAGCATGGTGATCCACGCCTTTACTTCATGCACAGAAATCCTGGCCTTAATAATTGGGTAAAATGAAAATACTGAAGGTATAATAACAGAAAGTATTGAACTCAAAATTTCAGAGAATGCTAATGAAATCCAATTCTAAACTACAAGAAGGGAGATTTGAGGAAACTTTAACTACAGTTGGTAGTTTACGAAGAAAGTCAATACTTTTCTTAAACGCAGAAAATAATGCTGGGGACCAAAGTATTGAAAAGAGACATCCATTAATGGCTGAGAAGTACTGAACTATATCCATAAAGGAAGGAATACAAATACGTTATAAAATATTGACCGATGTCACCAGATCTTATTGCTGTGACAAATGGAAAACGAATATTAACAAAGATTAAATGAGTTATTTTTTTAAACTCAAAGGATAAAAGGAAATAAAAAAAAAACATCAGTGGTTTCATGTTAGACTAGTCTGGAGCATATTAACAACAAACATTGTGTTGATAAAAATAAGTATAAAAAATTATGACACTAGCGCTTTTTGTAGTAGTGAACAAGATATTTTAGAATTATGTTTTGGACATTTGGAGTGGTACAAGATTTTTGGAAACCTCTCTGGTAACAAATCCAAACCACTCCGAGTAATGTTTATATTAATGTCACATCTCTGAAATTTACAGAAACCTTCATACTGTTCGGATATGAAACTAAATTTAAATCTTATAGCACACTAGATTCATTTCTCTTTGACGTAAACTTCAATTTTTATAAATGCAAGTATCAACATACATGTATTTCAGCACACACAGATTTATTCAGCAGATACATAAAACCTGTTTAAGACATCCAAAGCCATGTATCATTTATGAATATGACGTATTTAAAAAAATGACCGTTTTCCTATACTTTTTCAAGACAGCTTTTCTGCGTTCGAAATGATTTCCATATATTCTGATGCCACCATTACCATGTTATAGATACAATCCAAGTTAATCATAACATAAACCTTATACCCGAGCATAAGCCCCACAGCCAGCAAGGTATAGTTTCCCTGCAAAGAATTGTCAGATGTGTAGACGTTTGTTATAAAACAATAAAACAAGGTATTAATGCATATCCCTTTCCTTGATGCTGCTGTTACGTCATGTTAACAGGTTCCTGAATTCTTTTAGAATGAATCTTCATAAGTTGATCAAAGGTTTTAACTCACATTTGCCCCTCTAGATGTAATGTTTATGTACATGTGAAAAAATTCTGACAAAGGACTGTCCATATATATAAATACGTGTATCATTCATTCATTTGTTCTGTCTCTGTTAGTTAGTCCAACCGTTTTCATTTAAGTTTATCAGTTTATTTTAGCTGTTTTCGTTTAATTGATTTTGTTTTCAAAACTATAAAAAGTAAATAGATTACAACTTTGCTTTACAACAAATCTACAGATGTTTCATGTTGAAGCAGTCTTCCGTTGTACGTATTATTTAGCTTTTGTGGTAATAGGAGACTATGAAATATATGCATATTAATATGTTGGCGTTTGAAACAGTTGCATATTTTCGTATTTGCATATTTCATATATGTAAAAATGAATAAGTATGTTGGCTTTTGAAATAGTGGCGTATCTTCATCGGTGTATATTTCGTGTGCGTATGAATATTTATTTTTCAGTTTATTTTTTACTACCATCATTATCTGATGGTGTCATTGCATAGTGGCCTAAACAGAGTGCTCGGACCCAAGGCTTTTGGATCAATACCGATCCGAACCTCGACTATTTCATTCTGCTGAGAGGAAAAGCTAGCATCTTATCACGCTGGACTGAACACATTAAAATATCGCTGAACAAGGAGCTGTCAATATCTAAAAACACCACCGCAGCATTCACCCCAATTACCAGTAAAATATATCTCTGGCAGACCCACCCTCCTGTGTTGAGATTATCAAAGGCCTCAGGCAAACCACGCCTAGGAAGCATCAAGACCTGATCGTCATCTATCCATCTCCATCACCGTGGACGACAGTGGGAGCTCCACTCTTTGTCATGAAGGATCTCCAGGCGACACGGTCTCTGCTCCTGTGTATGTCACGGAGCCCCAGGCTGCAGGCGTAAGCGATGTTGTCCATGAAGGATTCTGCCGGCCTTCCTTGCTTCCTCTTTGCCTCGACTCTCCCCTGCAGGACTGATGTCATCAAGTTGGATCTTGTGTCCCTGTTCATGTGCCCGATATACTTCAATTTTCTTTTGTTGATCTCTGGGAGATTATACGTTGGACAGCTAATTCCTCCAGCACGCTGTAATTGGTTCTTTTGTCTGTCCATTTAACTCTGAGAAAACGCCTGTAGAACCACATTTCTGCTGCGTTTATTTGATTTTCGTCATCTTTCTTCAAAGTTCAGGCTTCATATCCGTACATGACAACAGGCTAAATAAAAGCAGCGGAAAATTCATATTTTCAGTTTCGTTGGTATGCCTCTGTCTCTCCATATGTTGTTCAACTGGACTTTTTTTTTATCTTTTTTTTTTTTTGCTTCACTATGCCTGTTCTTGAGCTGATTGTATTCCTGCTGATATTTAAAGGAATGGGAGCAAGATGCCTCTGGAGAAGGTTACAAATTTGTACGTGGCAGAAGAAAGAGGTTCGTGAAGACTTTGAAGTTGTCTGGGTGGTTGTTTGGTGTTGGTTGTGTTTTCTCTTGTTCTTTCTCTTTTTTTTCTTTTTTTAAAAATATTTTTCTCTCAATTTGCACATTCAATCTGCAAATTCGTTCACGCTTTATCATCTCCCCCTACTGTCCTGTCTCTTCTCCTGTATCAAATCCTGGTTAACCCTCTGACTCCCATACCCTGTCCACCAACATTCTGCTTTGTCAAGCATGCCAGCAAAGCGAAAACGTAACCCTTGGACTCCCTTGGAGTCAGAGGGTTAGGTTTTTGCAGTTGGTGGATAAGGTGCAGAAGTCAAAGGGTTAAACTTCAAACGGAGCTCTTGGTTATGTGGAAAATCGTGAAGTCAGAGGCACTTTGGTAAATCATCAAGACGTGAGGACCTCTTTATATATCCTCACCATACAGTCTGTAATAACGTCTGTATTATTCACAAACAACACTGCAAAACCTGACTCAATGGGTAACAACTTTCGTATGAACGGTGGTGTTGGGTTCGGGTCCTTTTTATCCAACGCGTATATTCTCCACTGTGAAGAGGGCGTATACTCCAGCCATCGACCGAACGTCATATAGTGAATGAACAGAGAACCAGCGCTGTTTGAAATAACTTGAGTGGGGCCGGGCAAGTTGTCGTAAACAGTACCCACTACTTGACCAGTAGACATCTGTATTTTGTACACGCAGTGGCTGATGCTGTCAGGAATTAGTAAATGTTCCCCCACCACACACATAAACCCTGGTTCTCCAGCGTCAGCTGGGGATTATCAGGCTTAACGATGTTCATGACCAAGGAGCCATCACGGCGTATCATGTCCACAAAAGCATGGGAGCAACCCTCATCCTTGCCGCACATTATCAACGTGTCATCTGGACCAGCCACCATCCCCAGCTTATACTCCTTGGAGGTCGAGATTCTTTTCCGAATCAGCGCCGGATATCGGACGTCCAAGAAAACTATGAGACGATGAGGAAAAGTCACTGCAACTTTCCCATCTGCGAGGACAGCCAAGAGGTGTGGGACGTCAGTTAGGTTGACGGCGTGAGAGACGCGGGAAGCACATTTTGACGTCACCTTGAGTTTTAAGTTCGCCGTGTCGGCGATAACCAGTTGTCCGTTGCTGAGAGCTACCATGTCAGATACGAGACTTGTCGCGTCCTCCATGTCCATGTCGATTTTTAACTTCTTGTAGACGTAATCGTCTTTCATGAAAACCATCGATCTATCTGTAAAACACAATGAAAAGTTGTTACCTTGTCGTAGACGTATTTGTCGTTTATGAAAACTTGTCAATTTATCTGTAAAATTCAATGACATGTTTAACTTGCCGTAGACATACTTGTCCTTCATGAAAATGGTCGATTTATCTGCAAAATACAATGATAAATTGTAACTTGTCATAGATTTACTTGTCCTTTATAAAAATTGTCGATCTATCTGTAGAATACAATGATACGAGTAAGTTGTTAACTTGTCGTAGACGTATTTGTCGTTCATGAAAATTGTCGATTTATCTGTAAAATACAATGATGAGTTGCTAATTTGC
>JAPXFY010000021.1:12393692-12416192 GCA_030674185.1 Monoplex corrugatus | reverse complement strand
TTAAAAAAAAAACACACACACAAAAAAGAAAAAGAATCAATTAAGACAAGACAGGCACAAAATTTCGGCTAGCTGGCCTTTGTCAAGCGTAAGATCACAAACAAACAAACACAAATACAAAAATTAAGAGAAAAAGACTTACACTTCCCTGCAGCTTCGTCCAGTGCGAGTGAGAAAAGGACTAAACTCTACGTGGTGTAATTGTTCAGTCACGGAGTTTGATCGAGTGACCGTTACTGTTATTTTGTTTGTTTGAAGCCCAGTCGACTGCGTAGAGCCATATCAGGGCTATAACCAGTTTCAAGACATGCACAATACTTCAACTGGGAAATAAATGTAAAGAAAATTAAGTATACGTATCAATGCATTCGTCTACATAATCTAAGGAAATGTCCCTGGCGTTGATCACTCCGTCCAATTTATCGCACAGAGGATTTTAAAAAAAAACATACCCGAACACAAACTTAAACATAACTAAGGACACAAAAACATATATAAAAACAGACCAAAATGACAAAACTGCTTCCGCAAATCACATTTCCTTAGAGCCAGAAATGCATTTAATACATGTACTCAATTATCAATCCTAAGAGAAAGTATGTAAGACTTTACCCAACGCATACATGCGAATAGACCAGCAAGGCAGAAAACGATAGGAAGTAATGACAGAAAGCAAAGGAGGAAGACAGAAACAAAGAGAGTGACAGAAAAGAGGAAATTTCTGTCCAAGAATGCCCAGAAGGGTGGGATACTGTTTATACCGAAAGAGCCCCTGGCATCCCCACGGGAGAAGACGGAGTGACAGACATGAACAATGGTGTCCAACTCCAAGTATGAAAACTTATCTTTCCAGATTCCTTTTCCGCTTAGCAAGCACTTGCTGGCCAAAACATCAGTCACTCAGTGCTTCTGAAATTCTTTTTAACTCTTTGCCTCTCTTAAAACTCATGGTTATAACATTGTGCTTGGATTTCTGGCCAATGTTGATATTCGAGGCAATGAAAAGACTGACTGCCTGACCAAGATTGTCACAACGGAACAGATGTTTAAATCTGTCATCCTTTTGTTTGTTTGTTCGTTTGTTCGATTGTTTTTATAATTCTTCAAGTTGACGTCTCTGCGCTAGGAATGAATTCCATATGCACTAACGTCACAGATACCATGTGATGGAGAAGAGCCAGAATGATCACAGCACAAGCCTTAAGCCTGCACATAAACTCATGAGCTGGCCAGGTCCTGAGGTCCTACCTAGATAGTTCCGTAACCCTGGGGTTGTAGGGGAGCGAAGTGGCGGAGACCTCAACTTTTCCGGGGCCAGCAACCACGAAGGCGGCGCCCACCCCCTCTCTCTCGCTTCAAATTCATATTCATATTCACTTTTTTTTAAACCAAGATTTCAGAAAGGCAAGAAAGTTAATTAGTGTTCATGGGGTGGGACTTGGGAAATCAACCTATCTCTCCAATGTTTTCTACTAAGGCAGCCCGGCAATGCCCTGCTCTTCATGATTATCAACTACCGCGGGATCTTTAGCGTGCGCAACCAGAAGGCACACGGCGCCTGTTTTGTTTGGTTGTATTAAATACGCATTCTGATTCTTTTTTCGTGTTTTTTTTTCTGGTTCCTTCATGTATGCGGATGATTTTTTAAATCGCCTTTTAGGCTTGAATGGATAATCGTAAGCTTGATTTTTAACTGTTGTTTTTTTAAAATTGAAATTGGAATTGTTTTACATTACCGTGCTGTTAACCCAGATATATGGCTTCAAGTACTCGGCTGGGCTGTATCATCATTATGTGTGTGCCCTGTGGCATGGCGTTGGCGATCTTGGCCCTCCATAGGAATCTATCCTTTGTAGCTGCAAGTTCATCTTCCACCCTCTTTGTCTTTATCCACTCCACAAATCCGTCCATTATTTTCTCCCCGGGCCTACCTGGTCCTCTTTTTTTCCCTCCAGCTATCCTGCTGTGACTAGATGCTCTAATTTCTCTTGCCTCATAAAAGCTGGGTTATCATCATCGTCATCATCACCACCACCACCATCATCATCATCATCATTATCATCATCATCATAATCATCATCATCATCATTATCATCATCATCATCATCATCATCATCATATGACCTGCCGTATGGCGTTGGCGATCGTGGCCCACCGTATGTATCTTATGTATCTATCCCTTGTTGCCGCAAGCACATCTTCAACCCTCTCTGTCCTCAGCCACCCTGCAAGTCCGTCCAATATTATCTCCCTGGGTCTACCTGGATGAATATTCTGGGAAAGTACGATGGTGGTTTCCCGTTGCCTTCCATCGGTTTGTGTACGGACTCTCCGCCAGTCTTTGTCGTTCCCACGACAACGTACAAGGCAGTAGGGGTGATTTTTCTATCAGGGTTTACTCCCTTAGCCTTATTCTGTCCCGAGATAATCACAAGGCAGTGGTGCTATTTACCCATAGCTGGGGGTCTGGTTTGTGGGCAACAGGGCATATCCACACGCCGGTGGGCCTGCATGCCGCACGTCTGGGGGCCAGACCTCCTCCGAGTCCCTCGAGTTTTAGCCTGAGTTATAAGCAGTACGAAATGAACTGACCGACAACCCAGTAAGGAAACCAACAGTAACATACCCCCAAAACGACAGCTCCCACAAACCATCTATACCAAAGACCCAAACCTGAATTTACCGCTGGCTTGGAAACTATGGAGACAACCCGAACTGAACTCACCACTAGATGAGTGACCAGAGATTAGGGTATGAAGGGCCATAGAATATGAGGCGATTTTGAGAAGCAAAAAAAATAAGAAAAATACAAAAACAAAAAGAACATACTAAAAATTTTTTTTTTAAAAAGTCCGAATTTTGGAAAAGGATGCTGCACTCACAGTCAGCCAGTCATAGCTATGACTGAAAATAGCTGCAATAAGTCCACATTGGGTCTGTCGATGTTTTTCCATATTTCGAGTCTTTGACGTCCGGTCTTCAATTTTTTTCTTCCCCTTTTGGTATTGTCATATCTTATTGGTAAAAACACCATAAGAACATAATTCTTTATAAACTTGCTTTTCATAATTTTATGAGAGCATCACTTCCCTTTTTAAAAAATAGATTTGAAAAGTTCAAACACTTCTAAACAGAAAACTCTAATAGGTAAAATAAATGTTTTGGCATGTTAATTCATAAAAATTGAAATTCTAAAACGAGTATTAAAAAAACCCTCAAATTTTGCAATTTAGCATCTTTATTCCTTATGGCGGTCATATATTTAACCGTTTGATTCCCCAACCCTGTCCGCCTCCGTCCCATTCTCTGTCTGTCTGTCTGTGTCTCTCTCTCTCTTTTCTCTCTTTCTCTCTGTTCGTCTGTCTGTCTGTCTGTCTGTCTCTGTTTCTCTCTGCCTGTCTGTCGTCTTTCTGTCTGTCTCTCTCTCTCTCTCTCTCGTCTCTGTCTCTGTCTTTCTCTCTCTCTCTGTCTCTGTCTCTGTCTGTCTATCTCTCTCTCTCCTCTCTCTCTCTCAAAAAAAAAAGGGAGATTATTTCCTTTCAAAGAATGTGTCTGTGTGTGCATGTTTTGCAAGTACGCAGGTATTCATATCACACACTCACACATACACATACACACACACACACACACGCACAAAATTAGCACACACTCACACACACACACACACACACACACACACACACACACACACACACAACACACACAACACACACATACACACACATACATACACACAAACTCTCTTCTCTCTCTCTCTCTCTCTCTCTCTCAGTCTCTCAAGTAATGGAATCAAGGAAACGCTGACCACACACACACACACACACACACACACACACACACACACACACACACACACACACACACCACACACCACACACACACACACACACACTCGCGCACACACACATACAAGCGCGCGCGCATACACACATACACTCACACACACTTTCAGTCACTAGTTAAGGGAATACTGGCGACAGCAATCCAGGTTCAACTGTACTAAAGCGGTTATAAAACGCACTGAAATACAGGTCACTGGAACGAGCCTGTAAACAAGCTATGGTCTACCATTACTGTTCGAAGGAGGAAAACTCTACTTTTCAACAATATTTTTACAGATTATTTCAAATCGACGAGAGGATATGTGTTGTTTGTGTGTGTGTGTGTGTGTGTGTGTGTGTGTGTGTGTGTGTGTGTGTGTGTGTGTGTGTGTGTGTGTGTGTGTGTATGTGTGTGTTTGTGTAGTGTGTGTATGTGTGGTGTGTGGTGTTGTGTGTGTGTGTTTGTGTTGTGTGTGTGTTGTTGTGTGTGTGTGTTTGTGTGTGTGTGTTGTGTGTTGGTGTGTGTGTTGTGTGTGTGTGTGTGTGTGTGTGTGTGTGTGTGTGTGTGGTGGTGTGTTGTGTGTGTGTGGTGTGTGTGTTGTGTGGTGGTGTGTGTGGATTCGGTGTGCGTGTGTGCTGGATTCTGATGACTAGTGCGTGGTATTCATGATGTACATAGTGGTTGTTTGTTTCTAATATTGTGTTTGTTTAGTTCATTATGTTGTTTTGTTCGTGCTTTTTTGTTTTTGTTTGTTTGTTTTTGTTTTGTTGTTTTTGTTGTTTGTTTGTTTGTTTGTTTGTTTGTTTGTTTTTTTTTAAGGGAGGTGGAGGGAATATCTGAGAAAAATCGCGATTTTTTTTTCACTTTTGACGCAAAAAGGACACCACAGCAGTACAACCCACACAACGCAGGTACTCGGCCGTGTCGAGCTTAGTGTTAAACAATAAAACCACGAGTGCGGCCGAACTCAACTCGGCAGTAGAGCCATTAGCTCTAACGAGGGAATGTCGTTGCTGGTTGTGCATTTTGTTCGTTTCCAGTTTACAGATTGTAGCATAGGCCAGGCCTATTTTGGTCGTGATTCTTTCATTCTACGGGGTTGTGTGTACACGTTTGCTAGCTAATTTTTGCAGAAAAATAACAATTTCTGTGATTATATAGATCTATAGAGTACGCTTCCTGTCTTTGAGTACTTTGGTGATCATAGGCTGCTGTTGAGTTTGACAAACGTGTAAAGTCTGGCTGCGTCTGATTGTCTCGGTATCACAATTAATGTAATTTTTCGTATCCCCTAAAGCGGCTAAAACACGAATAACATTTGATTTTTATGTAATCTTCTATGCTCAGGATAACGGAAAACTTACAACATCGAGAAATCTTGAGTATAGGTGAAAGAATATTAGGCATATTAGTTCTATCTTCTTCTGTCTGTTTATACGAAAATACAACAAAAACCAAAATATACCAAAAAAACAAAAACAAAACAAAGAGAGAAGAGAGAGAGAGAGAGAGAGAGAGAGAGAGAGAGAGAAAGATACCTTGGCTAGTGACAATATCCATATATCAAGCGCATAGCCTACTTTGTCCTAAGCAGGACAAAATATTTCGTGTTTGAATTTGAAACTGTAATACAAGTACCGGTTGCGAAATTACTGCGTACGAAGTCATGCCGTTCACAGGTAAGGCTATTTATAGGTTGTGTGTTGTGTGTGTGTGTGTGTGTGTGTGTGTGTGTGTGTGTCTGTGTGTGTCTGTGTGTGTCTGTGTGTGTGTGCGCCACTAATCTCTTACACATGTATTTTAAGAGACCTGTGGTATGTACCTATATACGTGACTTTCTGTTTGTCTTCTCTCTTTCTCTCTCTCTTTCTCTCTCTCTTCTCTCTCTCTCTCGTCTCTCTCTCTCTCTCTCTCTCTCTTCTATCTATCTCTGTCTGTCTGTCTGTCTCTATCTCTCTTTTTCTCTGTCTCTGTCTCTGTTTCCCTGTCTCCATGTCTGTCTCTCTGTCTACAGGTCTGTCTGTCTGTGTGTGTGTGTGTGTGTCTCTCTCTCTCTCTCTTTCTCTCTCTCTGCTGTCTGTCACACACACACACACTGTCTTGCTCTCTCTGTCTGACTGTCTGTCTGTCTCTTTACCCCCCTCTCTCTCTGAGTCTCTCTCTTTTCTCTCTCTCCTTCTCTTCTCTCTCTCTCTCTGTCTCTCTCTCTGTCTCTCTGTGTGTGTGTCTCTCTGTGTGTTCTCTCTCTCTCTGTCTCTCTCTGTCTCTGTCTCTCTCTCCCTCCCTCTCTTTGTCTCTCAGTCTCTCTCTCTCTGTCTCTCTCTCTGTCTCTCTCTCTGTGTCTCTGTCTGTCTCTCTCCTGCTCTTAGTCTCTCTGTCTCTGTCTCTCTCTCCCACTCTCTCTCTTTTTCCCTCTCTCCCTCCCTCCTGCTCTCTCTCTCTCTCTCTCGCTCTCTCTCTCTCTTTAGTCTTCGACGTCTATCTATATTGCTATCTCTCTTTGCATTGTTGAACCCTTGATGTTACTGATGAATAATGTATATGTAGCGTTGATCCCCCTGGGCGAAAGTTGGAAGTAATAAATGCATGCAATACCAGTTGGTACGTGTATTACTTACTTCGAAAATAACATTTTCTGTTTTGTTCTGTTCTCTTTCCTTCATCTCGTTCCCCTCACCATCTCCATCTCTGTCTGTCTGTCTCTGTCACTGTCTCTCTGTCTCTGTCTCTGTCTCTGTGGTCTGTCTGTGTGTCTGTGTGTCTGTCTGTCTGTCTGTCTGTCTTCTCTCTCTCTCTCTCTCTCTCCTTCTGTATGTCTCTGCCTCTGTGTGTGTCACAGTCTTTGTCTCTGTCTCTGTCTGTCTGTCTCTGTCTCTGTCTGTCTGTCTGTCTCTGTCTCTCTGTCTCTGTCTCTGTCTCTCTCTCTGTCTTTCTATGTCTCTCTCTGTCTCTCTGTCTCTGTCTCGTCTCTCTCTCTCTCTCTCTCTCTCTCTCTCTCTCTCTCTCCTTCTGTCTGTCTCTGCCTCTGTGTGTGTCACAGTCTTTGTCTCTGTCTCTCTGTGTGTGTCTCTCTCTATCTCTGTCTGTCTGTTTCTCTCTCTCTCTCTCTCTCTCTCTCCCTCCCTCTCTCTGTCTCTGTCTCTGCCTCTGTCTCTCAGTCTTTGTCTGTCTGTCTGTCTGTCTGTCTGTCTCCCCCTCTCTCTCTCTGTCTCTGTCTGTCTGTCTCTCTCTCTGTCTGTCTGTCTGTCTGTCTGTCTGTCCTCTCTCTCCTTGTTGTCTTTCTGTCTCTCTCTGTCTTTCTTGGTCTCTCCCCTTTCCACTCTCTCTCTCACTCACTCTCTCTTTTCCCTTCCTCCATCCCTCCCTCCTCTCTCTCTCTCTTCTCTCCTCTCTCTCTCTCCACTCTCTCTCTGTCTCTCTCTCCCCCCCTCTCTCTCTCTAGTATTTGATGTCTATGTACATTGCTGTCTATCCTTTCATTGTTGAACCCTTGATGTTACTGATGAATAATGTATGTGTAGCGTTGATCCCCCTGGGCGAAAGCTGGATTTAATAAATGCATGTGATATATGTATTACTTACTTCGAAAATAACATTTTCTGTTTTGTTCTGTTTTCTTTCCTTCATCTCCTTCCCCACGCCATCTCCCTCTCTGTCTCTCTGTCTCTCTCTGTCTCTCTCTCTCTCTGTCTGTCTCTCTCCTTCTCTCTGTCTCTGTCTCTGTCTGTCTCTGTCTGTCTCTCAGTCTTTGTCTCAGTCTCTGTGTGTCCCTCTCTCTCTCTCTCTCTGTCTCTGTCTCTCTCTCTCTGTGTCTCTCTCTCTCTGTTCTGTCCTCTGTCTGTCTGTCTGTCTGTCTGTCTTCTCTCTCTCTCTCTCTCTCTCTCTCTCTCTCTCCTTCTCTCTGTCTTTGCCTCTGTGTGTCTCTCAGTCTTTGTCTCTGTCTGTGTGTGTGTGTGTGTCTCTCTCTCTGTCTGTCTGTTTCTCTCTCTCTCTTTCTCTCTCTCTCTCTCTCCTCTCTGTCACTCTCTCTCTTTCCCACCCTCTCTCCTTCCTCCCTCCCCTCCTCCCTTCCTCTCTCTATGTCTCTGTCTCTCTCTCTCTGTCTGTCTCTCTGTCACTCCTGCTCTGTCTGTCTATCTCTCTGTCTGTCTGCCTGTCTGTCTGTCTGTCTGTCTGTCCATTTTATAGTCACTGACGCCACTGATGCCATGTGATGTGTCGTGTAGTAGATGTCTCGTTACATAAGTCAACCCCCGTTGTGGTTTGACTATGTGGACGATAAACGTACGAAAGAAGAATCGTCATCATCACCCATCATCATCATTATTATTATCACCGTCATGGAGTCGTAGCGTAGTGGATAAAGATCCTGTCTGGGAAATGAGAGAAACCAGAGGTCTGGGGTTCGAGTCTTGGCAGGATAGGCTACTCTTCCACTCGCCCCCCCCCCCTCCCCACACACATACACACTCTTTCTTCTGTATCGAAGTGGAATATACTTCGAGTAGTAGTCTGGTTGCCATATTGGGTTTTTTGGTTTGTTTTGTTTTTGTTTTGTGTGTGTGTGTTGTTGTTGTTTCTTTGTTTGTTTGTTGTTGTTGTTGTTGTTGTTTGTCTGTTTGTTTGTTTTTAACTCTGTGTCTTCCTCGCTCTATCCACCAGCTTTCTATATTATCAACCATACTATCAAAGCAAGAACGTATTCCTTTGACTCCCCTCACCCTATTCACCAGCTTCCTGTCTTGACTTGTTGAATCAAATATGCGTCCTCCTTCTATTTTACTCTCTTGTCTTGTCTTGTCTTGTCTTGTCTTGTTAAATCAAATACGCATTCTGATTCAGTGTGTACGTGTGTGTGTGTGTGTGTGTGTGTGTGTGTGTGTGTGTGTGGTGTCTGTGTGTGTGTTTGTGTGTGTGTGTGTTCGTGTGTGTGTGTGTGTGTGTGTTTACGTTGTGTGTGTGTGTGTGTGTGTGTGTGTGTGTGTGTGTGTGTGTGTGTGTGTGTGTGTGTGTGTGTGTGTTTACTTTGTGTGTGTGTGTGTGTATGTGTATGTGTGTGTGTAGTTCTGGATCCATTTTTCCATCATGGCATCATTTCCACTTTTGTTCACAGTCCTCGTCACTGGTGCATCCGGGTACATTGCCGGTCACGTGGTTCAGCAGCTGCTGGCAGCGGGTCACGAGGTGCGCGGGACGGTTCGCAATGTCAAGGACGAGGCCAAAGTTCAACACCTCTATGACCTCTGCCCGAATCACGTGATCGCCTGCGCCTTGTCGAAGCTGATTTGCTGGATGAGAAGTCTTGGCTGCCGTGAGTGGTGTGTGTGTGTGTGTTGTGTGTGTGTGTGTGTGTGTGTGTGTGTGTGTGTGTGCGTGCGTGGTGTGTATGCGTGGGGGGCAGGGGGGCCGTCCCCCAAGGTTCAGTGTTTTGGCTTAACCCCACCAGTACTACCAATTGTCTTCATCTAGTAGATAGACAGCTGAGCATTTGGGCATTGACTTGGGGAGGGGGGGTTTCTGTCATGTGAGACGAGTTTCTACAGAACAGCTAGTTGTGTTGTGGTTCAGACCTTTAATTGTTTATTTATTCACTTTATACGCATGTTCCTTTTTTGAAGGTAAGATACACACATACACGTGTCATTTACATGTAGCCAAGATTTTCCAGCGGTAGCTGATAAAATACCGGTATAAAATATAGACTAGGTAAAACATAGTCTAGGTGGATAGGGTTTGGGCGTCAAAGGGTTAAGTTTTTGCAGTTGGTGGGATAGGGTGCGGAGTCAAAGGGTTACGTTTTTGCAGTTGGTGGATAGGTGCAGAATCGAAGGGTTAAGTTTTTGCAGTCGGTGGGATAGGGTGAGGGAGTCAAAGGGTTATGTTTTTGCAGTTGGTGAGATAGGGTAGGGAGTCAAAGGGTTACGTTTTTGCAGTTGGTGGATAGGGTGCGGGAGTCAAAGGGTCCAGTTTTTGCAGTTAGTGAGATAGGGTGCGGGAGTCAAAGGGTTAAGTTTTTACAGTTGGTGAGATAGGGTGTGGGAGTCAAAGGGTTAAGTTTTTGCAGTTGGTGGGATAGGGTGCGCCGGAGTGAAAGGGTTAACGTGAAAATGAATATTTGACCTCACTATTCCTTAGGGCGGTAGAGGGGGTAGATCACGTGATCCACCTGGCCAGCCCTAACCCCAACACTCCCCCAGAACCCAGTCAGGAGGAGACCGTGATGGCTCAGATAGTGGACGGCACCCTGAACGTGCTAAAGGCCTGCGTTCAAACCCCGTCCGTTCGCAGGATCGTGCTGACCAGCTCCGCTGTTGTTGTTAACTGTAAGTGGAGAAAGAGAGATTTGGGGGTGGGGGAGGGCAGGGGGTGTTGTGTGTTGTGTTGTGTTGTGTGTGTGTGTGTGTGTGTGTTGTGTGTGTTGTGTGGTGTGTGTGTGTGTGTGTGTGTGTGTGTGTGTGTGTGTGTGTGTGTGTGTGTTGTGTGTGTGTGTGGGTTGGTTGTGTTGGTGTGTCGTATGTGTTGTGTGTGTGTTTGTGTGTTGTTGTGTGTGTGTGTGTGTGTGTGTGTGTGTGTGTGTGTGTGTGTGTGTTGTGTGTGTGTGTGTGTAGGGTGTGTCGTTGTGTGTGTGTGGTGTTTGATGTGTGTGTGTGGTGTGTGTGTGTGTGTTGATGTGTGTGTGTGTGTGTTTGGTGGTGTGTGTGGTGTGTGTGTGTGTGTGTGTGGTGGTGTGTGGTGGGTGTGTCGTATGTGTGTGTGTGTGTGTGTATGTGGGTGGGGGGTGTGTGGTGGGGTGTGTGTGTGTGGCGGCGCGTAGCGCGGCAATCCATCACAGCCACAATCCCCCCCCCATACACACACACCGCACACACATTCGCACGCACGCGCGGATACACACCGCTCCGGTCGATATGGAAATATTTAACAGCCTGACCTTCCTTTTAAATTGGTCGGGGGGGGGGGGGGGGGGGGAGCGGGAGTGGAAACCTGGGGATTTCGAAAAAATAAGGACAAAGAAAAATATGATGTAAATGTTTACAGTGTTTGTAAACATTTTTTCTTCAAAAAACGAACAGGAGCAATAACAGTATTATTCACTTTATTTACTTTTTTTTTTTTTATCGTTTTTCTTTCAAGAGAAACGAGGAAAAAAATAGTGACAATGATGATTTTATTTTGATTCCATTTTTTTCATTTCCCCCTTTGATAATTGCTGAGCTTAAAAAAAAAAAAAAAAAAGAAACAAAGTAAATGGGAAAGAAAATAATGACAATGATATTATTTTCATTCTTTATTTTTGTACTACCCCCATTTGATAATGGCAGAATTTATCAAAATAATGATAAACAACAACCAAAGTTAAATGAGAAAGAAAACAATGACAGTGATGATATTATTTTGATTAATGTTTTTCTTAAAGGGTCCCCCTTTGATAATAATGAAACTTAAAAAAAAGAATGATTAAATAAAGGAAATGAAAAAGAAAATAATTATACTGATTATATTATTTTGATTCGTTTTTCTTCAGTATTCCCACTGTAATAATGATAGAACTTGAAAAAAAAATGTAAGAAAATAACCGTAGTAATCTACGTGTGTGTAGGGAGCACAAGCAACACAGGGAAGGCTCATAATGAGGAAGATTGGAGCAACATCGCTGACCTTGACCTCATGGCGACAAGCAAACTGAAGGCGGAGAGAGCGGCCTGGGACTTCATGAAGTCCCTTCCAGGTAGGCACACCTACCTACCTACCTACCTACCTACCTACCTACCTACCTAGATACATACTACCTAAATACATACATACATACATACATATATACATGTCTATGAATGAATGAAATGAATGAAAATTTATATCGCGCAACAAAAATCTCCATGCTATAAAAGCATGCTCGCGGCGCACGGTGGGGGGGAGGGGGGGGGCACAAAAACAATTCCACACAGCCTTTGCACCAACATTCATAAAGGCATTCAAGGTATTCACATTCAAATAAGCAATCCCATACAACATTAGAAAAAGTGTGTCTTGAGACTAGATTTAAAGGATGAATGAGTCTTTTTCTCCCTGATGCTCATGGGAAGCATGTTCCACTTGGTAGGGACAAGGTATTTAAATTCTCGCTGACCATATCTTTTGGTTTTAACATCCCTTGTCCCAGAACATGAAGAAGAGACTTGGAAGCAGATCTCAGACTGCGAACAGGTTTATATTCAGAAAGAAGATCTTTAAGATAAGAAGGACTACTAGAGTTGAGTGCACGGTAGGTGATAGTTAGTAGTTTGTGATTGATGCGTTGTTGAACTGGGAGCCAGTGCAGATTCCGTAAGATGGGAGTTATGTGTTCAGTCTTCCTGCATCTAGAGATTACTCTGGCAGCTGCGTTTTGTACAGCCTGCAGACGCTGTATTTTCACCTGAGGGAGACCAGCAAGTAGACTATTACAGTAGTCTAATTTTGAGAGTACTAGTGTGACAGCAACAGTCTTAGCAGCTTGAATAGTCAAGTACTGGCGGGCTTTACCAAGAGATCGGATATGGCAGTAGCAAGTTCTGATGATTGAATTGATCTGATCACGCATCGAGAGATTAGCATCCAGAAACACTCCTAGTGTTTTTACTTTCTTCGAGAAAGGGATGTCTGCACTACAGACCTACCTACCTACCTACCTATCTACCTACCTACCTACCTACCTACCTGCCTACCTACCTACCTACCTACCTAACTAACTAACCACTAACTAATTACCTGCTGCCTACCTACCTATCTATCTACCTGTCTACCTACCTTCTTACTTGCCCATTTATCTACCTACCTATCTACCTACCTACATACCTGTCTACCTATCTGTCTACCTACCTACCTAACTAACTAACTAACAAACTACCTGTCTACCTAATTACCCACCTATCTACCTACCTAACTATCTACCTAATTACCTATCTACTTATCTACCTCCTTACCTACCTATCCGTCTACCTACCACTTATCTACTACCTATCTATCTACCTACCTACCTGTCTCCCTACCTACTTAATCTATCTATCTACCTACCTACCTACGTACCTATCTGCATACTTACCTGTCTGCCTATCTACATGTCTATCTACCGACCTATCTACCTACGTACCTATCTGCATACGTACCTACGTACCTATATATCCACCTGCCTGCCTACCTACCTATCTACCTATTTACCTACCTACCTACCTATCTACCTACTTATTTACCTAACTACCTAAATACTTGCCTACCTACATTTCTATCTATCTATCAACCTACCTACCTACCTACCTCGCTACATATATACAAACATACATATATACACACATACATACATACATACATACATACATACATACATACATACATACATACAAACATACATACATGTGTGCCTACCTACCTACTTACCTATTTACCTACCTATCTTTCTACCTACCTGCCTACCTACCTATTTACCTACCTACCTAACTGACTAACTAACTACCTGTCTGCCTACCTACCTACCTATCTACCCACCTACCTGTCTACCTACCTACCTGTCTGCCTACCTACCTATCTATCTACGTAACTATACCTACCTAGCTAGCTGCGTACCTACCTGTCTACCTACCCACCTGTCTATCTATCTATCTATCTACCTACCAACCTACCTACCTATCCACTTACTTACCTATCTACCTACCTACCTACCTGCCTACCTACCTACTTATCTATCTACCTACCTGTCTACCTACATACCTACTTGTCTATCTACCTACCTATCTACAGACCTACCTGTCTACATATCTGCATACCTACCTATCTACCTAGTTACATATCTGCCTACCTACTTGTCTGTCTACCTACCTACCTATCCACACCCCTACATACCTACCTATCTATATATCTACCTAACTACTTGCCTATCGAAGCAGGTCCGATTCGCCTGTTTTCCTGCTTTGCCTGCTCTGATGTCGCGGCCAACCGGCTGTGAGGGCCTCTTGAGAGTGTGATTCTGTCCTGTTATGCATGGTCTGCCTCTCTCTCTCTCTCTCTCTCTCTCTCTCTCTCCCTCTCTCTCTCTCTCTCTCTCTCTCACGCACATCTCTCTCTCTTTATGTCTTTCTCTCTGTCTTTCTCTCAGTCCCCCCCCCTCTCTCTCTCTCTCTCTCGTATATCTGTCTCTGTCTTTCTCTCTGTCTCTCTCTGTCTCTCTCTGTCTCTCTCTGTCTCTCTCTCTCTCTCTCTCTCTCTCTCTCTCTCTGCCTTTCTCTCTGTATGTCTGTCTGTCTATCTCTGTGTCTGTCTATCTGTGTCTTTCTGTTTCTCTCTCTCTCCCCTCCCCTCTGAGACAGGTCTGTCTGTCTGTCTCTTCTCTCTCTCTGCCTCTCTGTCTCTCTCACTCTCTCTGTGTCTTTCTCTCTCTCTCTCCTCTTTCTCCCTCCCCCCTCTCTCTCTCTCTCTTCTTCCTTCCTTCTTTTTCTCTCACTCTCTCTGTCTGTCTCTCTCTTCTCTTCTTTCTTTATTGCATTTGTTTTCTCTCTGATATTTGTTATTGTTGCTTTATTGTTTATTTGTTTGTTTATTGTTATGTTGGTATTATTTTGATATTTTGTTATTGTTGCTTTATTGTTATATTTGTTTGTTTATTGTTATGTTGGTATTATTTTATATTTTTATTGTTGTTTATTGTTATTTGTTTGTCTCTTTCTTTGTTTTTGAAGGTGTTTGTTTATTTATTTTTGTCATAACAAAATTGTCTGTGCTGTTGCGCTATGTGTGTGTGTGTGTGTGTGTTGTGTGGTGTGTGTGTGTGTGTGTGTGTGTGTGTGTGTGTGTGTGTGTGTGTGTGTGTGTGTGTGTGTGTGTGTGTGTGTGTGTGTGTGTGTGGTTAAAAAAAAAGATGTCAGCAGAAGTTTTGACATCAAAGGAAAAAAAAAAATAAAAGATTATCTCATTTTCTGCTTTTTTTTTTTTTTCTTTTCTTTTTTCTTTCTGTTTATCTTTCTGTAGTTTTTTTTTTCTGTCTGTCTGTCTTTCTTTTTTTCGTGGGTTTTTTCTTTCCTTCTGTTTTTAATCTTTCTGTTGCTTATTTTCATTGTTGTCTTTCTGGTTTTCTTTTCTTTCTTTCTTTCTTTCGCGGTTTTCTTTTCTTTCTTTCCTTCTTTCTTTTTATTATTCTGTTGTTTATTTTTCTTTTTTTTTTCTGATTTTCTTTCTTTCTTTTTTGTTATGTTTTTTTTTTTTTGTTTTTTGTGGTGTTTTTTCCTTCTTCTTGATTTTTTTTTTTCCTTCTTCCTTCTTTTTTCAACAGACGATAGCAAGCTGGAACTCGTGGTGATCAACCCTAGCATCACTCTGGGACCACCACTGCACAGCAGACAAGGCACCAGCACTGAGGTGGGTTCTGTTTTTGATCTGCACTTTTTATTTGGAAGGTGGGGGGTTAGATAAGTGAGATTGTTTCGTATCGACCGGAGAGCGATGCCTGTCTGTCTGTCCTGTCTGTCTGTCTGTCTGTCTCTGTCTGTCTGTGTATGTGCTCTGCCACCTCAACTCCCCTACGACCCCAGTGTTATGGAACTATCTAGGTAGGGCCTCAGGACCTTGGCCAGCTCATGGGTTTATGTGCAGGCTTGAGGCTTTGTGCCGTGATCACCATTTTGGATCGTCTCCATCACATGGCACTTGTGACGTTAGTACGTAATTATGGAATTCATTCCGGGCGCGGAGACGTCATCTTGAGAAACTGATACTGAAACTGTGTATGTGTATGTATCTGTGACAAAAATGTGTTCTCGTAATTTTTCTTTTCTTTTTTTTTTTTTTCATCTGGATGGAACTTTACCAAATTGGGTCAGGGTCAAAGGTGTGGTAGGCCTTTGAGGGGTCGCAAAGGCGTAACTATGGAAATCAAGACGCCAAGGTCAAGGTCACTACGGGCAAATCGAACGTGCCTGTAATCAGCAGTTTGTAAGGAAGGTTTGTTGACAGCCCTCTCTGTCTCTCTCTCTCTCTGTCTCTCTCTGTCTCTCTGTCTTCTCTGTCTGTCTCTGTCTCTCTCTCTCTCTCTCTCTCTCTCTCTGTCTTTCTCTCTCTCTTTCTCTCTCAAAGATGAATGTATATATGTGACGGTAAACAATAGAAGGGGTCAATGTGATAGAGTTCACCGCAGTTTGATTGTAGAACTTGTATGAAAGGATCAGAAAACCCAAACCCCTCCCTTCCCTTTCCCCATGCATGTATTGTGGCCTAAGGCCGATGTACAATAAACATTTTGAGTTCTGCGTTTGTTTCTCTTCTCTCTCTCTCTCTCTCTCTCTCTCTCTCTCTCTCTCTCTCTCTCTCTCTCTCTCTCTCTTCCTCCCCTCTCTTTGTCTGTCTGTCGTCTCTGTCTCTCTCTTTCCCCTTCCCCTCTCTCTCTCTCGCTCTCTCCTTTCTTTCTCTCTCCTCTGTCTCTGTCTGTTTGTCTGTCTCCTCTCTCTCCTCTCTCTCCCTATCTCTCTGACTCTCTCTGTCTCTGTCTCTCTCTGTCTCTCTCTCTTTGTTTTCTCTCCCTCTCTTCTCTTCTCTCTCTCTCGCTATCTCTCTGACTCTCTCTCTGTCTCTCTCTGTCTTCTGTCTGTCTCTCTTTGTCTTCTTTCTCTCTCTTTTTTCTCTCCCTCTCTTCTCTCTCTCTCTCTCTCTCTCATCTCTCTCTCTCTCTCTCTCTTCTGTCTCTCCCTCCTTCTTTCTCTGTGTGACTCTCTTCAATATTTACATTCTGATGTTACTGTTGTAATACTCTGCCATCGCCCTGCTTCATGTCATGTCTTGTCACATCTGATCTTCTTTAGGGTCACAATCATCATCATCATCATCAGGTGCCTTGCCGCATGGCGTTGGCGATCATGGACTTCTATCTGTCTCTATCTCTAGTTGCCCTAGCATCTCCCCCACCCTCCTCGTTCCCAGCCACTCTGTAAGTTCGTCCAGCATTTTCTCCCTTGGTCTACCGGTGCTCTCTTTCCCTCCAGCTTTCCCGTTGTGACCAGGTGCTCCAATCCCCCTTCCTCATAAAATGGCCTATAAATGTTGCCTGTATTTCCCTAATCTTCCTTATGAGTGATTCTACTTGTGTCTGCCTCCATCAAGACTGTCTCGTTTGTTTTCTTTGCTGTCCAAGGAACTCTCAACATTCTTCTTAGAAACCACATCTCGGCTGCCTGAATCTTGTTCTGGCTTTGTTTGTAGGGTCACAATGGCCTTGAGAAATACAAACTCTGGATTTTCTGTAATGTTTTTTTTTTTGCGTAAAATTGGATATTGTTTTAATGGCTCAACCATTTTGTTGTTTATTTTTTTTTTTGTTTGTTGTTTTTGTTGTTGCTATTTGGTTTTTTCGTTTTTGTTTTGCAGCATTTTGTGTGTGTGTATGTGTGTGTGTGTGTGTGTGTGTGTGTGTGTGTGTGTGTGTGTGTTGTGTGTGTGTGTGTGTGTTTGCGTGTGTGTTTGTGTGTCGTGTTGTTTGAGAGTGTGTATATATGTGTGTATGTATGTGTGTATTAGTGTGTGTGTGATTGTAGGTGTTTGTGTGTGCATGTGTGTGTAGACACGTATTTGTGTGTATGTGTTTGTGTGGTATGTGTTATGTATGTATGCATGTGTCTTGTATATGTGTGTCTGCTCGTGTTATAGGTGTGTATATTGTGTGTATGCGTGTGTGTATGCGTGTGTGTGTGTGTGTGTGTGTGTGTGTGTTTGTTTGTTTGTTTGTTCGTTTGTTTGTTTTCGGTTTTGGTGGTGGTGGGTTTTGTTGTTTATTTTTGGTTTGGTTTTTTGTTTGTTTGTTGTTGTTGGGGTGTTTTTTTTGGGGGAGGGTGTTTTTGGTTTGGTTTGGATTGGTTTGGTTTTGGGGCTTTTCTGTTTTCTTCTTTTTCATCAGAAATAAAAGTTAAAGACTTATTTACCAAGGAAATGGTTCTGTTCCAATCTTCAGTTACTACATAAATTGCTGGATCGTCTGATTCCTGCAGTTCCCAAGATGGACTTCCCTATTGCTGACGTCAGAGATGTCGCGCAGGCGCACTTGCAGGCTCTGACGGTACCGGAAGCAGCAGGCAAGTGTTCATTGGTGACAACATGAAATATTGATTTTGTTCCAGAATGTCGACTGATGGTCATACGGTGCGCGTTAGTCAAGTGGGTACCCCCGTGGGGATGCCGGGACTCTTTCAGTATAAATAGTATCCCCACCTTGTGGAAATTCTGTGCTAGAAATTTCCTTCTTTTCTGTCTCTTTGTTTCTGCCTTCCTCCTTTTGCTTTCTGTCATTTCTTCCTATTATTTTCTGCCTTGCTGATCCATTGACCTGTATGTGTTCGACAAAGTCTTAAATACTTTCTCTTAGGATTGCTAATTGGGTACACGTATTAAGTGCATTTTTGGCTATAGGGAAATGAGATATGCGGAAGCAGTTTTAGGTGATTGAGGCCTGTTTTTAAATATGTTTTAGTGTCCTTAGTTATGTTTGAATTTGTATTCAGGTATGTTTTTTTTTAATCCCCTGTGTGATAATTGGACGGAGTGATCAACTGCAGGGGCATGACCTTAGATTATGTGCGGGAATGCATTGACATGTGTAATTAATTTTCTTTTCTTTTTTTGTTTGTTTTCCTTTTCTTTTCTTTTTTCTTTTTTTTTTTTTTTTTGTCCTGTTGAAGTATTGTAGATGTTTTGAAACGGTTCTAGCCCTGATATGGCTCTACACAGTCGGCTGGGCTTTAAAGGAAACTAACTAAATAACCGGCGAGGTGGTTCAGACATGCGAGCAGTTCAGTTACCTCGGAATTGACACCTCGTCTCCGACTTCAGTGGTAGACGAACGATTCGCCAAAGCATGGGCAGCGATGAACAAATTGAAGCCGATTTTCAGCTCGAAGGCCGATGACTAAATCAAGATTAGACTTTTCAAGGCAGCAGTAGAGAGCATCGTATGCTACGGTCTCGAGTCCATACCTCTGACCGAAACTCTCTCGAAGTTGATCGACTCTTCTCATCGGCGTATGATCCGCTCGGCACTCGGCATCTACTGGCCAGAGAAAATCTCCACCAAGGCGCTCTACTCTCGGACTAAGCTCTCACCCTTGAGCAAGACGCTTCGAAGACGCCGACTGAGACTGATCGGGCACAGCCTTCGAATGCAGACAAGGTGTCCCACTCCCCTGGGTGACATATTGTCTGCCAACCTCAGCGACCGTGTCAACCTTCGACGTGGACAAGGCAGAACCCTGACTCTGAAGGCTGATGTTACGAATGATCTTGACCTCCTCGGCGTTTCCCCAGCAATTGTCATGAACATGAACAGCATCCAATTTTCACAATTGATTGGTTCGCTCTAATTTACTGAGCGTTAAATATATATAACTAAATAACAGTCAAGTGGGCTAGACGTCAGACATCCTATTGTAAGGAGGGGGGTTTGATCCTGCCTGGGTACCTTCCGCCTGGCGGGTGGACTGGAAAATTTTTTTTAGTCTCTCAGGTAGTTAACTCCCTTCCCCCTTTCACTCCTGTGGGGATGCCAGGGGGCTCTTTTAGTATAGACAGTATCCCCACCTTCTGGGAATCCTGTGCTAGAAATTTCCTCTTTTCTTTTACTGTCTTTTTCCTCTGTCTGGTTCTTCCACAAAGTGCTGATTGAAATTGTTTGACTTGATCATCAGTACCATTTTGCTGATTGAAATTGTTTGACTTGATCATCAGTACCATTTTGCTGATTGAAATTGTTTGACTTGATCATCAGTACCATTTTGCTGATTGAAATTGTTTGACTTGATCATCAGTACATTGCTGATTGAAATTGTTACTTGCATCATACCATTTGCTGATTGAAATTGTTTGACTTGATCATCAGTACCATTAGTTTGGTGTTAATCCTCTGTTTGAAATACATTGTGGTGAACCTTACATATTCTGCATGGTAATTTTTTTGATGTTATTGATGCGTTTATGTTTATGTAATAAGTATGTACGTGTACATATGAATGTATATTCTGAATATATATATATAATATATATATATATATATATATGTGTATGTATATACATATATAATACATATATATATATTATATGATATGTTATGTGTGTGTGCGTGTGGTGTGTTGGTGTGTGATGTGTGTGTGTTGTGTACATGTTGTGTCGTGTTGTGTTGTGTGTGTATGTGTGTGTGTGTGTGGTGTGTGTGTGTTCTTTCGAGTAAAAAGTAAAACAAATTATAGAAAAAAAATCTCTACCCTTGTGTGTGTGTGTGTGTGTGTGTGTGTGTGTGTGGTGTGTGTGTGTGTGTGTGTGTGTGTGTGTTTATTTTGTGTGTGTGTGTGTGTGTGTGTGTGTGTGTTGTTGTGTGTATCAACAGGCCACCGTCACATCATTTCAGCGGCAATATGTGGATGTCTGAGATGGCACACCTTCTCAAGTTCGTCTTTGAATCCCAAGGTAAATGACCTGTCCTGTACTTCTTATACTTCACTTATAGTACTAGCCACTCTACTCTCTGCCAGTGGACCTGTACAGTCTACAGCAGGCATGCCAGACAGCTCAATCACTTCCACCTGACCTGTCTCCGCAGACACCTCCATATCACGTGGCAAGACAAGATCCCGGACACGGAAGTCCTGGAACGAGCCGGCATCCTCAGCATAACCCCCCCACTCACCCACCTTGCTGAAAGCCCAAGTAAGATGGGCCGGACATGTGGTGAGAGTGTCTGAAAATCGACTTCCGAAACAACTTAGGTATGGAGAACTGAGCCAGGGGAAGCGATCATCTGGTGTCCAAAAGAAACGCTTTAAAGATTGCCTGAAAGTATCCATCAGCGACCTGGGCATCGACCCCAATACCTGGGAGACGCTTGCACTAGATCGACACGAACTGGAGAGGCAAGCTGACCATCGGAGCAAGAGCAGCAGAGAGAAGTCGTACACAGAGGCTCGAAAAAAACGAGAAGCGCATAAGGGCGAGCGACCTCCAATTCTACAGTTGCACCAACCCACATTTGCCCTACGTGCGGGCGAGCCTTCCTGGCCCGGACTGGCCTCACCAGTCACCTCCGGACCCACAATCACCAATCCTCCCAGTCGAAATTGAAGCCGTGGTCTTCTTCGACAATGAAGGACAAACAACAAAATGCTTTCACCCATTTTCTCTGAAGTCAAAAGCTTTCAGACCACGCAAAGACAGAGAAATTGCCTTCCAGTTTACCCACACTGGTGCAAATCATGTCCGGGGAACTGTTGTAAGTGCATACTGCCTTCAGTTTACCCAGCTGTGTTGATAATTGGGTACATGTATTAAGAGACAATGAAGACTACGGCGAAGACAGTGGTGCTGACAACGATGATTACGACGTAGACAATAATGAAGACGATGATGACGACGACGTCGACGACGATGATGATGACGATGACGGCAGCTGCAATGATAATAATGATGATGATAATGATGACGACAACGAGGCAATGACGACTACGATGACCACAGTGATGTTGACAACGATGATTATGACGTTGGCAATAGTGAAGATGTTGACGACGACAACGAAGATTGCCTTGACAATGATGATGAAGATGATAATGACGTCGATGACAGCGACAATAATGATAACGATGATGATAATGATGACGACAACGAGACAATGAATATACGTGAGGACAACGACGACAGCGACAATAATAATAATAATGATGACAATGAAACGAAGATTGCCGTAACGATGCTGACGAACAACGATGACGATGATGACGACGATGACGATGATGATGATGATGATTACGAAGACGACGACAGTGATACTGTGAAGATGACAACGACGACGACGAAGACTTAAGGCTACAACTACGACTATTAGGACTATGACAATGGTGAAGACGATAACGACAACGTTAACGATGATGACGATGACGAAGACGCTGTTGTTCTTATGGCCGTTATTGTTGACGGGTACAAATGTTATGGCCTGTATTGTTGAAAGTAAAATGTTATGGCTGTATTGTTGAAGGGTACAAAATGTTATGGCTGTATTGTTGAAGGTACAAATGTTATGGCTTTATTGTTGAAGGGTACAAATGTTATGGCCTGTATTATTGAAGGGTACAAAATGTTATGGCCTGTATTGTTGAAGGGTACAAAATGTTATGGCCTTTATTGTTGAAGGGTAAAAATGTTATGGCCTTATTGTTGAAGGGTACAAATGTTATGGCCTTTATTGTTGAAAGGTACAAATGTTATGACCTTTATTGTTGAAAGGGTACAAATGTTATGACCTTATTGTTGAAGGGTACAAATGTTATGACCTTATTGTTGAAAGGTACAAATGTTATGGCCTGTATTGTTGAAGGGTACAAATGTTATGGCCTTTATTGTTGAAGGGTACAAATGTTATGGCCCTTATTGTTGAAGGGTACAAATGTTATGGCCCTTATTGTTGAAGGGTACAAAATGTTATGGCCCTTATTGTTGAAGGGTACAAATGTTATGGCCCTTATTGTTGAAGGGTACAAATGTTATGGCCCTTATTGTTGAAGGGTACAAATGTTATGGCCCTTATTGTTGAAGGGTACAAATGTTATGGCCCTTATTGTTGAAGGGTACAAATGTTATGGCCCTTATTGTTGAAGGGTACAAATGTTATGGCCCTTATTGTTGAAGGGT